>OX376351.1:20878164-21478164 GCA_947369235.1 Udea olivalis | reverse complement strand
GATCAAAATTGAAAATTTACACACAAAAGAGAAAAGGAACCAGTACAGTTGCAGTCAAAAAATGTTTACTTTTTATTCATTTATTGTTATACAAAACATACCCAATATTAGTGATGTTTTTATGAAATGTTGCAACTGTAAGCATAACACAGAAAATAAACTCATTAAATTATATATTATATTTTATTTTTATTTTATGAGTTCCTAGTTTAACAAAATATTTACGGCAGTCTTTTTCGAAGTCATATAGGAACATAATTTAGTTAGGAAAGTTTCAGACAAAAACAAAATTATTATAGAAAAACGTCATGGTCTATAACTTACTCAATAAATAGGCTATAGTTACAACGATAAAACTTCATTTCTGGAGTTAAATTTTGTTAAAAGCATTATAATTTAATTATCGAATCAAGCTTAAATCCCTATGATCCTACATTAACGGCGTCCTACAGAGGATTAATTAATACTGTAACCCTTAATTCTACTAGCACTACGCTAGACTATCAATGTCAATAATTATGGTTATCTTTAAATACACAAGGAACGATACATTGTCTACAAATCTTTGACTTGATTTAAATGATGTAAGCCTTTGCCCAGCAGTGGCACAGTACATAGGCTAATTATTTTATACTTATCGACACATCTAAAGAGAATATTTTTTTGAGTTTTATAACTAATTTCCTGATTTAGAAAATGATAAACTCTTTCAGACCTCGACCGTGCCATAAATTAATTTGAGGTTGTTTATTTCGCTGGTTAATTCGAAGCGCCGGTTGAGTTAAAACCCGGAAAACATTATTTCATTTCAAGTGGTATTAAATCAAGCTATTTTCTTGAAAGGACATAAAATGCATTGCTTCTGGAATTACTTGGGCTACATTTTTGCACGGTTTTATTTCTAAGTTTTCTTTGCAGATGTTATTTTAAACAACCCAGTCGTGGGTTGGAGTTTTCTAAGTGCATTATTTTCTTATTTAACAGGAGCTCTTAAAATAATGGAGATGATTAGTTTGACTAGTTGTTAGAGCCTAGTTAAATGGTGTTATCTTAAGTGGAGCGAGCAATGAATGGTATTGGAGTCCCAATCCTATTGTTTAAACATTGTCCAAACTCTTTTCGACTGCTTCGTCCTGGCATCCTCAAGAGATTCGTAAAAATTGTATGGGGAGAAATAAGGTTATTTATGTAAATTAATATTACATTTGTTAATACTTGCAAGAATATAATTTAGTCAATGCAACCCGAATGTAACCCGAAACATTAAAAAAGCGGTTTCGCATTTTAAAAATAAAACATATTATATTTAAATTACATTTTCACACAGACAAAAATCATAGTAAGGTTACCCAGAATTCAAAGAGACAAGGTCAGCAGCAAAGTAAGATGCTGCCCTAGATTTAATTTTCCAAAGCTTAAATGAAACTCAATCTGCTGATGTGAACCTTAAAAGCCTTAAAATGTTGAAACTGAAACGAATCGGGGTGGTGCGAGAGCTTGGCGGATAAGCCGCAGCTTAGACCGGCGAATGGCGCGAATTAAGTAGTTAATGAACTTATCTTTAGGTTATAAGTGCACTTACATTTAATGCAGTCATTTCAAAAGATTAAGAGTAATTTGAGTCTCAAAAATTATGATTTGGTTTATGGAATTATGTTTTCATAAAAAGTAGTAAAACTAGGTAAAACTTCGATAGTCTGGTCGTTTTTAAAGGAATATAACATCGTACAGGCATCAATAATATACAAGGACTATGAATCTAACAAAAGTACGTTCGTCGGATACTGTTTTGGAGAATGCAGATTATTCTTTAACATACTTGTCTTACTGTTAAGTGATTGCCTATTATCTTCTTTCCTACATCCATTGCTTTCAAGCATCTAAAACAAACTATTCTCCCAGGCGTGGAGATACCTTAATATCACAACATAAATCTCACAAATGAAAATTATTATTTCACTGCTCCCAACGGAAGCTCAGGTTATAAACACTGCAATATTGTGTAAACATGGACAACAAATTTAAACGGAAACACTAACAGCTACAATTCTTCCTTAAGCACAGCGCTGCACAGTGCACAGGTGCAGGCAACTTTATTTGGTTAAGTCGACGATAATAAACAAACTCAGGTGCACGTGGGTGAATACTACAAATATAAGTAATTTAATCTAAAACATGTGAAGTGTAGGAGTAGTACGATTCACGCAGACGCGCGTTTGAGCGTAATACACAAGATTAATAAATATCTATTTTACCAGTTAGCTTAAGGCTGCTTCTCCAACAGAGATGTACTATTTTCGTTGCTGTGGACGCGTTTGATATACACCAATCATATTCATTGGTTCACATAGCATGGTACTGATGGAAACGGGTTCTCTGAGGCTATGTTTTTATTATGACACATGACAGGACACATGGGTGACAGTATGCGTGCGCGTGCTATGGATGCGTGCTGCGCCTTCCCTACCTGTCGATACATCGCATAGCTTGAGCTGCACATTTAACTAGCTCCGTTACATATTATCCCAACAAAACCATGAATGTAAAATGTGAGCCAAGTTCAATATTATGATAGAGTTATGCCTTGGTTGTTGATTTGAACGACAAAAGAAGTGACATCTAAATGGGTGCCAAGTTCAATGGTCAGAAGGATAATATATTGAAACCTAAGGTCTGACTTGGCTAGCTATAGAGCTGTGACTATAGAGTCACATGACGATTTTTGGACGTTAATATCTAAATAACTGTTTGAGGTGTAGTTATGAAATTTGGAAAACATATTTATCTCGCAAGTCTCAATAGATAAGCTGAATTTGACACGTTCACGTAAAAGATTTATGAAGGGGTCAAAAGTGGCTTCAAATGGTTCATGTAATATTACACACGGTGCTGCTCGCCAGTTCTGTTAGCTTGAACTTGGCTTGACACGCTACCGCGTGTCTAAATAGTATCAGTGGAAACGATCTTATAGTTTCGTTGCTTATCTTGCACATCCTGCATAGCATATCTCTGGTGGAAAAGTAGCCTTATCATTGCATCAACGAGCCGGTAAACATGAAAGGGATACACTGGCCAAACCATTACCATCAGTCCTAAGTTCTTTATTTCTCCAGGGAGGTAAAATTAATAAACCACAAAAACTTAGGCCATGGGTGAATCTTGCAAATTAGATAAGTAATTCAATAGTGTGCATGACAGAGACCACTGGAGGGTTAACGTGAGCAATATTTGTATATGCGGACCCATTACCCATATTGATTATATGAATTGAAAACGTTGATGAATGTGGCTGTACTGTCGTGGATTCGATGTCCACCTAGGACAAATGTTCATCTTCATTGTATCTATTGATTTATTCATTTTAATTCAACAATGTTTAGCAGCTTCAATAAAGGTAGGCTATGTAATGTCGTTACACACGTCTTGATACACTTAATATAGAACGTGAATTGGTCCACGTCTTGTTCGCCACGAACATTAGAGCAAAGACCCCCAAAAAGCCACTTACCCAAAGTCCTTTTCCACAATCAATAATCATAACAATTAATGTAAACACACGCACCTGCTCTCTCCGCTCGCTTCCTGTCCTCCTCCGCAAATAACTCCTCGGTGGAGAGGGCTTGTACCCTTGCCGGGTCCCATGGGAATGCTTCTTTCTGGAACAAACCATTAAAAGTTAAGTACGGAACGTTGAATAAATAGCGAGAATGAAGATACCGGTTGGCGCGGATACCGAGATAGGGGTCTCGAGATTCGGTAGGTTTTGTATGGCGTGTATCGCGACTCGGTCTCCGATCTTGAGCGCGCGCGCTAACGGGCATCAATACAAAGTCGCAGCCAAGAGCTTTTCTTTCGATTTTGACAAGTCAAATTAAAAAGAGAAACCCATTCTTTGGTTTGTCTGGTTTACGGAGAAGTATCACATTAATTATTCTATACCCTGACACTTATTTTCTAGCCTATTTTTCACGATGATTCATCATCGTTTGTTTCATCATGACTGACGTTTTTGCACGTATTTATCAGACCAAAGGCGGCACATTCAAAAAAAAATTCAAAATGAAACCTCTGTACATTTTATAGTCTACACAATGTTTCTTGACAGCTTCTTTGTTCATAAATAAGGCACGCTCAGAAAATAACCAAAAAACATGAGAAGAAAACCAAATTAGCATAATAAGAGTAGGCCGGAGTCGGAACTCGCTGGGGAGACATATAATATTGAACACGAAGCATGATAAAGATTACATTTAATGATGGATTCTATTTTTACTACATTTTGGTATTTTGCATTCGCAGTGCTAAATTATTAAACCTACCTACGAGTAATTCAGGTTATTTATGCAGAAAAGAAAAAGTATTATGGCATGATATAGATATTTTTTTAAATCCTTAATTAACTTTGATTGTAAGGTTCTGAAACAACAGACGGACATTCGTGTTTTTCGTACGGCGACCTTTTAATAAAACTCAATGTAAACATATTTTTTACTTAGACAGTTACTAAATCACTATAATTTTTCTCATGGTTGGTATAAACAAGCACCTAGTAGATGAAAAATAATTAGGATTTCTTTTTCCAAAACTGGGTAACTGTTCTACCCAATTGAACGAGACCTGTTAACCCTGCCAATGTCGCCCAGTAGATTTACATTTATTTCATTCTTTTTTTTTTTCAAAAGGTACGCATGAGATTGTGCGTGTCTGTTGTGGTTGGAGTAAGCGAGTAGGTAATTCGTAATCTACTAGTAGGTGTCAAAATATTAATATGTCGATATTATTAATATGGCTACCATAGTTTCATAAATTTCCTAAACTTCCTATTAGAAGTCGTAGAACAATGTGCCTTTTGTTGCATTAATAGAGTTCACTACACGTCGGCAAAACTAGGCTTGAAGACGTTCATCCGTCACTGATGGATGGAAATCGCACGTAATGAGACCGCATCGTCGACTGTTCCAGGATTTATGTCAGGGGAAAAATTCCCAAAAATAGAACAATAAGATGTAACTAAAAAAATGTATAAACGGAATCTTTTTTATGACTGCTTCTCCAACAGAGATTATGACGTACGGAAAATGGCATACTTGATTATTTAAATATGTATAGCGTTAAAAAGTGACAAAAGCGATAGTGTGCAATTGCTCTGTGAAAATAAGAGCAACACCACAGGCAATATCTAGATTAGGTATACTTAACATCAGAAATCACAATCAATTGCAATAAGTGTTGCGGATAAAATACTCGTATAGTGCTGGTTATATTGCCGCTGTCATTTTACACTGGTTTTTCTTTATACATTTGACTCCTACTTGTTTATCCTGTCCTAGGTGACTTTTCTTTTATTTCTGAATTTAGATTAATAGACATGAATATTCCGGTTTGTTTTCTCCAGGCGATGGCGGTTGTAAATCGCGGCATCCCGCTATAAATCCCGGATCGTCGACGAGGCTGTTGCGTCGACTTTGATTCGAATCCATCGGGCGGCAGATGAGCGTCGTCAGCCGGGGATGACTCCCGCTTAGAATGGGAGGGAATTGCGTTTTTTGTGTGAATGAAAGGAGTTTTTGGTGGTCTATAAGAGCGTGGTTAGGTTGGGCCTTCAAAGGGATTGGTTTTTTGTTTTAGAAGCCGGTATTTTTTTTGGATAAGCCTTTATTTTAGGTATAAAATGGTATGTAGCCTTCCAATGGAACACTTAAATGAACAGTGGACCTACGAGTATAAAATGTACTAATGTATGTGCGCAAAAACTTGCATATGTTCAAAAAAACAGTGATACTCATACACACAATACTAGAAATAAAAACAAACTTATTACTCAAGTCTTAGGCTACATAAGGTAGGAAATTCTTATGTGGGTCAATCTGTATAATACTTTAACAAAATACCTCAAAGTCTTGTTGATCTACCTCTTCACAAGTTCAAGTCTACAATTAAAACAAAGTTGATAAAGCAAGGTTATTATAATGTGGAGGATTACTTGAACGACGAGAATTTGTGGTCATAGTAGGAATAATCTGTTCCTCTGCTCACATAATGTATTTTTATTGTTCTTTTGACTGTACTCTGAATTTATTTGTTGTAAAACAAAACAAAGTTCAAAAGAGTAACTATCGAGTTTCTTGCCGGAGTCTTCTCGATAAGAAGCAACTTCCGAACCGGTGGTAGATTCGCATTATGTTTATTTAGAATATGTACTATTATTGTATTATTTTATTTTCGTCTGTTATCGTTTATATATATTTTTTGTGAATTTTGACATTTCATAAGTGCTTCTGTGTAAAAGTTTAAGTGAATAAATGATTTTTTTACTTTTTTACTTTTACTTTTAATGAGCAATAGTATGGAGTTCTTCAAGAAGGGTTTGAGGAGGTTTTTGCAGAGCCGACAACGCGCGAGGGGTGCCTCTGGTGTTGCAAGCGTCCACCTCCTTGATTGTAAAGTACTCGTAGTAGTACAAAAAAAAGAATGAACCAAATAATTGCTAATCACAAAATTGAGCAGACATTTTCATACGGCAAAAAAAATATAGCTATCCAATTGTCGACTTTGGTATTAAGGATAAAATTATTAATAGTCCTATTTATCATTTTGCCCGTTTGCAATACCGCCTAGTAGCATCAGGGACTGTTGAATTTTTTATTTTTTCTAGGAAATCCTCCAATCTAAAATGTGTAACTTCTTTGCAAAATATTAAAAAATATGTATACATATTTAAATAATCAAGTATGCCATTTTCCGTACGTCATAATCTCTGTTGGAGAAGCAGTCATAAAAAAGATTCCGTTTATACATTTTTTTAGTTACATCTTATTGTTCTATTTTTGGGAATTTTTCCCCTGACATAAATCCTGGAACAGTCGACAATGAGACCGCATCGTCGACTGTTCCAGGATTTAAAAAAATTAAAAAAATTCAAAATGATAAATAGGACTATTAATAATTTTATCCTTAATACCAAAGTCGACAATTGGATAGCTATATTTTTTTTGCCGTATGAAAATGTCTGCTCAATTTTGTGATTAGCAATTATTTGGTTTATTCTTTTTTTTGTACTACTACGAGTACTTTACAATCAAGGAGGTGGACGCTTGCAACACCAGAGGCACCCCTCGCGCGTTGTCGGCTCTGCAAAAACCTCCTCAAACCCTTCTTGAAGAACTCCATACTATTGCTCATTAAAAGTAAAAGTAAAAAAGTAAAAAAATCATTTATTCACTTAAACTTTTACACAGAAGCACTTATGAAATGTCGAAATTCACAAAAAATATATATAAACGATAACAGACGAAAATAAAATAATACAATAATAGTACATATTCTAAATAAACATAATGCGAATCTACCACCGGTTCGGAAGTTGCTTCTTATCGAGAAGACTCCGGCAAGAAACTCGATAGTTACTCTTTTGAACTTTGTTTTGTTTTACAACAAATAAATTCAGAGTACAGTCAAAAGAACAATAAAAATACATTATGTGAGCAGAGGAACAGATTATTCCTACTATGACCACAAATTCTCGTCGTTCAAGTAATCCTCCACATTATAATAACCTTGCTTTATCAACTTTGTTTTAATTGTAGACTTGAACTTGTGAAGAGGTAGATCAACAAGACTTTGAGGTATTTTGTTAAAGTATTATACAGATTGACCCACATAAGAATTTCCTACCTTATGTAGCCTAAGACTTGAGTAATAAGTTTGTTTTTATTTCTAGTATTGTGTGTATGAGTATCACTGTTTTTTTGAACAT
Organism: Udea olivalis; assembly: GCA_947369235.1. Taxonomy (NCBI): domain Eukaryota; kingdom Metazoa; phylum Arthropoda; class Insecta; order Lepidoptera; family Crambidae; genus Udea; species Udea olivalis. Next base: position 21,470,408 of record OX376351.1, on the reverse strand, counting down.
ATGCAAGTTTTTGCGCACATACATTAGTACATTTTATACTCGTAGGTCCACTGTTCATTTAAGTGTTCCATTGGAAGGCTACATACCATTTTATACCTAAAATAAAGGCTTATCCAAAAAAAATACCGGCTTCTAAAACAAAAAACCAATCCCTTTGAAGGCCCAACCTAACCACGCTCTTATAGACCACCAAAAACTCCTTTCATTCACACAAAAAACGCAATTCCCTCCCATTCTAAGCGGGAGTCATCCCCGGCTGACGACGCTCATCTGTCACCTGATGGATTCGAATCAAAGTCGACGCAACCGCCTCGTCGACGATCCGGGATTTATAGCGGGATGCCGCGATTTACAACCGCCATCGCCTGGAGAAAACAAACCGGAATATTCATGTCTATTAATCTAAATTCAGAAATAAAAGAAAAGTCACCTAGGACAGGATAAACAAGTAGGAGTCAAATGTATAAAGAAAAACCAGTGTAAAATGACAGCGGCAATATAACCAGCACTATACGAGTATTTTATCCGCAACACTTATTGCAATTGATTGTGATTTCTGATGTTAAGTATACCTAATCTAGATATTGCCTGTGGTTTTGCTCTTATTTTCACAGAGCAATTGCACACTATGGATTTTGTCACTTTTTAACGCGTACACGGGCTTATTGGTCCTTACGGGTAGTGGTGAGTCAGTATCAATATGGATTAAGAGCTTATAAACGCGTCAAAGCTCATACGATTTAAACGTGTGGCCAAGGGCGCGCCTGTACGAGCCTATACGTGCGTATAAAACGAGAGCGAAAACCGTTCTTATGATGATTTTATTCAATGAATTCATGTTTCTAGTTTTTGACAGTGAACTTTCGTATCACTTAAATTAATGGCCTTTTAAATTGAAAATTAAAACGCAACGTCAAAGGACGATTTATGTTAAAATACCCCGTCTGTCGTCTTTGCAAGAAGAATAACTATAAAACTCAATGAACTCATGCATATCGCTTAAAAATGCCAAGATGTGACAAAAGTTTTACAATGCGTTTGACATGGTCTTAGTTCAAGGGCCTTTCTTATAAGCCACAAAACTGCGCAAGTGACGTCACTCTCAACGACACTTCGGAGTTCGAAGTTGGGCGCTGTTGAAGTGCCAGACATGAGAAGAATAATATTCTTAACATACGAGTACCATCACCACTTGAAGGGTTAACTCGAGAGCAGAAGCTTTTGTTCTCAGTGTTCAAGTGTTGTGTTCTGTATTCAAAATTTTATCTTTAATCATGTTTGCTTTTCTTTACACTGCCTCACTCATTATTAATCAGTGTAAAATGACACTTTTAAAATGTTTTACTTAAAAACTGACCTGCTTATTAAAAGCATAATGACACCATAACACCCCTTTAATTCGTTAAACTTCAATTTACTGCAAACTTTAAGTTCATTAAAAATATGAATATGAATATCATCATCATCATCATAAACAGCCGTTATAAGTCCACTGCTGGACATAGGCCTCCCCCATAGAACGCCAGAGCTAGCAGCTTTGGGCTGATTGCATCCAGCGGCTTCCTGCAACTTGTACCAAGTCATCGGTCGACCGGGTGGGTGGCCTACCTACGCTGCGGCTTCCAATTCGGTCGCCATTCGAGGACCCCTACTCCCCAGCGGTTATCAGTCCTGCGGGCAATGTAACCCGCCCATTGCCACTTCTGCTTGGTTATCCGAAGAACTATGTCGGTCACTTCGATTATTTTGCGGATATCCTCATTACAGATCATAGCACCTAAAGAGACACCAAGCATAGCTCTTTCTACAGTGCGCTGTGTAACCCTGAGTTTATTTAAGAGGCCAACTGTCAGGGTCCATGTCTCAGTACCGTAAGTCATCACTGGCATCACCCAGCGCTCCCTATGTCAGATGATATTTATTCAAACACATCTTCGTCCGTGTTTCAGTCTCTGTCACCTATAGTAAAAGGGCTCAGACCGCGCGGTGTACTCTCGTGACCACGGCGACAAGCAATTATTGCGTCTACAGTTCGCGAAAAACTTCTAGTTCACTGAATTTGTTTTGCGCATGCGCAATACCTATGCAATATCGGATATAAATCGGAATGCAGGACTCCGGACAACTTCAGAGTGGACTAGATGGTTGACGTGAACTATACAATTATTATATGTCGACGACACGTCGAGATGATTTAGGTAGAGCTTGTCTTACTTAAAGTGGGATACGCACCTCATTACTTTTAGGGTTCCGTACGTCGAAAGGAAAAAACGAAACCCTTATATGATCACTTCGTTGTCCGTTCGTCTGTTCGTCCGTCCGTATGTCTGTCTGTCAAGACCCTTTTTCTCAGGAACGCGTGGATGTATCAAGCTGTAATTTATATTAAATACTCATTTCTACTGTCATTTGGAGCTGTCCTGAAATTTGGTACGAAGCAACGTCCTATAGACAGATAAAGGAATAAATATACCTACAGGTTTCTACTGAACCCTCGCTGCGCGAGTCCGACTCGCACTTGGCCGGTTTTTTTAGTTGATTTAGATATGCCGAGTGTACTTTTGCGAACAAACGACGCAAGCTCCTAGGTTCGAGTCCAACTGGCTACTGAATGACCAATTGCAATGGCAAGTTTATATATATTGCTTCTAAATATAACATTTATTATTGTGTGCTTGAATGCGGTGAAGGGGCACGTAATTTCTGATTAGACATGCTTCAAAGTATTTTATCGTTTTCTGTTTGTTGCAAAAACATACTACTAATTTAGGAATTTATGTACTTTATGCACTTGTTTAATTCATTGGATTCAATTCAGTGTCTAGACAACTATTTGAACTTTCTACAATCCAACCATAGTATTAAAATAAACCAACTCCTTTTGCCTGATTGTAAGCACAATTGCACCGGAAGCTTTTGTCAGAGTTCCGGTTCCGAATGCGGAATAGGCATGCGGGATATTTTCCTTTAGTTGATTCTATTCGAAGATTAAAAATATCTTTTACCTAATCTTCAAAAAGAAGGTGAAATGACTTAGCAAATTTAAGTGGAAGTTTATAATTTCGTTATCAAGTTTTATGATAAAGATTACAAAATATTAAGGCTATGCCTCTGCAATCTTTATTATTTTTATATAGTTATCGGGTGTGAATACCGAACGATGACTGATGCCGTGAGGAAAGATATAATAAAAAAATCTAACGGTACATTTACCGGATGATTTTTAAAAGACTTACTACTAAAATCGATATGGCATATACTCAGTGGGTGATGAGGTAAATAGAAATAAAAAACATTTATTAAATTTTTGGACATCGTTATATATGAGGAAAAAAAACACGTACTGTGGTGGCATAAAACAACAGAACAAAACAACAACAAGACAAAACAATACCATCAAATAGCGACGTCCCGATGCACAAAAAATAAAAGGACCCGCTCAGCATTCAGCCTGGATTTGAGGGCCCAGGCGCTGATTTTCAGTACACCCCAAATGAGTAGGACTCACGGACACTTCCGAAGGACACAAGTAACTATATGCAAGTGACAATTCAGCTTTTTGAATCGACTTTAATCTTAAGTTTTTGATCCAAAAAATACCACTGTTCGATTGATTTGTGTGGTGACCTAGAAATCAAAGTCAATCAACAAAATTAAACTTTTCACTTACATAGTTACCACATAACTTAATGAGAACCTATGCTATATCGTTTTTGTAAGTCTTTGACAGCCAGTATATTAAATTGATTCCATAAAAGTAGTATCTTATGATTTTTGATGATATTTTTAAATCCTGTTTTCTGCTGATGGTTATTTGGCAAAAACAATAAAAGTTCTGCGAATTATCCAGGCTTTGACCTAAGACAATCAGTAGTATATCGTGTGTTCCTACAACAAGGCGCGGAGGCACAAAGGTAGCTCCTTCATATGGATGTCTCCTAAATAATTCATCGTGACTCGCCGACACGCGTCTAATGAAGAAATATCGTTTCAAACTTGCCTTGGTTTGTTGCTGTTTTACAGTAGAAACAAATATTAGTCAATTCAAAGAAATATAGAATATGCGCGAAGAAAAGTTGTAGCGAGAAAAAAACGTTTCTAGCCATATTTCTCGTCAGTCAAAATAATACAATTTCACATCGTGTTGTCAAGAGTGGTTTCATTATTCATCTTCACTATTAGTTGTTCGTTAATATCATGTATTTGCAAATAACAGATTTTTTCACTAAATAATATCATTGATATATTATGACTGGCCTATTGGAGCAATGGCAGCGATCCTACCTTCAGCACCGAAGGTCGTGGGTTCGATCCCCACCCATGACAAACATTTGTGTGACGAACATTAGTGTTTGTTGTGTGTCTGGGTGTTATTAATGTGTATGTATGTATTTAGAAATATTTAAGTATGTTTATCAGTCTCTGACGCCCAAAGTACAAGCTCTGCTTAGTTTGGGGTCAGATGATCTTGGTGTAAATTGTCCCAGATATTTATTTTATTTATCATTGCGCCTAATTTGATACAATTTATTCGACCTTTCAAAAAACTAATTTTTAATACTCCGGTTTTTAGTGGATACTATATCATAAATAAGGTAAAGGTTTAATACATGAGACAAGTAGTTGCGCTTTAAATAATACCTTATTTCCTCCTAAACATTTCCCAGGGGAATTATGACAGAAATTAATAAGGAAGGTTTAAAGTGGGATCGGTCGACGGCAGACAAATGTGCGGGGTTGAGTCAGGGTCAGGGAATTTGAGCCATTCAGTCAGGAAATTCACCCCGCCCGCGCTATATATATATATATAGGTAGATAGAACCGCTTAAAGGTGCGTTCACACTTTTAGATGAAACATTCTGAAGGTGGGTACAGACTAGAGCACTTGCTAGAGCATTTAATTGTACTGTAAAGTTCTTCCGATATGTAAACTCTCAGTTTTCTAAAAACATTTCCATGTAATGTAACGTTTTTGCGAATGGTCGACGCTGTGTTTGACGTTATGCTCATGGCAAGTGAGCACATACCTGTAACATTTTTGAGTAAAATCTTTCATAGATAAGAATATGAACTGACGTAAAAGCAGAGTCAAATTCATTGGTGCTAAACGGTAGCAAGTCAAAATTCCTTGTGTTGGGCTCTAAGGATCAAATTAGGAAAATCATAAATAAAAAAATAAAAAAAATATGCGCCAGACAACACACCACTTGCCATGGTCTCGAAGTAAGGATGAATATCCTTGTGTTACGAGGTACCAGACAGGGAAATAAGCCAGGGGCGTCTCCCAGCACACCCAGACCCGAGCCAATTTAGAAAAAGTCATTTTTCTGAATTGACCCGACCGGGAATCGAACCCGGGACACCACGGAAGCCAAGGCGAGAAACCGTGCTACAGCACACTGCGCCAATCGTGTCGTCAAATAATATATAAATATAAAAATATATAAATAAGGGGATAACTTTATCGGTTAGGGGACAAAATATAGAGCGTGTAATGAAGCTAGGAATTTAGGTCTTCTAATGGACGAAGAACTACGTTTTGAACAGCACGTAGGTAATACAATAGGTAGTTGCTTTTACCGGCTGAAGGTACTATATGAAATCAGAGACTACATTGATACAGATAATCGCATAAAACTCTGTGATTCTTTAGTACTTTCTAAATTCAACTACATGGATGTAGTCTATGGTCCCCGTCTAATATCTAGGACTCAACAAGCGATGCAGCGAGTGCAGAATGCTTGCGCTAGATACTGCTTTGCCATACCTCCCAGAACCCATGTTACGCCGTACTTAAGTAATGCCAATGTACTAAAAATGAATTAACGTAGGTCATTGCATTTTGCTGCGTTATTGTTCGGAATAATAAAAGACAACTGCCCCCCTTATCTCGCTAGCAAACTAATGTGGTCACGTGACGTGCAGACTAAGACTCGGCGGACCGCCCACTCGCTCATTCTGCCGCCGCATCGCACTCTTGCCTTCCGGGGGAGCTTCAGATTTGCTGCCTCCAAGTGTTGGAATGATATCTCGCCACCGTTGCGTCGTCTGGAAACAATAGGTACTTTTGAAAAGAAGTTTAAGATGCCTTTATTGGAAGCGCAAAGACAATTACAAGCTTGTGAATACAGTTAACATTACCACTTGGGTCCAGACGAGCCAGCTAAGTGGAGAGGTAAAATTCAACACAGAGAAGAAACTCTAAACATCCTGTACGACCATCTTATCATCAGCATAAGCCTAGAAAATGTAGATCGTCCACCTTGTTTTTATATAAGTAAATAAACGCGTCAGTAAATAGGTTTATGAGTAGGTAGATAGAATGCATAGCATTTTGATTGTAATTTTTGTATTTAATCACATGTTTTCGCGCCGTTCTGTCATGATAAGTTAACGCACACAAACACACATAGTTACACTACACATTTGGATTACAACTTCATTGCTTGCTTTTTATTCCGATAAAATATTTATTTTATTTTATTATTTAAACTTACCCGCAATTTGTCCGTGCGCCCACTCGCTGGGCCCGCTGAAAATCAGCGTCTGGGCCAGGCATTAGCTGAGCGCGGTCCAATTTATTTTTTTGGACATCGTGACACCGCTGCCTGTTGGTATTTTTTATCATGTCTTTTTTTCATTCAAGAATTTTTTCGTTGCTTTATAATTGTTGCTTTGTGATGTTTTGTAATGCGATGTTCATGAAATTAATAAATAATTTTCTTTATTTCTTTCTTTCTTTCTTTATTTCTTCCTTTCTTTCTTTCTTTCTTTCTTTCTTTCTTTATTTCTTCCTTTCTTTCTTTCTTTCTTTATTTATTTCTTCCTTTCTTTGTTTCTTTCTTTCTTTATAAATGTTACACCAAAACGCTCGGTGGTTTTTCAACAAATCAATTTGAGACTAAACGTCGAGCGTAAATTGAATTCGAGTAAATGCAAAAACGACGAATGCCCCATTTTCTGATACGAGTAAATGCCCTAATCTAACAGCACGTTAAAGTTGTGTAGACGTAGACAGGACCTGAACTAGCTTGATTTCGGATGCAGTTGCTTTATTTTGAGGTTATCCGTCCATCTTGTTTTAATGGATTCCTGGCGGTCTCGATGATACCAAATCAAAAAGCTACTTAATAATTCATGCAAAACTAACGACCCGCCCCGGCTTAGCACGGGTTTACCGTTGATCCTAACTACTACAGAGTTTTGATCGGCCGGATTCGGCAGATAACGAATAAAGCGTGCGCGAGCCGTAATTTTAATAATGTAAAAATATGAATTCCGCGTGTAGAATCCGTAAAGTTGTTTTAGTTCAACGTAATGTGGAAGCAGTTTGCAGTATTATGCATAAAACTCTTCCTCTTGATGCACTCTGTCAACGATGAAAACCAAATAAAAATCTGATGCGTAATTTGGAAGATACAAGCGTACAGACAACGGACAGTAACTTGGTTTTATAATTTGTATATTTAAGTACCTGAAAAACTGACTATAAATGCTTCCCATAAGTTAAACAAGCCTTGCAAATTAAAACTATACTCGTATGTCCTTAAAATTAATCGTAGTTCTAAGCACCCATTTAGAAAATAGAACCCAACCTTTGTTTCATAACTGTAATAGAGTGCCTACTTTGAAGTAAAGGACGTTCTAATGGTCTAGCTTGAGAATAATGTCTAGTGCCTATTTTCTTTATTGTTATATTTCCCAACACTGAAGGTCCTAAAACTAAATTGCTGATTGCTGAGAAAATTCTCGTACATTCACAATTGAATAACTTTTGGACTTACTTTACCAATAATAATACCTCAAGATCATTCATGGTTAGTCCGATTTTGAAAGGATTGCATTATGAGCCTTCGCCTTGTCTTGTGGGTGGGCTTAGTACTGGTGGCAAGTGGAACCACCGGGAAGCTAAGAAGGTTTAGGCGTGGCGGTGCGGTGGACTCCCTATCCACCCATCTCCTTTGGGCGGGCAGTTGTGTTCACCACTGCCCGTCCAAAAGAGCTCCCACGGGCGCAGCGCCTTAGGGCGCGCGGTGAAAGCCGCGATGCAGAGCCTACGAGTATCTTTATAATTATAATAACTTGACTGGCCCATTGTCACGTTATTATCTACAAGTTTTTGTGTTTTTTTACTTTTTTTTGTATTCGATCCCCACCTTGGGCAAATACTACAGGCGATAATTTCTGTTGGTTCTGTATCTGTAAACTCTGCTTAGTTTGAGGTTATTACAAATATTTTTAATAATCCAGGTGAAAGTTTTGCGAGTCATCTTTGATTTCATGGGTGTAAAAATTATTTATTTGTAGCTATTCAGATTTTTATTACCAGCTAATGATAATAAAATTTCATGTCGGGAGGTAGCGTATTACCCAAATAAGTAAAAAAATTTAAACAACAGGTCACATGTGGCATTAAATTTAAATTTTAACGTGTTTTATGACCCCACACCCCGGTTTAAGGGCAGTTAAGTCCCTGTGGTGTAATTGTCTAAACTGAACGTGTTAGATTTTAATATTATGAGGCTTGAAAATGCTATCGCCCAACATTCTCCGACACGGCTTTTAACGTGGTATTTTTTTCAGTCTCTGACACCTATAGAAAAAGATCTGCTTAGTTTGAGGTCAGATGGTATAGGTGTAATAAGTTCCAGATATTTATTCATATTAAAATGTTCCCAAATTTAATAAAACTACAATGCGAAATAATTTGATTACCAGTCTACTAGGAGCGATAAAAGTTTATTGGTTTAATAATACTCCATTTTACTTACTTATGACCGCAATATCTAATTGGATCTGAAGCCGCCAATATAATTAAAAGAGGATGAAATGCACAGAGAAATTAAAATCTTGTTAGGTTTATAATTTTGTTCAGAACCTATTCAAAACATTTTCACCGTGGCTAAATAAGGTGAGATAATTATCTATTTCAAATTATTTTAGTAGAAACGGCTTGCTTATATAAATAAATTACAGTTTATTATATAATTTCAAACGTCTTTAAAATATAAGATTCTTGTATAGGATGTAATTAAATTTAAACCGTAAGCTTTATGAACACCATGACCTAATTTCCTTATTTTATATATACCGTCTAGTAGACCTTGAAAGCGGACGTGTTTTTGGTTTTACCGAAAATATGGAGTTTTAATTCATACAATATTGACCTCTAAAGTGTTTAAACATCAAGTGTAATAAGTCATAAAGTGGAGTGCTTCTTTTCAAAAAATAGGCAAAAGAGAGACCATATATTATTTTTGAATATCTACTGTACTCGTGACCTGTGTTTTCAAATAAAGCGTTAGATTGATTGATAAAAAATTGCCCAGAAGAGATCATTAAGAGCATTTAAGGCGCCTCAGTTAGAAAAAGATTTCTTTTAGATGTATGTTTTCTGTTTTTTTGTGCAATTTGTCATTAAATAATGATGTATCTACATGTATCTATCTTAAAAAGGAATTGGACAGATGGAATTGTGATTAAATTCAAAACATTTTTTAATATAGTTTATTTACCTTTAATTAAAGAATGTAAGTGTCATTTTGTTCGATTACTTCTGCCATCTTGTAGGTAGGGACATGGTCCCATTGCTATAGGAATTATGAGGCTTCTGATCAAAATACTGTGACAAGTGGTTTTGGCAGTCCTCTCGTGATGTTAACCTGACACTGCCTAAAGAATGCTGAAGAGACCGAAACAGGTGGATATCTGAAGGTGCAAGGTCAGGATTATACGGCGGATGCATTAACAGCTCCCAGCCAAAATCTCTTAATATTTACTGAGTGGCTAAAGAAGTGTGAGGTCTAGCGTTATCATAAAAAACCACGCTCTTTCTGTTGATTAAATCCGGCCGCTTTCTCTCAACTTTTTGTTTTAATCTCATCAGTTGTTTGCAGTTGAGTTCAGAATCGATGGTCCTGCCTGGTGGTAACAGCTCTTAATGAATAATGCCTTTCCAATCCCACCACACACACAGCATCACCTTATTGCAAGTAAACCAGGGTTCGCCACAGTCTGTGATGCCTGACCGGCCTTTGACCACGAGCTTTTTCGCACGTTCTTGTCGTACGTGATCCACTTTTCATCACCAGTTATCAGCTTCTTCAAAAATGGTTCGGTTTCATTACTCGTAATAAAGAATCACAAATGAGTACACTGTTCATTAGGTTTCTATCGGTGAGCTCGTGAGGTACCCAAATATTGAGCTTTTTTTGTGTACCCAGTTTTTTATCAAATGCGCCAAAACACAGACACTGCATTAGGTCCATAAATATCGCAAATTTTTTCGCGGCTTCCGTTGCATTTTTACCTTAAATGTAATAAAGTTTTAAAATGTATCGAATTTTTTCATTAGATTAGATTCTTCTTGACAGTAAGAAAAACAAATTAAAATCACACATTTTCCTAATTTGAATTTGGAATTATCTTCTTTAAACTTTAAACTTTTAATGATACCAAAACCAGCCTGATACAAATAGTATAGCCAGAGAGATTTGAGTTCAACATACTACCTATATGCGAAAATACTTTTCCCCAACCTAATATACAACTTACAAAATATCATTCTAAAGACAATTTCAGACTAGCGATTTATAGGCGTGTACAAGCCCGTTTTTGTCACACGCGTAACTTGAACAAGCGTTGACGTGCTTATAAGTTTACCTCTACCGGTTCGGCGAACACGCCGCAATAAGCTCATGTACGCACGTTTGGTATTATAACATGGAAAATGTAGCGCGCGGGTAAGCGCGTTCGCCAAAACGACCGAATTTGCACGAATAAAAACCCTGGTGTTAAACCGCTCTAAATAGGACCAGGCAGGGAAAGGTAAGCAATTTCACGATTGGTGCAGTGCACTGTAGCACAGTTTCTCGCCTTGATTTCCGTAGTGTCCCGGGTTCGATTCCCGGTAGGGTCAATTAAGGAAATGATATTTTCTGAATTGGCTTGGCCCCCTGGCTTATTTCCTTGTGTGGTCCCTCGTAACACAGGGATAATAATCCCTACTTCGAGACCATTACGAGAGGTGTGTTGTCCGGCGCATATTTATTTATTTATTTAGTGAATTACTACCAATGTTTTGGTCTTTTAATACTCTCAGTTAACCTGTAGTCAACCACAGCAAGACAGTTGTCAAAATCAAGCCACAAATTGCTACGAACCCGCATACCACACGACGACAGGAAGCCAAAGTGCTACGCTTAAGCAGTGCTTGTTCCTGCGATACAATCCCAACATTTCCTTTTAAGAAATAATGCCTGAAAAGCTTCTGTGTCATACTTCGACAACAGAAGCCGGTGAGTCAACAGTCGCCGTGTGTTGTTTGTTCGGCTCGCTAAACAACTTCAGGCTTCTGCCAAAATTGCTTACTGGATTTTGTCGACTGAATCAAACATTCGGAAGGGTTAACAGTTATTTTGTACAATATTACACTTATACGTTATGTACGCAAAAGAAACGGCCAAGTTTTTACAACGTATACCTACTCTAATAAAGGGAGAAAAGGGAAAATGTTTTTGATCTTAGTATGTAAACGTTTTTAGATTACATTTATGCTGAAAATTCTTATTTGATATCAGCACTAACACAAATAATGTGCAGATTGAAAAAGTCTAGGTTTAAGTGTGTGACTTCGTTATTTCCATTTCAAAGCAAATGAACCTCACTTTGAAACGAGGGCGTTGTATCCGATTACTTACGTCCAATTCAGGGCAAAAAAAAACCTAGTACCTACCTATGTTTAGCAATGAACGTCTTCTGAATGATGAGGTAATTCACGTACAAACTTAAGGAAAAAAACTGCAACTCTTTGTTTATGTGTGCAAGTTAAACTCAAGCCACGACAAACAGCGTTGCAGCAACACTTCACAAAATGACGGTTTTAACCTAATGAATTCAAATATTTCATTCGTACCTTCATTCGTTCCTACCTTCTTCAAAACAATATTCTACCATATTTTATTATACTCTACAAGCCATAACTCCACTTTTCACTTGACTTGGCTGCCTTTTACCGAGCGCTGCCGTGACAGATTGTGCAAACACGTAGCAGGAGGCGGAAGTAAAATTAATTTGAATATTTTAAGTTCACTTTACGGTAGGGAAGAGAATAAAATTCAAATGTATACCTGATTTAAATTAAGACTGCAATTGAGTTCGATTGGGACCTCTCGAAAATAACAGTAAAAGTATCCTACTGCTGGGGAAAAATTGCCACCATTTGGGATCAAGTCCTCACAATACGCGTTAGGCGTATTGGCTTAGGGCTGCTTTTCAACCAAAGGTGTGCCATGCAGCTATGCTGCGAGGATGTGCAAGCTAATCAACGAAACTATTAGACCGTTTCCACTGATGCTATGCTATGTAATGAAGCGAAAAAGATGTGCAAGGAAGATGCATAGCTCGAATTACGCGATATTTCGACAGTAGGGAGGCACGCACAGCACAAAACGTACCTACAACATGTCTTCATTGCACGCACCTACAGAACACATCCATGTGTCATATGAAATAGAAATAGAAAAACATTTATTAACTCTAAGGACATCGTTACATTTATAAAGTAAACACAAAAGAAATAGACATTAACAACAAAACATATAACAGAAAAAAAAGTCCATACCATCTGACAGCGGTGTCCCGATGCCCAAAAGACCCCAGACTGAGAAGACACGAGGACATTTGCGGCGGCCATACGTGTGAGCATATACATATAAGTTTCATAAATACTATAGTATATATAAAATAAATGGTGATTGATTCAATATATTGTGTAGTGTAATAATTTTAATACAATAAATAGACAATAGATACGGTGCCAAATGTGTGGTGTGATTGTGTGTGTGTGTGTTCGTGTGTGTTGGTACAGCACAATACAGGTGGTGCTGCAACTTGAAAATCAATAATAGTCTGCCGCGGGTAGGTAGTTTGACTGTTCAGAGCGGCGCTTGGGCCCGCTGGTGTTAACTCAATATCGACTAACTCACGCAAAAACATAGCTTAATAGTACCCATTTTTCAATGTATATCTTCGAAATACGTAAATTTGTCAAGAATAACATTAAAGAATTTTCGCAAGCAAAGGATTTTTACAAAAAACCAAGGAACTTAAGGCACAAAAATAGGCACAATGTCGTCAGTTGCGTTCTGAAGATACTCTTTCCCTTCTTACGCCCTCTCATTCTTCCGGTTTCATGTCTAGTTCTTTCGCTGTATCTGCGATTCGTCTTTGGAACAAACTTCCTGTTCCAATAAGAAAATCTATTAGTAAATACAGGTTTAAAGTGGCTGTTCGAAAGCATTACGGATCGGTGGTCACGCATTAGGGATGGGTCCTTGAGTCACTGTTAGGTGAATGTGGTTCAAAGTTAATACGAGGTTATTCTGAGGGGTTTATATGGCTATTATTATGTAATTTTTTTTTTTTTGTGGCTAGCAATTCTTGGTTTGGTTGGTTCTATTTATATTATGACTTCTATTTATGTATGTTTATTTTTATCGATTTATATTGAATTTATATATTATTTATTTTGTTATTTTATAATAATTAGCATCTGTTGTTGTTTTCAAAAGTAATTTATTTAGTTTAATCTCGTGCACCGTGTTTAATTTATCTGTTTAATCGTGTGGTTGACTGGTAGAGAATGCCCTTTGGCATTAAGTCCGCCAATTGTATCATTAATTTTGTGCAATGAAGAATAAATAAATAAATAAATAAATAAAAATAGGCTAGTGCAACCTTTTACCAAATTACATTATGGTTAGTTCAAGTACATACCACATGTCCGTAAAAATATTCAACAAACTGCCACTTGAAATTCAGAACATATAGACACAAAAAACGTTTTTTGTAAGAACTTAAAGGAGTGGCTGATTGGGAAATGTTTTTACTCTGTTAAAGAGTTTTTAAATGAAAAATTATAATTTGTAAAATACGATATTTTATCATGTATTAAATTAATAGAAGAATAAACATTAAATAATGTGCATTTTAGTTTGTAAGTTAGGTATCTATTTGTGTTGCGATGCCCTAGCAGGGCTCATGTTACAGGTTCTATTTTAATTTTAAGATCTTTATGTACCATCATGAAGCAATAAAGAACTATGAACTACGAACATTTCCACCAGTATTGGTATGCTATGTGGACCAATAAATGTGATTGGTGGAGATCAAACGCATCTACAGCAACGTAGCAAACCACATCGCTGGTGGAAAAGCAGCCTTAGGGGTATTACTTTAATCACCACGCTTGTTCAATAGGGGTCGGCGACGCAACGGCAAGGTTCCGAAAATCAAAAGATACTCAATACTCAATTCTTTATTGCATTTCACAGTGTAGTAAAAGATCTCACAATAATATTATGGTTAACCATGAACCCTGTCGGTACAATAACAATGGAGTGGAGGAAAATCATTATGAATGATAAAAAATATTGGATACCCTTTACCTGTCCCATAATTGAAAGATTTTCCGGTTTTCGGCCCGTATTCTTCGGTCTAGTAAATGCATGAAATGTGGCTTATATAATATCTGATAAATAATATTTGATTTTGCTCGTCAGTAAGCACTTTCACTCTGTCATAGGAACGGATAAGACAGCTTTATAAAAAATCATTAGTCAAACTAGGTATCACCAGTCCATGAAACATCGCACTTGAGTTTTTATATATGTATGTTGCCGACTATACCTACTGGGTCACCAGTGTGTGGAGGAATCGATTCGATAAGAAGAAGCTAGTGTGTGATGCAATTTCTGTAGAACAAACCGCCGCTATTAATGTCATGTCTATAAAATATTTTCAATTTCCTACCGTAAATAGCTTACACTTCGCACTCGTTTATACGGTCTCCTATAAAATATGATATATGGTTTAAATTCACGACACCATGCAGAATAAAAATTGAACTTAAAATGTCTCGCAGTAGCGGAAACATTTTTACTTTCTAAAAGACAAGAAGACAGTCCTGCGAATAGGTCAATGCGAGTAGGTATTCTTCATAAAACCTTTCGGATTACGGTGCGTTTACACCAAGCGAGTGAATGCTCATTCTAGCACAACTTTATGAAATTTTGCTTTGTCAGTGTTTACACAAAGATAATTTTAAAGAGAAGGGATAGAATGAGCATTCGCTCGCTTGGTGTAAACGCACCGTTACAGTATGATTAAGTACGACGATTGTACTTGTTTTTAAATACATTTGATCATCATATTATTATGAATATTATTGAATTGATGTAATATTTCGAGTCATGTCACCTAAAGAAGAGGCTTCTAGATCTTCAACAGTATTGATCTCACGAAAGCATGCGGCACCAACTACAAACACAGGGAAACCCAGAATTTAAAAAAAAATTACCACCATTTAGCAATCATTAGTGGTTTCAATAATGTATCGAGTCTATTTTAATCGAAAATGTTTATTTTTCTCGAAGATTTTTCAATTTTCTGTTTTAATGTCAGTAAAATAACAAATGAAGCCAAGTGTAAATAACTTGGGCTGCGTGGGCGATCAAGTAAAGGTTCGTTACAGCCACCGCAAATGCACGCTTGGTACGTTTACGATCGAAAGATCGCTCATCTGTGGCTTAACGTACTTTTACGATAGACAAACACTTCCACTGAAATGGGCACGCTATACCTTTCTACACTCGGGCGTAAATTTAAGCCGCACTTAGGCCAGAACACACAACTAAACGAAAACACATCGAAATAGATGACGAGAGTCTACTTATCTTAGCTCGTTAAAAGCACAAATTATGCGGCGCGGCGGCCCGGAGAGATAGTCCGCTTAGAACAAACCGCCATTTTGATCACGCACACAGACAAAGTGAGTTTACACTTTTACAGGCGATACCAATGAGCATCAGTCACGCGGCGAGTCAGACTATCGCGAATGTTAATATTTTTGTCAAACTTGGTGTAATTTTTAGTTGATGAATTTAGTCTTTGGTCGGTTCTGTCAAGTGGATATAACCTACATAATTCATTTTGAAAATTCAGAGCGAGTATAGTAGTAAGGTGGTCAGGCAAGTTTAGGAAAAAGGCGGGAGCGGTCCTTCTGAAAACTCTTTATTTTATGCTAAAAGGGAGAACAAACAATGCTGATTTTAGCGCGTGCGCTACTGTTTCAGCAACGGATGACAAAATTTAGTATCTTTACAATTTATCATTTCTGTTTTTATGAAATCGATTTGAAAAAGTACAATCTCATCACTAACGCAAAGCCAAATGAATGACATTATTTTGGTTTTCATACAGACGAAGTGACTTTTTTAATGTTTTGTGTCGATAACCGTGTTGTGCGGCATTGCACCAAATCCACCGAATCTTTCGCAATTCGAACGAATGCTCTTAGCAATGAAGCTAACGACACTATTAACTGACCTGGCGAATATTTAAAGTGTATCTCCAAAGTGTATGTATGTGTGTGTAATAGACGCCAGGAGGGCTTCCTCACTCACGTAGTTGACTGCCCAGCAATTCGCATTCAACGGTTTGCTGCGTCTTTTCCGGTCCACACCGCTGCGGAGTGTAACGCTCTCCCTGCGTCTGTGTTTCCGAATACTAACAACGTTGGGAGTCTTTAGGCATTTTATGGGTAAGCGTGTACCACCATCGGCCTCGTCATCGCTTACCACCAGCCGAGACTGAGGCCAAACGTAAACTTCCCATTTGAAATAAAAAAATGTAGTGCAGTATGTTTAATGGAAGTTGGTTTTTGTTAAATACATAAAAAAAAATAGATTCAAAATTTACGTCACTACGAATTCTTTGAAGTAGGGATAGAAACACTAAACTGTGAAGAAGGGTCGGTTTATTTCAGTATAACCCAGGTTGATGTCGCGATCGTAAATAAAATAGGAAAATAGGATCCGACCTCACTGAATATAAATCTACCGTAAAAGCCACAAAGCCTTAAAATAAATATGAGCAACTTGCTCACCTGTTGCGAGCCTCTCAGGAGACAAAAGTTTATGAGGGGGACGTTCTTCTAAAAACGCATAAAGGATTTTGGTAATTTTAATAAATTGTTATTAATGTTTATCTCTATTCAATATCATATCGCCCTCTTAAAAAAACCAAACGATAGATTACATGAAAACTACCTCGATCATTTGATCCAAAAATAAGCAAAGCTTGTACCTACTATGGGTCTCAGAGACTATTATTAGTCTACTAAATATTTCTAAATATTTCTAAATACATTCTTATTTGTTTATTTATTACTGCCACATGATACATATTAGTACAATCTTATAATAAGCATGCACATGTAAAGAACACATATTTGATTTGTACCACAACAACGGCGTAAATAGCATTCTTAAGTAATGTATTGTAAGACTAAACATTTAACAATAAAAGTAACAAAAGGAGTAGAAATAACTAATACTAATGGTGCTTTAAAATCTTCAATTTATTTTTCTCAAGCTGTCACCACATACATCAAAATCTGGGACTTTTTTAGTGAGAGAGTTATACTCACTAAAAATACGTGTCAAAGGAGATTGAAGACTGAGATTGGTTCTGGCAAATGGCCTCGCGAGTAACTTGGTAATTTTGATGTCTTGAATATATGTGAGGCACCGCCAGCGACACGCGTGACAATAGGTCGTTGGATTGTAGTTGCCCATTAATTAATTTATGAAAGAAGCTCATGTCCACCAGGCATCTTCTATCGCGGACTAAAAATGTTAAATTTAGCTAGACGCCACTCGTAGAGTTGCCGATGCGAAAAGCCACTACAAGAAAATGCAAGATGTCTGGTAAAAGGCTGCGCACCAAAGCCTAGTAAAACAGTACCCTGGTGTTTGTATCCCTAGAGTCCTTAGTGTTTCGCTTAAGGAAACCAAGCATTTTAGAAACACTCGTTACAATTGCATCTATGTGCAAGTCAAATTTTAAACTGCTTTCTATGTTAACACCATGATCTCGGATCACTTTGACTTCACTGAGTCTTACGCCACCAAGCTCGTAGTTAGTGACAAGTGGCTTTCTCTTTCTGGAGTACCTGATTTGAAAGCATTTGTTAACATTAAGGGCCATGCAGTTGGCGTCACACCAGTCGTTAATCCTATTGAGATCATCTTAAATTAGCAACCTGTCTCCCTGAGATGCAACAGAATTGTAAATCTTCAGGTCATCAGCAAATAACGAAAATTTACAATTCTTGATGTTCGTGGAGATATCATTGATGTAAATCAGAAAGAGAAGTGGAACCAAATGGGAACTCTGAGGAACGCCTGATTAAGAGTGATACCAAGTGGACTGAAAACCATTCACAACAACCGCGTGAGGCCTATCCCGCAAGTACGACTCAATCCATTTTAGCAGCGACCCATCTATTCCAAAGACATTCAGTTTTTTAAGAAGGACAGCATGGTTAACCTTGTCTAAAGCGCTATTAAAGACGATGTAAAAAGCATCGACCTCAAGTTCCTTGTCAACCTCCTCAGATAACTCTGAGACAAATGGAACTTAATTCGTGAGAACAGAACGACCAGGCGTGAATCCAAGTTGATGGTCAGAAATCAAATTCTTGTTTAACTTGGTAACAATAGGACATATTAAAGTTTCAAAAAGCTTCGCTAAACAGGAGAGTAATGAAATTAGCCGATAATTACTGACAGAGGCATGATCCCCGTTTTTAAAGACGGGAACAATGCGAGCTTCTTTAAAATATTCGAGAAAAACACCTTCTTCGTGAGTCCTGTTGAAAAGTAAAGAAATCGGTAACGATTTACCCTGCAAACAACGTCTGATAAAAAAGGGAGGAAAAAATTATTCTGATTCTGATTCTGAAATGCATCTGGTCCTGCACCCTTAGTAGGATCAAATTTACATTTTTTTTAAGTTCACATTTAGTTACTATTAACAAAGCAACACAGTTGCTCCTATGCCCCTGAGCTGCAGGCAACTCTCCGCCGGTGAAGCCGGCGGTATACCCACTAAAACGCACCCGGGTATACTCTTACCGCTTTGGAATAGGGTGTTACCACGTCGCCCCAGCGGTCGGCCCAGCCTACGTGCCGGGCCTCCTCACGCTACGGGGGTGTCCCAGTATACTAGGACACCCCCGTAGGGGACCCAGTATAATAGTAACCTCTGGCGGTCACGCAAGTTTAGGAAAAAGGCGAGAGCAGTCCTTCTGTAAACTCTTTATTTTGTGGTTTGACAGTATCGGTATAAAACAAAAATATTATCATAAAATTGTCTCCGTGAACAAAGTTGCGGGCAGAAACTAGTAAATAGTTACATTCACTTCGCGTAAAAGTGCATCAGTTCTACAATTTCACCTGATCCTTTAGTGGTGATAAATGATCTTCCTAAGGTAGGTTTCACCTGCCGGCCCTACAAATGACTATAACACTCTTTGACTGGTCGCAGTGTAAAATCAATACCGAAATGGTCAGTGTGAATGACTTTGATATCAACAAAATATGAGGGGCATGTTAAAAGAAGTTGAATACTCTTTTCTCATTTGATTGACACTAGCAAGTTATACACCATCATATAGACTGGTTGTTTATTGATATTTTTGAAAATTGAACACACAATATATTTTTTTATTTGAATAAGCATCATTTTTTCGAGAATCTGGCGGGAATTCGCTTGCAGCAATGGAGCTCAGTCGTCGTAATTTTATAAAAAAAGGTTGAAAGCCTCAAGAATGTTTTGAACTTTTGGCTACTACTTTTGGTGAGTCTGCTTCTTTACGAGCAACAGTATTTAATTAGTTTGCTGAATTTAAAAAAGGACGGAGATGTCTCGAATATGAAGCGAAGACAGGTCGGCCGCCAACCGCGGTCACACACGAAAACGTTCGTGCAGTCGAAAAACTTACTGGCGAAAACCGACGAATTACGTATGTAGAGCTGGAGCGAGAACTGGAAATTGGATCAGCAGCAATGCAAACCATAATTCACGTCCACCTTTCTCTCCGTAAACATTGTTCGAAATGGGCGCCGCACAAACTTACCGATGAGCAGAAAGACCGTCTAAATTCGACGGTGGCGAGAAAGAAAACGTGTATGATATACTGACTGGTGACAAAGGCTATATAACTATGATCCCGAAACAAAGCGACAGTCGACTGTATGGTGTTTAGAAGATGAACTAACTCCAACGAAATATCGCCGTGCACGAAGCACACAGAAACAAAATGGTCGCCTCATTTTTCTGCAAAACGGGTCATATTGCTACTGTGGTGCTAGAGGATCAAAGAACGGTGAACTATGAATGGTATGTGACAGGATTCTAGTAGTTTTTAAAATCAAAATCCTCAAGACACGAAAGTTATAAATGGCTGCTCTTATATGCGCCACTATCTTATATCTTATATTCTGTCGTTAAAAGGTCAGTTTTTATTTCAATAAAGGAACTTTTGTTTCCTTTCATGAAACTATTTCATGAACTTATTTTGGAGTCACGTTTTGTTTGTACCTAAGTACTTACTGCGAAATTATTTATGCGTACATCGAAGGCTATGTGCCCATTTTTAGTATTTGGTTTTCTATACTAACCTGTTTTATTGGGATCACCACCAACTACATACATAGTACATCAATACATGATTTAAGAAACTGAACAATAGAAATGTATGCTAAATGTACAGTCACTTACAGGTGAACGCAGCATGCTAAATAGGATAAGGAAATATACTACATATAGGTAAACCTATTCTAATTTTAATTCTACTGGAGTAAATTTATATTATTCAATAGGGCGTAATCTTCCCAACGACATGGAACAAACATCGATGTCAATCAAGTCAGAACATTTCATTAATAACTTGCTAATTCTGGAGATCAGTGAATTGGCGCTCATTACTGTTCTTCTAAATGGCGGACGAAAGTGTACAAAGACATACAGAAACTCTATATAAGATCCTTTCAAGTAATTTTGAGCATCGAAAATGGCTATTTACCATCATGTATAAGTATAATTTTCATAATAAACCCTACACTAAAACAAAAACTTATCTTTATTGCAGTAGTTGTAACAAACATGTTTTGCACAACAACGCCACAGAAAGTGCCGTGCTGAGGGGCGGGACTCAGAACTCGGCAACTTAAATTAGGGTATGTCCCGGCGCCAGGGGGCCGTATTTAGAGCCACAACAAACTTGGGCTCGCTGCAGTAAGCTATTACAGCGGTTTCAGACCAGCGTTTTTGTTCGCGCGTATTCTGTCGCTTTGCCAGACCCAACAGAAACCAAACGCGCGTACAGCATATTGTGGCGTTCAGTATTCGCTCGAACGGGTAGTAGTGAGTCAGTTTCTATAAGGATTATAGAAACTTATAACAGCGTCAATGTTCGTACCGGTTACGCGTGTGGCAAAAGGCGCGCCTGTGAAGTCAAATCATAAATATCTAAGTTTCGAAGTCTTCAAAAAATTCTGAGCAAAACATTAGCATTAGCCACAAATGTCTATGCTTGTCAACGAAGAGTCTGAACGAATTTTCGTAGAGAAATATTTGTTCCCAATGTTTTGCGCAGATCTTTTGGAAGACTTCAAAACGTACAGATATTTATGCTTTTGACTGTACAGGCACGCCTTTTGCCTGTACGCGCCTACATGCGCTTCCAAAGACGATCATAGAAACGCTTGTCTGGAACCGCTCTTACGTCGAAAGGGTCCGAAAAAGGCAAGAGGGAAATATGGCCGTGGTTGTTTCTGTTTATTGTTTTTCTGGTTTCATAGGGACTTGTGGGCATACTTTGCTAAGAAAGTTAAGTAGTCCGGAAAGCTTAATCACAGTGTGTTTCCGGGACCGAGACTACTATAACCGAGAGTTTTCAATAAAATAGGGTAGGTATGGGCTACTTCTGGGCGAGCTTGTTTCATCTTAGACCATATCTGAATCGGAATCGGAGACATCAAATGTAAAGAAGCACTATTACCATTAATATTTAAAAAAACATAGTGTTATTCAATCCTGATTAGGTAACAGTTGACATCAGTGCGTAAGACCATAGGGCAATTGACTTTGAGCGAGACAGCATAAGGCTGCTTTGCCACAAGAGATGTGCTAAGCTCCGTTGCTGTCGATGCGTTTGATGTTCACCAATCACATTCATTGGTCCACATTGCTTAGCACTAGTGAAAACGGGTTCTGCTAGGCTTTGTTTTTGTCATGACATGACAAATGATTGCGTGCTATGTGTGCGTGCTATGAAGGCTTAGTATCCATGTGTGCTGTGCGTGCCTTCCCTACTTCCCCGCACAGCTATCTTGCGGCGGCGCATTTCGTAGCACATCTTACTCGTTTTTTATGTAATAGGGAGCAAACGAGCTGGAAGGTCGCCTGATGAAAGGTGATCACTGTCGCCCATGGAAAACTGCAACACCTGAGCTGTCACCGATGCGTTGCTTGCCTTTTAAATGGGGATACACTCTCTTCTTGAAGGTCCCAATGTCATATTCCATTGGAAATACCGCAGGAAGATCATTCCATATCTTGGATGTACGCAGAAGAAATTGACGCGAAAAACGAACGGTAGTTGAGCGCCAGCCATCCAGGTGATGAGCATGGAATTTCGACTTATAATGTGTCGTGCGATGATGAAATTCAGCGGCAGGTATAAGATCATGCAATTCGTCTAAGCACTCCTAATTGTCTAGACGGTAGAAAACGCAGAGAGATGCAACGTCTCTCCGTGGGGCCAAAGAATCTAAGCGGTCAGAAATCACAGGGTCTTCGATAATTCGAGCGGCTCTCCGCTGTATACGGTCAAGAGGATTGAGAAAATACTAAAAAATAGTATCAATGGAAACGGCCTGATAGTTTTACATAGCTGCATAGCCCATCTCCGGCTGAAGAGCAGCCAAATGCGGTACAGTGATTTAAGATAACAATATTCTACTTTAAGGCACCGTGTCATAGTACGAGTAGCAGTACAAGTAATATTCGTACAATAATGTCTCTGACTCGCTTATTACGTCAGGTGCGCACGCGGCTCGTACAATATTGTAGTAATAAATAATCCCGAGATCACAGCGCCGCTTCTGAAACTTATTTTCTCTGCAGACTACGAACAAGTTCCAGAATTATACAATTCAATCTTTTTTTGTTAGAGGTTTTTATTTCTTTTGTTTCAAGTAAAATAATATACTAATTTATATAAACCTCTTTAGCTAGTGACTGAGCGATTGAAAGACAACGGAGTGCTTGTAAATTTCTTAAGAACGGTAGGGAAACACTCAAAGAAGAATTCCCGAAATCTTTTGGGGGACGGGAAATAGATAACAATGACTGAAATTTAAATAACTATCGCTGATGAAAATGTCCTAGTTGAATCCACTAGAACTTAAGTGTTGTTCTTAAAATGTGTTTCAGAGTACCTTCATTACTTACCCCACTGCCTACAATGTTGTTTTGTTTTCTGAATAAACTACAAAGAAGTTACGCGAACAATTTCACTAACGGGAACTGGGCGAACCAGAACTTGGGGCAAGTTTAATTAGAACGAGTTTTACTTACTTAAAAGCGTTTGCTGGGGTAGATTTTGAGCGTCGCATTTTTTGAAGATTTACGTGATTTTATAGCTGAATTCAAATTTAAGTATGAATTATTCTAATAAAACGGTTTTTTATTTAATTTAGCAAATAATTGGTGGCAAATACCTAATTTTGGACGATTCAATGTGTTTTTATATAGTAATATGCAAACAATAATATAGCAAAAATTTATGTTTTTATTTCAATTCAATAAAATAATCACGAAAATCTTACGAAAATTCAACGTTTTCGATCCACCCCCAGCAAACGCTATTAAGGGCTGACTGGCTTGTAGGTTGGTAGTGATGGAGACTACGATAAGGGTCGTAGCTTTAACTTCTACCGAGGACAATCAATAATTAAATTAACATTTGATTAAACTCCATATTTTAGAATTGTTAAGCCACTGTCAAATTTATGGAATTAATTATTTTAAAGCGGACTGGTTTGAAATAACTGCAGATCGTTCTACAATACGGGCTCATGTTTAGCCACATTGTTATTTAGTTACAATATAGGAGGAGCCGCTACAAAATAATTTAATACTATTTAAATAAATCTAAAAGATGCCTCCGTGGCCGAGTGGCTTTAGAGCTCGGCCCGAATCCCGGAGGTCCTGGGTACAATTCCCAGGTCGGGCAAAGTGTGTTTTTACACACAGCGCGGCCAGTCATGATTTCGTTTAAATAAACCGCAAACACCCGGACACCACCACCATGTTATATTATAGGCATATATCGGTAAAAAGAAGTAATCTAAAATGTACCTTATGAATGGGACGACAATCATTACCTTACCGTAACTCAAGCACTAGCACGGGAGGTAAAGGATTTTGTACCCACATTTATATTAGGAGTTAATATTGGATGTTTTCACTGTTCTTTTATGTACAAATTATTAGATTTGATTTGATTTTTTCATTAAATTTTTAGTGCTGCATTATTATCTTCTGCGTCAAATATATGTATTTCGAGTATTATACTAGCTAGAAAGTGAAAACGTGCAACCTGCCTTTTTATTCGGATACATATTATATCATAACCTTCGTTTTTTTTAGGCAAGAGTGAATAGGCATTTTCTTTTTCGCTATGTCACGGCATTGCGCCATTTGCGACAGACCGTTGTCCTCCGTTGAGTGCGGATCCGTCGCATCGTGACAGAATGAAACGTTGTACACAATTTATCTACGTACGTAAAAAACGGCCGGGTTTATCTTTTTTAATCTATCGTGTAGTCATTTAAAAAAACATTTTCGTTTGAACGTCAAGAGTTCGAAACACAAGTGGTTTATGGTGGCTAAAGTGATATCTTATTTAAATTTGCTAAAATAGACAATATCTACTCAAAAACTGAACCAATCTCTTTTTAGTGTTCACTCATAGTGTTTCATATAATTTTCACCGTCAAAAGGTTATAAATAAATAAAATAAATAAATATCCCTGGACATTATTTCACACAGCGCCATCTAGCCCCAAAGTAAGCTAATTAAAGCTTGTGTTATGGGATACTAGACAACGGATAAACATACTTAAATACATTTTCTTTTGTAAATACATACTTATTATACATAGGAGACACCCAGACCAGTACAAACAGACATGTTCATGCACACAAATGTTTGTACTGTGCGGGGATCGAACCCGCGACCTCTGGTGTAGTAGCCAACTTCTTAACCATTACACCAAGTCGGTCGTTATTACACCAAGTTATAAAAGTGGTCAGGTCAAGCATACCCACTATCGCCGAGCATGCATGAAAGGATTAATAAGAGTAATAGAAACGCAAGATGCGTGTCGGGACTACAGATGTTAAGCTGGTTACTAACACTTCTAGCGACTTATTTGGCTTATTATCATTTGTAGTGATAGCTAGCGGCTGGAAACGGCTGCTTAAATTTTATTGACGAATTCACATTTGTTTTTGTTGTTTCTCTTCTGATTTGTTTAATATAGGATACAATAGACTATAGCACAAATTAGACATGCGCGGCGCTCTGACAGATAGCCCGCTTAGAACAACACGCCATTTTTGACACACGCACACAGAGACGCGAGTTTACAGGCGAAGTCGGTGAGTTTCAGTGTCGCGGTCAGTCGCACTGTCAAAAACATTGAGATATTATTTGTATGTCGTCAGATTATAGTTCAATGGTCAAAAATGGTTTCGCGCAGATATTTCTGTTGCAGTGTATTTGGCTATATGAACACCACACGAAATTGTGATAAAACGTTTTTTAAGTTACCAAAATTAATGATGTTGTAAGGTAAGTAAAACTCAGATACCGTTTGCAAGTTAGTAGTAGTAGTACTATGTACGAGTATTATAAGTTCATAGGTAGGTAAACCATTATATTTCGTAACACATTCAAATCCAGTACAAATGGGCTTTTACTTTTTCCGTAAGTAATAAGTAAATCATTTATTTGCTAAGAATACATTGAGAAAAAACGATGGTAAAACAATGGCTGGACGGTGTATTCGGCCTGCAGGCAGGCGTGCAAATTATTCGTACTACGAGTACATACGAGTACAACATTCGTTATTCGTGCTAGTATTACATATTTACGAAAGTACCTTAAAAAATCAAATAATTTTTTTTTGCTTAATCACACAAACAGTAGCAAAGCGTTAGGTAGGTACGATATTCAAAACTATTTTACAATAAAAACTTTAACTTATCTAAATTTGAATGTACACACATCAAAAGTGTCTAGGGATCAACATATATTTTTGCAATAACTTTTCTCCTGATTGATATTAATTAAAATTTTCTTTAAGGATTCATCAAATAAAGTGTTTTCGTTTGTCTACAGTAACGATAAACCAAGTCACCTTTGCATTAATAAAGAAATTTGCCATTTTCCTAATAAAGGGTTTTTTGACATTTGAACCACTAACATTAAAGTTCGAAAAAAAGACTGAAATAACAGTTTTCTTTAAAATTTTATTGGGTAACTTAAACAATTAATAATCCGTGTTTCTACCGCGAACACTAACAACACAAGAACATCGGTTTGGCATACTCAAAATGAGTTCATCCAAATCACGCTGTGGAATGGCCGCCCATGTTCGTTGCAACAACAAAAAAAGGTCTTCTTGCGAATGGATACCCTCCATATTCGGCAGAGCTCTTCTCTGTAGCTTATCCCATGCATGCTCAATCGGGTTCAAGTCTGGCGACTGAGCAGGCCAGGGCAGGACATTGATGTTAGCTGCGGCGAGAGTCTGTCTTACAACTCTTGCGGTGTGCGGTCGTGCATTATCATGCATTAACTGAAATAAGGGACCGATTTGCACTTGTAGAGGAACGATGACGTCTGATACAATCGTCTCAGCATAAATTTGAGCGTTGAGGTTGCCTCTGATCCAAATCAACTCAGTTCTTCCGCCGATCCAAATACCCGCCCATACCATGATGGTTCCACCACTATAAGGATGGACTTCCTAGCAGGATTTTAATCGCTGTTGGCGTCCAGGGGTTCTCCAGTGTCGTATACGTCTTGTATCCGGTCCCATACCAAAACGAGACTCATCAGAAAAGCACACGAAACGCCATTGTTCTTCTGCCCAATTTCTGTGTTCAAGAGCCCATTGATATCGAATCCTACGATTGTGCATTGCTATAGGTGGTACCCTTAGCGGTCTTCGGGAACGTCATCGTTCCTCTACAAGTGCAAATCGGTCCCTTATTTCAGTTAATGCATGATAATGCACGACCGCACACCGCAAGAGTTGTAAGACAGACTCTCGCCGCAGCTAACATCAATGTCCTGCCCTGGCCTGCTTAGTCGCCAGACTTGAACCCGATTGAGCATGCATGGGATAAGCTACAGAGAAGAGCTCTGCCGAATATGGAGGGTATCCAGTCGCAAGAAGACCTTTTTTTGTTTTTGCAACGAACATGGGCGGCCATTCCACAGCGTGATTTGGATGAACTCATTTTGAGTATGCCAAACCGATGTTCTTGTGTTGTTAGTGTTCGCGGTAGAAACACGGATTATTAATTGTTTGAGTTACCCAATAAAATTTTAAAGAAAACTGTTATTTCAGTCATTTTTTCGAACTTTAATGTTAGTGGTTCAAATGTCAAAAATCCCTTTATTAGGAAAATGGCAAATTTCTTTATTAATGCAAAGGTGACTTGGTTTATCGTTACTGTAGACAAACGAAAACACTTTATTTGATGAATCCTTAAAGAAAATTTTAATTAATATCAATCAGGAGAAAAGTTATTGCAAAAATATATGTTGATCCCTAGACACTTTTGATGTGTGTACTTACACATAATAAATAAGTAAAATAAAATTTGAAATATACACTAATTACCTTGAGTATTCAACCCAGTCTTGTAAAGTTAAAACGCTAACTGTATATTCCTATACTAAACTAACCTAGTTAAGTACAAAATAAAAATAAGTTAAAACTACAAAGACAGTAAATTATACTACAAAGCTAGATCATGATACAGGTATTCTTTCAAATTATAAAAACATTTATCAAGCAGCCATTTTGTTAGGGTTTTGTTAAATTGATGACCTTCAAGATTTTTCAAAGATGTAGGTAATTTATTAAATAGGAGAAGACACATATTATATGCATTTTGTTTATATATGTAGCATTGACTAGGAGGTTTGTGTAATAAATGTAAATATTGTTTCCTAGGTCGTCTGCGAGATACTTCAGTATGGTTTTGAAAGTAGTGCGGGTGTGATTTGACAAGGCAGCAAATGTTTTTTATGTATAGACCGGGTAGTGTTAAAATGTTTAGTTTTCTAAATAACGGCTTACAACTGTCTGAGAACCCCATGTCGCAAATGGCCCATAAACATTTTTTCTGAAGCCTAAACGCTCTTTAAAAATTCTACTGAATTTCCGCACATAATAATACCGTAACTTAGAACGCAGGACACGTACCCGTGATAGGCTGTTTAAGCAGCCTCGGTTGAAACGGTTCGCCTCAGACGTTTCAGTGCATACACGTATCGCTCTAGTTTGTGACAAATGAAGTCTATATGTCCTTTCCAATTTAAGTGCTGGTCAATTATTAAGCCAAAAAATGTATGGTGTTTACTTTTTCTATTTCTGTGTTATTATATTTTACCTGAAATTCTGTCTCCGTAGTGTTATATGAGCGGAATTCCATTACTTTGGTCTTTGAAAGATTAATATTTAACATATTTAAATCCAGCCACTGTATGATGTCGGAAAGAGCTTTATTTGTGATTTGTTCCATAGATTTCTTATCATTGCTTTTTATAAGTAAAGTTGTGTCGTCTGCGAAGAGTATGGATTTATGTTGAGTTGCATGAGGTATGTCATTAATATAAATTAAAAATAATAAGGGAGCAAGAATACTGCCTTGTGGGACGCCTGTGTTGTTGAGTAAATAAGTTGATGAGTAGTTTTTTTTATAATAATGTTTTCATGAGGATTAGTTTGTATGATTTGGGTGCATGGCAATCGGTTTGTTGAATAACACTGTAGCCAATGGTATGGTTTACCTCTTACACCATTTTTTCAAGCTTGTGAAGCAAAATGTTATGAATAACAAAATCGAATGCTTTCGACATATCGAGGAAAATGTCTGAAATTGGTGTTTTACTATTTATAGTTTCCGTTACGTACTTAATTAGGTCGAAGCATGCAAGAGAGGTAGAACTACTTTTACGAAATCCAAATTGCTGTGCATGTAGAACCTTGAATTTGATAAAAAAATCGTTCAATCTTTTGTGCATGGCTTTTTCTAGTATTTTAGACATTACCGGTATTATAGTTATAGGTCTATAATTATTCATATCTAACTTATCACCCTTCTTTTTAAACAGCGGTTTGACAATAGACATTTTTAATTGCTCTGGAAAGTGCCCTTGTTCGAAAGATAGGTTAATAATATGGCTGAGTGGATGACAAAGGTTATAAGCACTTAGCTTTAAAATTCTAGTAGTTATGTCGTCATGACCGCTGGATTTACTGTTATTTTAGGCCATCATGATGTTATATGTTTCACTGTTAGATATTGGAGTTAGGTACATTGTGCTTATATTTTCGGGAATGGAAATTTGTGAAACAATAGCATTAGAAGAATTATCGGTCGTAACATTTATAAAATAATCATTAAATAGTTTACAGATTTCCTGAGGATCAGAAAGAGTCTAGTTTTTAAAATTTATACAGTCAATGTCATTGTTATGATGGTTATTAGATATTGTAGATGAAATTGTATTCCATATCGTTTTTGAGCTTTTAATTTTTTTTTTTAAATATTTCTTATTAAGAATTTTTTGAGAGGTAAAGATACATTTTTTTAAGATAGTATTATACTTTTTGTATTTGAATTTTATTTGATTTTTGTCAAGTTTATTTTGGCGTGAACTGTTGCAGTATTTAAGATAGAGCTGTCGTTTATAAATACATGATTTTTTAAATCCTTTACTTAACCATTTAAGCTTTGTTACCCTGCTATTTATTTTTACTTTTATACATGGAAAGCACAAATTGTAGAATAAGCGAATCGTATCATAAAAAATATCAAAGCTTTCTTTGTATCTTTGGTGTTTATAACATCTGCGAACGAAAGAGCTGATATGGCGTTAATAAATTTATTTCCGTAACTTATCTTATTAAGCATTGGTAAAACACCAGTATTTTTGGTATATTCTTTTATTGGCACGGGCGGCTGCTACTTCCGCGCCGCGCGCCGCGCCGCCGACAGGTGACCGCCGACCGAAGCGGTGGCTGATGGTGTTATCTACAGCTTACTAGGTAGCTAGGTATTTTTCACTTGATGTATTTTATTTTTGGCGGTATCTGTCAAATCGCGCTCATCTGGCGAATATAGTAGCGAGTAGCAACCCGAGGCGATCAAGCAAGTTGATAGAAAAAGGCGAGAGCGGTCCTTCTGTAAACTCTTTATTTTGTGACTATAGTCGGGACCGTAACAAGGGGAAATCTCTGCCTACGCCGTTGGGGAATAGGCGTGATGGTATGAATATATCTTTGTTTCATCGTCTAATTGATTGTAACCCTCAGATGCAGAAGAAACACAAAAGGTCGTCATATTAATGTCTGATCTGACGTGGGATCGACTCACCGCCTCCAGCGCTATAGGCATCTTGCCTACAAAAAACTACTTTTCAGTTGAAAAAAGGAATGTACTTTTTCATCAACTTCAAAGCCTTTTCTTCGTGTAATGGCTAAGACCTTTCACCTTTCAGAACAATAATAGCCGAGGCGGATATTACGACTTTTTGACAGTTTCTTATTTCTTCTATCGATTCGAAGGTTACAAGGGTAGGTTAGTGATGGGAAGGTTGAGGGAAAGGAAAATTGAAATAAGGGTGAGTAGAATCTTCACTAGAAATAAAAATAACATCAACGCATTGCTGAAATATAATACACAAGTCGCTTAAAAATTCAAAAATATCAGGCTAGATTGTGTCATGAAGTACACCCAAGATCAAACTGAGCAGAGCTTACACTAAGAATGTCAAAAAACCAACCTAAACGAAACTAGAATGTTTACCACGGTGGTTCTACTTCTAATATTTCTAGAAGGAATGCATTGAATGAATGAAGGGGTTAAAAAAGCCACAAAAGTCTTTATGCAACACAACACTACTATACTACGAAATCTATTGCGGTCGAATCAGTATGTAAGGGAAGGCACCTATAAATAAAACTTCTGCAATAGCACCTGTTTAATTCATGAGGGACTGAATCAATGGCACTCTCAGTGTATTCTCGCAGTTATTTATTTCGCCGAGTAGTAAACTTAAGACTGGTATGTGTGGCGTGTAAGGGAAAGCGTGACAAAATAAAATCGGAATTTGCTTTGAGCTCGGTTTTTTATAGCTTCTCTGCTCAATATTCGAGCAAAAACAAAGACGAGACCCAAAAATGACTGTGCGGTGGGTGACTAAAGTTTTCATCATAACAGAGATCAGGGTAAATTAGGTAACCATTCTTCACGTTTCTCGCCTTGGCTTGCGTGGTGTCTCGGGTTCGATTCCCGGTCGGGTCAATTCAACTCTTGTCTGGGAGTGCTTGGAGACGCCCCTGGTGCATTTCCCTGTCTGGTACGTCGTAACACAAGGATTATTTATCTTTAGACCATGACCATGTGGTGTTTGACCCATATAATGTGTAGTGTAATTCGCCGTCAAAAAATAATATAACAGATACATTTTTAGAAATGTTGCGGAAATTATTAAAAGTTGAAAGGTTGTATCTGAACTTCCGTTAAAATATTTTTCAGAGTTTACTATTTATAATTTTTCATTTTTTAAATTTGTGTAAAGGATAGCCGCAAACCCTTGCAAAATAAAACATATTGATCTTAAGAGAGGATATTAGTCATACAAATAAAAAAATATAGAGCATAAAAAAGAAAGACAGCACGCATTCTCTAGTTTTGCGATTCAAATTTACGCAACAAATGTAGACACAATTTCAAGGACATTTCCGGTTTCCTAGCCTGACGGGTGCCGTCTTCCGCTAAGCGGCACCCTTGTCGCGTCCCGCTGTCCGTCAGTCCACCCGTCACGAGTAATAAGGGTCTGGCTCAACTTGTTGCGATGAGATGCAACGTATGTGCTCGTGATTTTGAACGGAAAATACCGGATACGCAGATGTTTCGTTCAATCAATATCTAAATATCTACTAACAAATTAGATTTATAGACCCATATTGTGTTGCATAATTCTGAAATCTTGCATTTTGTAACCGACATAGCCATCATTGAACATTAATAACAATTAATTATGCTTTGAATTAAAATATTTCTGCTACAAAACCACAAGTTAATATTATCATACCAATGAACAAGCAATGAACAGTAGGTAAACGTGTATTCTGAGTTTAATTTGTTACCTATTATTTTAAAGTAAATATAAGTAGGTAAATGTTATGCCATTTCATAGTTTAAGAAGAAAATTTCGAGCAAGAGGGCTACCCCTTTCTAAGTTCATATATTTCAAAATTATAAGTAGGACTTACCTGATACCTCTTTATGATAACTGATGCATCTGTTCGTCTTTCTCCACCCAGCGGAATTTCAATTTCAACCTCTAGTCCCTGCAAAAAAATTAAAACAGTTGTAACGAGTGATTATGACAAAAGTAGTTACCAAACACGGCATTGACGTATTTATGTTTTATTATCCCCAACACCATCAGTTTCTCGTGCTAGTTTACAAACTGGCTGGAGACTTTCTCGTAATATTAAGGCGTACGTTAAAACTCGCGCGGGTCGCAGGCAGGCGTATCTGTATCGAAAAATAGTATTCAGTAATACCCGTCTCACTCACCCGCGCACAATTAGCGCGCGTGAATGAGACGGGTTACTTATACTATATTATTAAACAGTTTTATCACGGCCCTTAAGGTATTTTAATTTTCAGTCAATGTTTGTGGTAGTTGAGAATCTCAGTTTTTTATTGCTTCCAGTAAAATAAAATAGTTATTCATAAAATTGATAACGCCCTCGTGGGCGGTTTAAATCTCCGCTATCCCGAGGAATATGTGTTTACGGATGTTTCGAGCCCGCGTTCGTAATCGATTCGCATTCGGCAAGTAAGCGTGGTAATTAAGCCGATCCCCATCAATTGTGGCGAAAACTATTGATATAGGCTAATTGCTTTACTTTTCTTTACTATGAATACCAAAAGTAATGTTCAAACCCTAATACTTATCTTATCTCCCCCAACTCAGTTTTCAGTCCTTAACGTCGTTTTTGTACAAATAATACACCTCCTACATCATTTTGGACCTCACAGGACACAAAGGCTCCACACAAAAAAGAGCCTTGAGCTCGTCCACGTAAATAGTTCCATCTCTGTCCAGTACAAAAGCCATAGTGAATTCATTCAAATCTCCGAGTTGGGGCCTTATTACAATCGCTTAAATTCAGTCAAGTTAATTCCCTAACCTAAGGGTAGCAAATAATTTCGTCAGAAAATATCCAGACTAGAATATGTTAGTGCCAGGTAACCGCCGACTGGCTGGAATTGAAAGATCATAGTTTAGGAAATTAACTTGACAAGATATTATGGATTGTGAAAAGGCCCTTTGTTCTTTTTGTTGGGACGGCAAGTGAAGTAATTTTTTTAGGTCTAGCTGTTACCCGTGAATTCACTTACGTAAATTGAGGACGTTAAAACGGAATATTGTGCATGAAAGTGATGAGAAGAACATTAAATGAAAGGAAAGACAATAATATGAAAAGCGAGTCTATTAAAAATAATGCAATAAAAAACAAAAATTGTCATCTTCAAAAAATTAGGGGTTTAGCCACAGCCAAGCTTTTAAGATAACTTAATCTTAAACCTAATTAGCCGTTGGGATCTCACTATTGACTGGGCAAAAGCCTTTCTGACCCTCTTTCACACAGGTCTTTCAATAGGCTTTTTAGGCCAGTCCTTCGCGAAGGCATTCGTCACGCCATTTGTGTCGTGGATAAAATAATATACTCGTACGCCAGATATTATATTGTTTTCTTACTGTACATACCT
The DNA here is from genome assembly GCA_947369235.1 of Udea olivalis. Classification (NCBI taxonomy): domain Eukaryota; kingdom Metazoa; phylum Arthropoda; class Insecta; order Lepidoptera; family Crambidae; genus Udea; species Udea olivalis. Next base: position 21,436,397 of record OX376351.1, on the reverse strand, counting down.
ATTTACAACAAAAACAATTTTATTACTTCTGAGAACGTAATAATTGAAGATATTATATGGAAAAGCCGTGTAGCGGACTTTTTTTTAGGTCGCAACATCGCACTGTAAAAACCTGTCGCTTGCAGAGATACCAAGATTCGATTCCCGATAAATTCCAGCAATCTCGATCGTGGAAGTGAAATTTCTTGATTTAGAACGGACTGTGTATTTTGGGAAATACTTTGGCTACTTGCCTCGTGTTCGAATAAGTAAGAGCTGTCCAAGCTGCTCTATTGAAATTTTTAGTTGGTTTACTTATGTACAATTAATTTTATGTCCCTTCCAACTTGGGTTGGATAATCCATTTTAGAAAGTGTAAGTGAATAAAAAAACTATACCATTCGATAATCTACACAATTTATGGCAACTTTTGTTAAGAAACCATATTCGCAAAACGAAAATTTTGTGTAACTGCCGAACAAATGTTTTGCACATCGCAAAGAAATAGACCGCAAATGACGTCAAATTGCCACCGGCAGTTAGGGATTATTAATCATTTCAGAGAAAAGTCCTAAATTTTGATTTTTTTATTTACTATATCTCGGGGAGTGTTGGTGCTTTCTTAATATTTTTTACCAATTTTTCTATTTTGGAGAGGTCTTTCGATGACACATCAACAAAAAAAGAAGTCGGATAGCCTGTTGTACTTGCTACCCCGTGGTTGACTGATTCGGTAAATTACATAATCGTTATCTTTTTTTTAAGTTGATTTTAATAACATATATAAATCAATGACACATTGGACACTATAATACGTTTACATTCGCGTTTCGCGGTTAAAAAAATCGTCGACAACGATGTGTGCTCCTATAAATAAAGAGGAAAGTCATGCACTCGCGGCTACTACTCTGTCAAGACGATATTATAATAGATTTAAAAAAAATATTGTTGAAACTATATTATTGCAAGTCTTTCAAATGAGAATCTTCTATTTACTGTTCACCCGTTGAGACCAAGCAAGTTACAGATTAAAATGGGATTTACTGCAGTCGAGTAGAAGAAAAATAAGTCGGAAGGGAGGCTATGGGCGAATGCCGGTGAAGGATTGAGGCTGCGGCTATTGCGTTGGGACGTGATTTGTAAGAGTTGGTTTATTTGTTCTGTATAAATGGCTTTTTTATACGAGTACCATGGCAGAGGTGCCTACTGGTGAGAAGTCACCGCAGCTTAGGGGGTGGCGGACCTTGTAATTTTTGTGTAGTCAAAGTACACGCCCAGAATACAGAAACTACAAGCAGGGGGTGTTAATTTATTAATAAAGCATAAGCATACATACGTGCGTATGAAACGATGGTGTGAAACCGTCCTTTAGAGTTGTAGTTACCCAACCTAACTAAGCAGAAACACAATTTTGTGTAAACAGAGTTGTAGGGGAACACCCCGCCGTGATACTAGTCTGCCCTATTAAAAAGCTACTATTGGTGAGGTTAGGTTAGAGCTGTGACCACATCGCACGAACCGAGCGAGCATAGCCAGCGTGCGCGGCAGTGGCCGGCGAGTGCCAAAACCGAATTGGGTATGGGAAAAAAAACAAACATGGCCTAAATCGAAAACCTTTTCGAGGTATTTGCATTTTATACCTTATTTAAATATTTAACATTTTTAAAGGCAAAGGATCTAGGATATTTTTAATTAAATACGTCAGCAATCTGGGGTCATTCTTTTGACCCAAGTTTGCCCCAAGTTTGTTTTGTGGTGGTATGGTACCTACCACTGCCCGGCCGAAGGGGCGCCCACAGGCGCAGCGCCTTAGAACGCGAGGTGGGGGCCGAGGTGCACAACCGTTTTCAGGGGGTCAGTAATTCGCGGCTGCCCGGAAAGCAATACAGGCTTAGAGCCATTTATAGAAAGTGACGAAACGAGTGAAATAAGTTGGTTTTGTTGAAGAATACAAAATTCTAAAACGTAACAAAAAATTCCGAACTATTAATTTAAGTTGAAATGGTTTTTTTTTTAATAAAATATAAAGATATGTTACTTTAAAAAAACTGGACTACTGCAAATGAGCTATCTCAAGAAAAAAATGCAATTGCTCAAGTTATAATTCAATTCATTTTTATTTTCAGCGTTTCTCTGTTACAGTTATAACACATCAGAAACATTGTACAAACTGCTTTGATGATGCCATTTCGTATAAATATTGTATTGTTTATATGAAAAATAATTGAATGAACAACCATGACGTGTGGTTTTGAATGTTAATTCCACTCTATGCTTCTCCCATCTATATCCTTTATTGGTATAGCTATCCTAAGCTATGGATTTAGAAAGTCCGTGTGTTTTGTGAGTAGCGGAAATTCGGGTCTATAGCTGTCGTGTGTCATCATTTGTCTTAGTTCGTTCGTTTGTCCGTGACAGCCCTACGCCCGATCCAAACGTCAATGGCTGATTAATTTAATCCATCTGTCACAGTCCGATTAGTGGTTAGGGCTTTTCCTAAATAATTCCAGCCAGCATTTTGAAAGGCTTTTGACGTCTTATCAATAATATTTTTATGATGTGTGGTTTAACATTTATTTGTCAATGTTATGTTTTATTTTGAAAGACAATGTCTAAGATATTGTGTTTTTGGAAGAAAAGAGAACTACGTACTAACAACAAATCATGTGCATAACAATACAACAGGTAAGAGCAATACCCAGAAATATAAGTAGGTAAATAATACCAATATAAATGTGGTCTGTTTTGACTTAACATTTCAGAAAAGAAATTTAGAAACGAAATAAGCAACGCAATACCGGTAAGAAAAATAAAATAACGAGTGAGTACAAATCATCAATTAATTGCTTTTTCCCACGACTTGTTCCCACAAAACAGTTTTACTCTGTCCTGTTAGGGTCGCAGGACGTTGATTTCATTTATATTTAATGAATTTGGGGTCTAGTATTTTTCACACCAATTTACTCTTAATTATCTGCATTTTACTGCAGCTGTTTCAGTAAATTTAATTTCAGATATGTCAGTTATTATTCTTATACTTTTAGAATAATAAGAATGAATTTATAATAATATACAGCAGCTTGTTATGATCTTGATATATTTTTGTGAAGTGACACAATCAGAGTGAAAACAGACTTATAAAACTAACATATAATTCACGAAAGGAATCTATAAGACATATCAATAGCCTGTCCTATCATAATGAGAAGTTTAAAAACCTCACAATATATATATTTTATTTCCCGGGAAAATTTGGTAAATTGCCAAGAAATTGTTTAAGGAAGATGTGAAATCATTTAAAATTAATTAACTAAAGACATTATTATGGCTACTTTAATACTTAAAATTTGCTTTAACCAAACCCTGCAGCGGCGTTTTCATTGCGAAATATCTAAACACGTTTTCCGGTTTTTTCTGGTGCAATTTAATAGCAGGTAATGATAAAATAAAATTTTATCATTACCTGCTATTTTTCTAATGTAAATAATGCCCATCCCGTAACACTACAATTGAACATAACCTAAACTTAGAAACAACCCATGTATATTGTTTTAATTTTGCCTATTTGTAAAGGGTGACTTCTATTCCACGATAATCAAGGCAATATTATGATACAAATGTGAAGAAAAACATAGGATTTCTCTATAGCTTTTATATCAAGTCATCAAAGCTATGCAAATTGTAATACGCGTCCACTGTGATGAAAATTCCATTTAGTTCTTCCCTTTGTATTATAATAATCTAAACCGTGTAACCGTTTATGGCGACTGGGCTACGAATAACTACCGCTTTTATTAAATATTCCATTGCTCTCGATTCAGTGTATTTTTAAAAGGAACCTCCTTTGAATAGAAAGCAATTTTTGTTGAGTTAAACATCGGATTACGGTCAACTTTTTATCGGATGTTGGCAATTACAGAAAAAAATACCAGCTTTTGCCTCGTAAAAAGCTTTTAAAAGTTCTGAATGATTGGAAATATAATTTTGGGTGAGTGCTCATGTCATTATCATAGATTTTCTGCATTTCGACTTGTAGTAACCTGGCTTACGCTCTGTCATTGACTGGAGACAGCACCAAGATCTAGTGTATTTTAAGAACAGCTTAAGTGAACCTATTTACAGTATCGATACATACAAAAATAATCAGTTAGCTATGTAAAAAAACAATTACAGTTAGTTTTAATGATACTGATCGAAAATAATATTTTTAAAATTTCTAGCTGTCTGTATATTTAACATCACGTAAAACTCCTGGATGGATCTGTCCTGCTGCTATGCAAACACTTCCATCATTGTTATAAAGTTATCACTTCATTCGCTGGGTATTGGCTTAGTCACCACTCTTGCCGAAATGACGATCACAAACACGAGTTTGTGATCGTCATTACGAACCTGAGTCCATCGTGTAACCACTCGGCCACGAGGTCAATGGTGATCCATGATGCTCTGCGGTTAGGTGGATAAAAAACTAGACAAAAAAGTAGACAAATATAGGCTATTTATTATGATAAGGTACAGATCGAGGCATTCACATCAACTTTTACAAAACCATTGATAAAATAGGTTATATGTCAGCAGCACAAGGTGCCCTAATGTGAAGGTTGATGTGAACGCCTCTGTACTATTGTTTTTTGGTTGCTTAAATAAATACTTTACCGCAACTGCCGTGTCGATGAGCAGGTAGACTGGCTTGTAGGCGCGGTCCACGCGCGCGCGGTGGACGAATATTCTGCGTCCACACACTTTTCGTGCTTCGATCACCACCTGCAAAAAGAAAATGGCTATACCCATTCCATATGAATGCGGCAGATATGCAAAGGCATGATCATCAGATAGCTATTGATGAAAGCGTTCCAAAATACAACAACCAGCACGAGTTCTCGAAGTGATGACGACAAAGATGAAAGGAAATGCAACGGACTGTACTCATAAACATAATAAATAAATATAATAATGTTGAATATAAACAATAAACCAGTCTCGTTGACGATGACGATGATCAATTGCAAAGACGCTGGAATTTAGTCATAAATTAATATTACAAGTAGTTTTAAAAGGTTGTTTCAGGCACTTAGTATAGAGTTTGTTTATAACATGTTGGACATTGTAGCGTACAAAGTAGTCCCACATCAAATATACAAAAATAACTCACTGTTATATCAGAAAAAACTTTAACGACTTGGTGTTACGATAAGACTGATCACGAGTCGGGACAAAGGCCAATTTAACAAATTAAATATTAACAGCTTATTGCCTACCCCATAACATAAATTAATAATTATCATAATGCATCAAAGACAACTTTTGGAAGCACGTGTAAGCGTGCACCTTTGATCAGTCGCACGACATTCACCTAATTTGATTATAAGCAGGAAATGGCACCAATTACGTGACACATGTTTTTGAATATTGCTGGCGAGGAACCAGCTTGAAGTTTGTTAAAAAAGCATCAGTACAACAAGTTAGGTTTATCTTTGATGTTTTCAAAGCCAATATTAATAACTCTTATTTAATTTAATGAAGATGTAACGCTGTTTCTTACAAAATTTAGACGCATTTTAATATTTTCAATGAAACTGCGCTTAATCAGTGCACTCATATCCAACGTTACAGCTTCTTTAAACTTATCATCAACTTCATTCATTTAAAATCAAAATTAATCCTCTCAGTTTTGCAAGTCCATTCACACTAACTCATAATCACCGCATTCAACCCTTAACCGCGCCCAACGGACTGTTTAAAATGTTCCAACTGTTCCAAATGTTCCAAATGTCCCAACTTTCTGGAAACGCGCGGATAATGAAGACGGTCAGTGGCGGCGCGCCAGGCTCTCGTGGCAAACATTTTGGCACGTTATTAATTCTACTGGTAACTTGCTATTTTTTCTTAGTTAGAAGACTAAGATGTTTTGGCTCATTGAGTGCAAAGTTATATGCAGTAACTTTACAATGAACTCTATGTGGCAACATTAAGGCTAGTGATTTTAAGGTTGTCAAACCGTCAGGTCATTTAAACGCAATTTAGTAGCGATACGATCTTATCAATTTGGCATCGCTTTGGTATCCGTAAACACGTGACAGAATTGAATCAGCATCCTCTTACTGACTGTTCTTGATTATAACTTTGATTATTTTAGCATTTTACAATGTTTGTTTTTCATATCTGGTTTTTCTTTTCTGTTCTTGATGACATGGAGTATCTGACACAAACAGACAGTACAACGTACGCTTCATGATTTATATAATTCTACATCGCAATTGTATCGTTACTCCATCGTGTTTAAATCGTGATGGTAGCAAGGTAAAAGCTTTTTTTGCAATAAAGAGGACGATTTTGTCAAGAAAGTAAGTCAAAGTCAACGTACAAGTTGTATGTCACTCAAGTGGTTCAAAAATGTGATACATAAAATGGGTATTTGGTGGTATTAAACATTTTACATGATAATAGTGTCCTCTCACTGCCAATCTTATTCGTAGTTATCACTTTTACTTTCTATTGTTGCGACATTTTTCATACGTCTGAGGCATACAAAAATACAGATTGCAACACTATAGGTATTGCCCGGGACTTTGACAACCCTGTAAAGTAAGACTAAGATGAACTTTTCTAATGTCAGCAAGTTGAAATAAGGTCCTCAGCTGACCAAAAAAATCCTTTAAGCTCTAGCTACCTCATATACCAGCAGAAACGCGATGCTGCCAACGCAGTGCCACGCTGAAAAAATGCGCGAAGAACCGCGTCTTATCTCTATTTATTATCTGCATATCACCATTCTTTACTTCGCGACACCAGATAGACTGCGTCGTTCATGCGCGCGTACATCATATTAAAAGGGCGATAACTCACACGTATCTCCACCTGGCCGTAACTTCCGATGTCGAAGTCGTTAGGGATGAACACCACTTTGAGAGTTTCTTCGTTTTCTGCAACAAGTTTATAGTCAGTTTCTTGTTATGGATTTAGCATAAGCAATAGTTTATAGTTTAACACTTGAGTTATTGCAGTACTTACATTCAAACGTTCGTGCATTGTCGTGATCACAAAGAACGAATACTTATTGTCAAATATATTTTTAGCTACCGTCAATTTTGCAATTATAACCAAAAACGTTCCCCTAAGAGCGGATTGTATCTTGAAGGGTTAAGAAAGTTATTAATTGCCCCTAGGTGGAATATTTGAACGTAATGAATGTGTCTTCTAACCATGTCTTAATTGAAACTCATACACTTTATACAGAAGATGAGAAAGTAAGTAAATATTATTAATAGCGGGATACATTGCAAAGTTTATTTTGACTAACTTTCTTAGGCATAATGAATGTTGCATAATTTTTATTGTCATAATGAAACTTTGTCATAATCGTATTTTGGCATAATGAGTTTTAAGCATAACGATCTGTTGGACTATTTAGGGGACGCATAATAGTCTTTTGCCATTTACCTATATTATTAATAGTGATTTGTCATAAAGGTTAAAAAGTATGGATAAATAGGTGCGAGGAGCGAAGCGACGAGCGTGTTAGGTGTACATGAACCTATCGCACGTAGCCGGGCGAGCAAAGCGAGCGTGGCGCGGCAGCGGCCGGCAAGTGCAAGGCCGGGCCAAAAACCCTAATTATTCTAGATTTTGATGACTTTAATCATTAATGTTTTGCGTTACCTTTATGCCATATTTGATTATGCTTAAAAAAATTATGCGAATAAAATTATGCGAATAGTTGTTATGCCATAATATAATTATATTATGGCATAACAACTATTCGCATTCCTAAAAACACTGCCTGAATAAATTATGACAAAAGTTTTTATGCGAGTAAATATAGACCCATTAATTGCACCTACTGAGTATGCCATATAATTTTCCTATACGGTATAGTTATGCAACTGGGTTATCAAGCAAAGCGGCAACTGTGTTTAGATTTCAAACCTATTACTTATTGGTTGTTCCCAAGCAACAGAAGTCGGCAAAGGCGTGAGGTTCGTGAAGCGCAGCCGGTAGCACGAGCAGCGCCCGAGCGCCAGCGCCGCGCTCGGCCGGAGCACCGCCGTGCCAGCCATCTTGTGCCCGCCCGGGTCGAGGCTGCAGCCTTCGCCTAGGTGACAAGAAGCTCTCTCATCAGTCTCATTAACATGATGGTTTAAAGCCATAATTTTTATTTTATTTTGCCCGTCAAGATGACCTTACTCATCCTGATGGAAAGTGGTCGTGGTATATGAGGCTGACAAGCCCAGTCATGCAAACGAATCACTGGGCTAATCCTCACCTTGAAGGCCTGCAGAAATGCCTCTTCACGCCCCGCTTGAAGAAAGGCGCTGGAAGAGCATTCCACGTCTGGATGGAATGCTCTTCCAGCCACGTTCATGACCAGGAACTCAGGAAGGGAGAGGTATTTGTGCTGCGTGCAGATTTTTAAAAAGTATTTATGGGTCACATGATGTTTGTTGAGGGATCTGATGATGAGGGGCTCCCACGCCACCTCACCTTCATGATTCATCATGATCATTCGTAGCAAGACCAATCGGGATAACCATCATAAACTAAGTACTGCTTTATGGAATATTATTTTTGTCAAGTGTCAAGTGTGGTAAATCGTGGCCTATTAAATAAGAAATTGGGCAGGTCTTTATCCAGCAGTTGACGTCTTATGGCTGCGTACGGCTCCATAAACTCATATTCTGACACAAGAAGAAAAAGTATAGAAAAAAAGAGAAAGGCCAGAGTCCGCTATTTAAAATTTAATTTACACTAAAACCATCAAAATAACGACATTCAACAACATTTCTATTGGAATGAAATCCAGGTCCAGTGCACTTGCACTGACACTTGTCAGTAAACTCACATTCCTCCGGCACCTTCTCCGTATGGCACGGCAGCGCGCGCAGACCGCCGCGCAAGTACGCGGTACGCGCCGAGCGACACGCGCGCCTCCACCCCCGCGCCGTAAGCCACGGCCCCACCGCTTGCGCTGCCTACGTCACCGAGCGTGCGCCGCGCTTGTATGAGAATGGCTACGCAACCACCAATATGATTAAGGGTGGTTGCTGGGACGATCATACTGATTGTCAAAATCTTTTAAATATAATATAATAAACAAAAACTGTAGTATAAAATATCACTCTTAACTGTGATGCAAACCGATGCATATACTCACCGCTAAATTTTGCGAGCAGGCAGTGTAACATTGCCCAGTCTGCGTTAAAGGGTAGCTTATACACTCTCACTTTGACGTTTGTCACCGGTCAGTCAGCTTGAAAAATGTTATTGTAACACACTCACACTCTCCCGGCACCTTCTCCCCATGGCACGGCAGCGCGCGCAGACACAGACGCGGCGCGAGCACGCGGTACGCGACGAGCGACGCGCGCGCCTCCACCCCCGCGCCGCAAGCCACGCCCCCGCCGCCCACGCTCCCTATGTCGCCCAGCGTGCGGCGCGCTTGTATTAGAGTGGCTACGCAGCCGTCTTTCTGGATTGAGAAAAGAAAAACTATCAATATCACGGTTTGCATTTTTCTACAACAAATGTTCCTTCCATTTACTAAATACTGATTTTGGTAAAGAAGATAATCGTCGTCTCTAACAGCAATGTGTTTTGCACACTAAAATAGCATTTTGCGTTAACTGTACTGTTTATTGGACTGCCTGGACTGTTATCTCAAAAAACAACTGTAATAATTTTCAGGTAAGGTATTATTATGAGCTGATCATTACTGTGTCTTGCTGACCGACTCGATAAAAGATGTATTCGTATCAGAGAATTCGTTTGATAATTCGGAACAGAAAAACAAAAGCCCTCGGATAATTATTGAAAGCGGTGGAAATGCGTTTACAAACTTTTTTTTAACACACTCCTAGTCGTGGCCTTGAAGTAAGGATAAATATCCTTGTGTTACGAGGCACCACACAGGGAATTAAGCCAGGGGCGTCTCCCAGCACACCTAGACCCGAGTCAATTCAGAAAAGATCTGATCAGATTCAGATTTCCTGAATTGACCCGACCGGGAATCGAACCCGGGACACCACGTAAGTCAAGGCGTAAAACCATGCCACAGCGCACTGCGCCAACCGTGTCGTAAAAATTAAGGCCCCACTCTTCTCGTCCTCCTTTGAGTATACGGAACAAGTTTATGACACCGATGTGTACAACAGTTACTATAGGCTGCGGTCACGGTTTACCGCTGCTAAGCACATGTCTAAAAGCGCATTTGACCAAAACAAAAATCTGTTAAGCATTACGCAGATAGGAAAAAAAACGGGAAAGTTGCACAATGTAAACGAGGAATTCCTATTTAAAATTAATCAGCAAAGTGTCAAAATTTGTTTGTGCTCTGTTTGAATTCTCGAATTCATACAATACAAAATCTTCTTTGAATAACAGAGAATGGCCAAAAGTTTTGCTCAAACTTGAGATTGAAATATTTAAAAGTGATATTTTTTAAATTCTAAATACAAAGAAGTTTACGAGAGAGGTGAGTAATCTTTTGGCAGCAACAATTGTTTACCATCAGAAATGTGTAGAAAATAAATGTTTGAGAATAAGTATTGTACTGTTTGTATCTAAGTACTAGGTACAATACACTGTCTCACACGCACAGGTGATACTAGTGAGTTGACACTGACACCTCTCAGGTGTCAACGTCATCTGTCGGTGTCACTCATCTGTAAACGTGACTGTCCAACGGAAGCATGGGCAGTCGTATGAGAGACCCGGACCGTGGCGGACGTAGTGCGTTACGGATACACTTGGTGTGATGGTGAGCCAGTGATAAGTGCACAAAGCACACATTTAGGTACTCTACAAGTATAATATATTTTCTTAAACCGCAACCATCAGGGGGAAGGATGCAAAGTACAGATAATTAATACAAATTACTAACTAATCATAAATACAAATGATAGAATTGATCGGTTGCCAGCATGGCCAACAGAATACTCCGCCCACATATTGCCTAATGTATTCGAAATGAACGCGGTACAACGCTGCCTCTCACCCATGGTTATTTAACTGTTTCAATTAAATTAAATAAACAAATGGATTCCTGCCGACCACTATTTAAAAAAATAAATTTGTTAACTTTGCCATCCATGTATATTTTCGAGATATGTGTTTTCACCAAAAATAATATAGAGCTTTTTAGTAAGAAACGTGATGTCTGTAAATTCTTGACCCGGAATCCGAATCGTTTGGTGGTGCCATCTGGTTCGACGACAGTTTGGCAAAAAAACTCATATAACATGTGTATTAAGTTATATAATAAGTTGCCGGAGGCTATAAAAGCCTTGCCTTCTAAACAATTTAAATGTGCCTTATTCAAGCTGTTGACTGAAAAATGTTATTATAGTGTTAATGAATTTATTGATAGTAAAATTTAAATTTAATAATTATGTAATTAATTGAAACAATTTAATCCTAATCTCTTTATTTAATTCATGTTCGATTTTGAGTGCCTGTCTCTCAAGTATTGCATGCCAATTGTTGTTGGTTAAATGTGAGAAACCAATGTAATGTAATACCTATATAAATATATATAAATTATTATTATTAATTATTATTATTATTATAAAATAGAATAAAAAAGTTTTTATTGCAAAATTTAAAACACAGTTAACGGAAAATTTATAAATGACTACAAGTTACAAAATATAAAAATGAACAGAGAAAAAAAAAGAAAGTCATTAAAATGCTGGTTCGGCAATAGGTACCAGTCTCAGCGTATGCTTGGCACGGAGGCCCAGCGCTGGTTTTGAGACTGGCCCTTATGGCAGGCGGCAATGGAGGAAAAATATGTTAGGTGGAACGAACAGGATGTAAATATAATATTATGTGTAATATGTAGTATGTTGTGGAAAAAAAAAAAAGAATTTATGATCAAAATCGTCCGTCATTGTTAATTTTAGCAGAAGAGGAGGTTTACTATGACCATTTCTTGGATTCTGTGATTGTTTCTGCGATTCTATGAGATGAGATTGTACTGCTTGTTTAAATTTTAAGGGACGCATAGGATCTCGCAAGGGCGGCGGAAGGTCATTCCACACTTCGTGGCAGCAAATTTATAACCTCTTCTATAAAAGCTTGTTTTGTGTTGAGGTATTGCAAGTAATGTCTCTCTATGACTTCTAAGGTTTTGAGCGGTTATGTTTGGCCCATACAAACTTTTCGTAGTGGTAACCTGGTTTCCCACTTTCAAAAACTTTTCGAAGGGTCGTTTGTAAGTGTCTCCTATTTCCCATTTTCAAAATATTTTTGTCATTTAAATATGGGCTGATGTGCGCTCACTTGGGTATATTAAAACGGAACCTCATGCAGGCATTTTGTTCGCGTTGTATTGCCTTCTGTGTGATGTCTATGACCTTCTGTCTATGACGACCGACTTGGTGTAATGGTTAAGAAGTTGTCTACTACACCAGAGGTCGCGGGTTCGATCCCCGCACAGTACAAACATTTGTGTGCATGAACATGTCTGTTTGTACTGGTCTGGGTGTCTCCTATGTATAATAAGTATGTATTTACAAAAGAAAATGTATTTAAGTATGTTTATCCGTTGTCTAGTATCCCATAACACAAGCTTTAATTAGCTTACTTTGGGGCTAGATGGCGCTGTGTGGAATGATGTCCAGGGATATTCTGTGTCTGTTGCAGTAGTCTTGGCCCGTATACTATGTCACAATAGTTAAACTGTGAGAGAACCAAGGATTCCGTTAGAACTTCCCTTACCTTTTCCGAGAGATACTTCCGAATAGAATATAATGTCTTTAATCTGTAATATGCATTTCTAATTTCTATATTGATGTGTTCGGTGTATCTCATTTCATGATCTATGATAAGGCCGAGATTCCTCACAGCGTTGACTCGGTTGACTAGTTCCGTACCTACATAAACAACTGGGTTCTGTTCAATAATCTTCTGACGTTGCCATTTGTTACCCAAGACTATAAATTGAGATTTAGTAGGGTTCAGTAAAAGATTGTTTCTAAAGGACCATTCCGCGATAACTTTCAAATCTTCATTTATTTTTCCAGTGACTGTTTCAGTTCGTGTGGTTTGAATGAATGATATAACTGGGTATCATCTGCATAGAGGTGCACTTTACAGAACTTAAGATTTCTCACAAGGTCTGCCGTGTACAATACAAACAGCAAGGGACTTATAATTGAGCCCTGCGGTGTGCCTCGCTCGATCCTTTTCATTTTCGAGTGTACTAAATCTCCTGAGTCGGTCTGCAGTTCCACATATTGTTGTCTACCAGTGAGAAATGACTGAAACCATTTGCAAGATGCCCCAGACATTACTGCCTTTATACAAAAAAATTATACTACTTTCTTAAAAATATGAATATAATGTTCTAGACAAGATGAAATTCGAGCTGTAGTGATTATTCCCCTAGCTCTCAAAGTAATTTAATAAATAATATCTACTGGTAAAGGGAAATATTTTTTTAGCCGATTTGTGCCAGGGATGTTTTTAATGATATTATGATTCACGGTTTTAGAAAAAATATAGCCTTTAATCTGAAATATTTGAAAATAAATCTCCTATAACAAAAAAGCCTTTTCTTTCAATTCTATCTCACAATTCTTTATCAACAAAGGTGTGAAAATGAACCGGGGAGAAAGAATAAAAGAATTAAATCACCTGGGAGAATTTACTTACTCCATTTTTGCGTTTTGTTACGCAGGGCACACAGCTACTTAAATCGAAATAGAATAATCCGAGCCCCTTTGTCTGTGACAAAAAAAACAAGTGTGCTATTTTTCAACCCTTACTTTGACGTCATGATGCTTTTTTTCATTAGAATCAGCCATTTCTCAATTCGTTTTTATATACATACTATGGATATAGTGATTATCAAAAGACTAAATGATATGGCATATTCAGTAGGTGATGTAGAAGCTATCTAAGTGAAAATGAAATTTATTTAATTAACTTTCATTTCAAGGTCACCATAAACATCAGTCAAACAGTCAGAACACAGGGCTAAATGCAGCAGCCTGTTACGGAACGCACCTTAGCCTACACTATTTAAAACTAGGATTTAATTTTTTTCGGATTAAATCTATCCAATAAAAACTATCTATATATATTGTTTTCATGAGTAAATTCAATGCTATCTAGAATTTCAATTTGATATTTGAGTGTGAGTCTTACTTAATGGTTGTTTTTGTTAAACATTCTCAAAGTCCCTGTTAGTTCTCATGACATATAAATAATACTAATAAAAAATAATATATGTGACGTGCAACAAATTGGTCCAAAATGTTTGTTTTGCTGAAGGGGAAATGACAAGGTCTAGTGGTTGGTGTTAAGAAATCTGTTTAAAAAGGTGAACAAGTGTGAGTTCGACTAACTGAGGGTTCCATCCATAAATTTAGATATTAAAATATATTCTTCATTGCACGAGAGGAACACGTACGAATGGCGCAGTTAATGCCTGAAGGCATCGGTTCTATATTTATCCTGTTAGTTGACCTGTGAGACATTACCTTTTCTTAAAAACTGATTTTAAAACCAGGCCGCAAGGGAAGTAATTTATAGGTTTTGATTATCTGAAAAGTTGCAGAATACTATGTGACTTACATTGCAGTGTCTTTTGTTTGCGTTGACTTAGAGGTCTGAGTTTTGCAAATCTAACGAATAGTGAAGTTTAATGTTTGAAATAGACTTCGGCTTGATGCCTCTACGCGTGACTATGAGGGAGGATTTTGACAGTCAATTAGACGGACACAAGAATATTATTTTGTAGTGGCTCTCTTTGTATTCAACGTACAAAAGGCAGAACCCTAAAAATATCCAAATACTTACTAGTAATTCTCATGTTCAGCATTCGCACTTAAGGGTAATAAATCTCTACTTTTTATTGAGGAACTTAGTTTGCATTATGATTTGGGAATCGTTAGGGAGGACAGTTGGTTAGTGGTCGTGAGAGAGTAAGGATCTAGGCCTCAGACGGTCAAAGGTTTTTTTGTTACTTGTATTATTTTATCTAAAGTATAGTATTAATTGTAAAATCAGTGATTTTAGAGACGCAGCATCATAAGGTCAGATCTTTCCGTTATTATATAGAGCTATAAGAATGTTAGGAAATCTAGACTTTCATTATTTAGAGGACAGTATGTGTTTGGCCGCGGGACGGTTACGTCCAGAACACGAGGGAGTCTAGTTTAAGCCGTGAGAAAGTTAGGTCCTAGGTTCAAGACAGTTCGTATTTGGTAGTGACAGAGTTAGGATCGGCCTCAGGCTGTCAAAGGTTTTTTAATTACTTGTATTATTTTATCTAAAGTATAATATTAATTGTAGAATCAGTGAATAAAGAGACGCAGTATCATAAAGTCAGATCTTTCCGATATATATAGAGCTATAAGAAGGTTAGGATAGCTAGACTTCTATGATTTAGTAGGACAGTCTTTATTTGCCTGTGAAATAATCAGGTTAGGAAGTCAGATATTCAGGGTTAGGTTCAGTAATAGTTTTATACAAAAGTGTTTTAGTTGATTTACTTAATCTTTGTATTATTTTAAATAGAGTCATAAATTTTAGAATCAGTGAAGTTAGAGACGCAGCATTTTATGGTCAGATCTTTCCGTTATAAGAGCTATAAAATTGAGATTAAAAATTATTAGAATTTTATTTCCTATTAAATCTCAAATATAGTGCAACATATTCTTTTAAAACTAGAAACTATTTTATTAAACAGTTATATGTTTTATGCGTGTACCTAATAAATATTTACCTTATGAAATCTAGTCATGGTCTCAGCATTAATTACAAACATTGAAATGTTGAGGCTTTCTTTTAATGAAAGTAGTACTTACAAAGATAGTACAAGAATTAGTATTTGTAGAATCTGTTTTACATTGGTAAGGTAATTAGTAAAGTTCATCTTGTCATTTATTTAATTCACTGATATGGTCTGCGTAGTCCAGAATGGAGGTTATCAAAATACATTTTGTTATACATATTACCATCTTTTATGCAATATTGTGTGGAAAAGAGGGATGTTTCTTTGGCCGCGTAGCAGTACACCTAATATTAATTAGGGTATTGATATGTGTGTGCCTCCCGCTGAGTCTACTCATTATAGTTATAAGTCGTGGCCGCGTAGAAGTAGGGTATGTGTGTTGCCTGGCTGTTAGGCCGCGTAGCAATACGTGTGTGCCTGGCTGAGTTTACTCTTCTCGTCCATTGATTAGCCGAAGATTTGAGCGTACCAAGTCCTAGGACCTCCATCCCCTGACAGGCCAGGCTATAAACGCCGCTGTAAACGAATGGAACCTAGAGATGAGGTTTAGTTTTTATGTCCCGTTAATCAACTGTGCTGGTCAGTGGCTAACCACTGCTGGTCAGTACTCCACATGATAATTGCTAGCTTATACTAGATTTTGTGGGGGTCCAATGCCTAGTATGAGTGAATTGTCTTTTTGTATTTACTACTAGCATCTATGCTGGACTAATTGCTAATGTTACCTTATGATAACAACACTTGATTTTAACAAGGGAACTTGACTAAAATTCTTAAATTGCTTTGGCAAATGCTATTGGTTAATTTAACCTATTACTAAACACTATTGATTTTAACAGATATTCAATTATTTATAAGTGTTGATTCACTTTAAACCAAAATCTCTAATGATATCAATTGATTTTCTAAGAGAGCTTGATTAAGGTTCTTAGATTGCTTTTGCAAATATTATTGGTTAATTAAACCTATTACTAAAAACTGTTCATTTTAACAGTTATTCAACTATTTATAAGTGCTGATTCACTTAAAACCAAAACCATAATAATTTAAACTATCCCAGTTGAAATTAAACCTTATCCTACAAACCTAGCTGCAAGATTTATTGCAAAGCTAATTATTGACTATTTTATATAGTTCAATCTGAGTCTTGGTGGTGATGCCGCTTGATGGCTGTGAATATGTACATTTCATATCACATTGAATATTACAAATCTACAAATATGTGGAGGCATCTTATCCCTCAGTAACGCCATGTACCACACCCTACTCTACATATATGTGGCGGTATTCTGCTATAAGCAATACCCTTTTTCACACCAAATTATACAAATTAGTGGTGGTATTCTGATTGATAACAAATATGCTTTTTCCCCACATACAAACTCAAACTTCATACTAGCTTTCCTGTAAATGACCTAGTTGTCCATTGACTCGAGTATTTTGTTAAGTCTTGGTGAATTGAATTATCTTCACCTTAAAGACGATGTTTTTGATGAGTCCTATATTATCCGGTCCAAGGTCTGCTTTTGTGAATGTTTATCTACAATCGTCATCAACATGATGTACAAGTTGACAATGAAGTATCATGCTACCAATGATTTATATTTTAATTAATGATGATTCATCTACAGAATGAGTTACGTTGGAGCTGGGTTTGACATCCTGCTACAATCCCACAGTCTATGACTGTCACTACAAATATCCTCAATCCTATTTTGGGGGGAGGCGCGAGCTGGTTGGCCTTCATCGGTCTGGAGCGGGGTGGAGCTCGTTAAGACCACCTCCAAAGGGAATGCTCCTTTGGAGAAATTTCCTGTAATATTTTAATTTTTTTAACTATATTTAATGATTCTAAATATCAGCTTTTCACTCTAATATCAAATTCTGCACTATATTAAAATCATAATCAATATTTGTTGGGTACATACATAGAATAATATATACTTGGTTCCGAATTCAGCAATTCATTTTAAACTCGTTATTCTTATTTACTTAGGTACTTCTGAAGAGTTACTAATTTCACTGTCTTTGATGCTAGTCTTCGATTAGGTGAGTTAGTTAGTCATGTAATAAATAGAATGTTTGAAACAGTTTTACAAAGCATAGTAAGTTCTTAATTTTCCAATCAAACTCATAATTAGCACTCACATACCTCATAAAAGAATATTGAGTTACTACAGTGATAAATACCATTTACACAACACAACGTAGACGGTTCTACCACTATTAGACGATCACAACCATTTGGCCATTTTAACTTCAAGTTACATGTTCAATCATGTATCTATTTTAATAATTGAAAATTTATATCGATTTGTTTGATTTGGGTGATAGAAGTCTTTCAACTGTGAAAAGATGTGAAGTTGGTGAGATGAGAGAGTGAGGGGGGGTTGTTGAAAGACTTGATAGAAGAGTGTTGCACTCTTTTAGACATGTTAAGTGGGGTATACCGACATCTGTTCCAAGGTCAAATCGCACTATCTTTAGCTGTTGATCACTGCTGCTTATCTTTTTCTTATTTTCTCGCTTACTTTGGTGCATCTACTTGTGATGTTTGTTTGTTTTATTGGTTCTGTTTCATCTATGTATACTTAGTTTATTGTGCGGTCAAAATTATCTCTACGTATCTGCTTGCTTGTTATAGTACTAAAATGTTTTATGTACTTATCAGAATATCTCTAAATGTAAGGTAAGTTTATTTTATTTATAATAATAATAAATAAATCTTTAATCAGGCCAATTACACCCATACATTTTGAATCATAACACTCAAATCAAATATTCAAATTACGTAAATGTCATCAAATTAAATGAAAAATTACAAAATAGAAATCAAAAATGTCAAACAAATTACAATAAATAAAATCAAATATAAATAAATAAATAAAAAATATTATGTTATTAAATTTACTAAATATTTAATTAATGTTATTAAATTTACATATTTCTCCTCCTTAATAGTTTCTGTGTACCTATTTATGAACATACTTGCCTCGCTTTTTCCATTTTTCCTATAACCGTAGGTTGCCTGGAAGAGATCGCTATTAGCGATAAGGCCGCCTAAATTGTGCATTGTTTTCGAATGTAATACTTAGCTTCAAGTTACTTTGTTTTTTACAATAAAGAATATTATCTATCTATTCCTATTCACCCCTGTGACTCGTAGCGCAAGATCCCTAATTGTTCGCTGCGTCGAGTCCGGGTAGTAAAACGTTTTTTACGTCGTTTTTTTACGGTGTACCATTTCCTTGTAGGCATGATAATATAGAAAATATCTTAAAAGAAATCTCTGTACATTTGCTTATCACTGCCGAATGTTTTATTTTATTTTGGGTTGGGGTGTAGCATTTAGAAACTTCGAAAAAATTTAACAATGATTCAAGGATGTAGTAAGAAAACGTAAGTGGTAAATGTTATTCTCTTTATTCATCGTAAAACTTACGAGTTGGGTACTCGTAAGTTTTACGATGAATAAAGAGAAAACATTATTAAAACATAATAACAACAAAAATAGCAAGAATAGAGAACTATGATAATGAGTATTAACAAAATAATTACGACTATAAAACAAACACAATGACCTACAAAATTGTATCTTACTTTTTTGTCATCCACAACTATGAATGTCGATTGAATTAAAAATCTTTTGGATTATATATTTGATAAAATGAAGTTAAAAGTTAAATCCGTTGACTCGTGTGCACAACTCGTCTGTATTGAAGAGGCAAATTAATACGATTTATATTCACGTTATATATATTATTTGACGTATGTAAGTTACATAATTCAAAACGCTAATTTGGTATGTTTTGCCATTAAAAATATTTAAAATTACAATAATCTGAGTTGAGTTACAATAATCTATCAGTAATTGTCATTCAATATTTATTGAATTTGACAAACGTTGACCTAATTACCTACAAAATTGTTAAAATATTAATAAAATAAATCATATAACATAGTTTGCTCACCAAAGTGTAATCATTTCATTGTTATCAAACATAACCTGAGTTCCGCAAAAAAGTGGTTCTATCTAGGTTCACAAATGAAAAATGTGGAACCTTAGCACTTACAACACATTTCATTTCAACATTGTGTAATAAAAAACATAAGATTAGAAATACAGCATCCGAAAACCTCGACTTAATGTCATTAATACTCTTAAAAATCAAAATGATGATTCACAAAATATATTCGGTATCTATGTTCGTTCATTTACTTTATTCATTCAGCTCAACTCTGCCACCGAATTTACAAACTCATAGAAGCGTACACATAACAATCCGATCCAATTAAGTCAATGTTTGACATAATTGGATCGACTTGATCCACCACAATCATTCGTCAAAGGAGCTTGAGGGCTTTCAGGCAACCATGGCATAACTAGATTTGCCTAAAACTAATACGTTGCGAAATCTACATGCGTTAAAAACTTAAAACCCTTGGACGTATAATAAACATCACTTTGAATGTAATCAGATCAATATCATATAAGCATTTGGTTTGATTGAGAGTGACGTCACAGATTACCTAATAGTTACTACGTAACAGATAAATCACATCCGTAGAAAAATGAAATTTTTCTTAATCTAAATGCGTGCTGTCAAGTGACAGACATATATTATATTGCCAGGGCTTTCGATATAGATGTCAGTAGTCAGTACTTACAGTACGTCAGTTCAACCGCAAAATTCGCGTACAAATGCTCTACGCGGCTGTTGACAACCAACCGCCAAATGAGTCATGGAATACCCGGCGGCTGGAAGGTAATTATCGGGCGTAAGTACATGCAGTGACAGAGGCCTGGCGACGTGTCCTAGGAGTTAAACATTCCAGCTAGGAAACTGTGTGGTCCCGAGTTTGAATCTGGCCTGAAACATCTTTGTGTTCATTTGTTAAAGTGACATACTCGCCGGCGATAAAAAACATCGATTAAAATACAAAGCAGCTCGGATAACGACGGAAAGTAAACACCTTTTTCTATTTTTGTCAGATAACACGTCATCAGTCGACACAAAAGAAACAACAATACAAATTTAGTTTAATTAATTGACGAGGCGTTAATGCGTTTAGGCGACCCCGAGCAAGGGCCCTTTTAGTCAAGGCTAATCAACTACTACCAATGTTAGGATCCAATACGCTCAGTTAAAAGAGGGCTTCTGAATGTTCTGTGCACCATGATCGCAACAAATAACTTGCCTGTGACTGTACCGATATACCTAGTCGTGAGCGTATGTAGTTTAGATATCATCTTGATTGTTATCAGATCTAATCACTAAAGCACTCGATTAAGTCTTCAGGGTTGTATTCAGGTTTGTTGCAACCTGAATACAGCCTTAGTTTCTAAAGGTTAATCAATGGTAATCGATGCATGTCAAGTGAAGTGATTGGTTGTTTAGGCTGCAGTCCGATCTGAGCCTAAAGTGATTTTAGCGCCCGAATGGATGAAAGCGAGCTAATAATAGGGTAATTCGACGGGTCGGTTCGTTAGCTCGCTGCACGGTGATTTTAGCTACTTTGACTTAGGGTTGGGAACTTAATTAACTATCACTTCTATGAAGCTAGTGTTATTCTGGTTAATCTGTAATTATTCTCTTATCATGTTACCTTTCTATTTATGTGTGTCCACGAGTACGTGTGTGAGCCAGTCATCGGTCTACGTACCAATTGTGGTTATAACGCTTAAGTTCGATTAATATTACTAATCGACGAGCGTCTGGACGTCACCTATGAGTCTCCTATCATAGGCAACGATGCGCTCATTGGAAGCAAACTTTAGAGTTTGGAGCATCGGCGTAAAGTCGCCTGTCTATCAGTTTTTTTATAAGGTGGATTTCGGAGATTGTGCACAGGATCTATACAACCTGATACCAACATTTACTTTCTAACAACGGACCACTAGACGTCGGGAGAGCTTCCATCCCTATGAGGTTGACTTTCCAGCAATCCGCACTCAACGGTTTGCCTGCGTCTTTTCTGGTCCGCACCGCTTGGGAGTGGAGGGCTCTCCCTGCGTCTGTGTTTCCGGAAACTTACACACTCCGTATCTCCAAGACCAGAGTGAATAAGCATTTTCTGGGTAGATATGTGTGTACCCCCATCGGCCTCGTCAACGCTTACCATCGCCTGGTGGTAAGCGATCGGACTGAGGCCAAACGCAAACCCACTTTAAATAAAAAAAACTACAAAGATCACACACTCACCACACACACACATACACTTTTTCAATAAGCTTTTGTTTTTTTTTAAATCTTTCAGAAATGCAGTGACTGTAAATTATGTTTTTAAAATATAAAATGTTAATTCGTTTTTGGCTGTAAGTTTGAAATTATAGTACTGTTTGAAGTAGAAATCTAAGAGCTGTGGGTTTTGTTTTTAAATAAATGAAATAAAATAAAGAGGTGCTCCACCAACAAATCTGGAAATCATCTCATAGAAGACTCACATCCGGCCCGATTCAATTATGTACCAGCGATCCAACGTGTTTTTGGTGACAACAGACGTATTACCGAAAAAGTGTTGCTGTTTGTACGCTCAAACATTCAGAGCTCATTTTCGCCTTGAAACAAGATGCTGCACCATGTTGGTCTAGAAAAAATCTTATCGAACACTTTCATCAGGCGCGTTTACCCCATGGACCAGCGACAGCATGCTTTTGCTGGCACATAGAGCACACATCACGCCCGGAGCACCGCGCGCTCGAGTACTCACCGTGGGCGCGCTGACGTCATACACCAGCGCCGCCGCGCGCTGATGCTGCAAGGCGCCGCGCGTCGGTCGCAAGAGCGCGCACGTGCAGGCGCGCTCGTGGCACGTGGAGCACGCCAAGTGCCCGGAGCACCGCGCGCTGGGCGGGTTCTCGCCATACCACCGATATGGGGTGGCCCACCAGTAGATCTGGGAAAATATTTAAATGGTTAGTAACAGTCCGTCATTTTAAAAAAAACTCCGACCAGAACCTGTACAGTGATTGAATTTAGGGCCAAATTGGTGGTATGAAACCTTCATACTGTACCCGTGCGTGAACCGTCCCTTCTTCTATCGCCTGGTGTTCATTGTTCGTGACGGGATTTGTAATAATCTAACCAAGGTGGGTCTCATTTAGTCGAGATTTTCATCCCTTAGCGCTTCGCGAAGCATAATTCCAGCTGTTATCATCCAGGCTAAACTTCTATGCTGAAGGAGTGTGAGGAGCAACAAAAATATGATTAAAATATTTAACATACTGATGCGTGTCGTTCTGAGAGTGACACTCCTCGTAAGCTGCTATCAAGCTGAACTGCTGTTGCAGACAGCGATGACAATTTTACTTATAATCTCTTACATGCTGATGTGTGTCATTGATCAGTTGGAGATGGGTGTTGATATGAGCACCAGGAGGCACGACTCCCAGCCAAGCACGGGCCGGCTTCAGGCGTGGGTGGCGGGTGGCGCATTGACGGATCACTGTACTCTGAGAACGCCACTCCTCGTTGGCTGCTTCCAGGCTGAACAACAGGAAAACGATTTAGTGCTGCAAACACCAATCACATCAAAACACATAATTGGAAATAGCAGCACTGCATCGAGGCGGACTGATCGTTTGAGCCAAAAGCCGTGGTTGTGACCGCGTCTAGTAATCGACCTCAACTACAGCCGCGTCTAGTTGCTCAGTGTGCGGCAACACAAATACTACTTTCGCCGTATGATGAGATATATCCCTGAGAGTTCATAATTGTCAATTATAGTGATGTAACGAATGTAATTTTATCGAGTTGGCAAAGGAAGTTATAGAATAAGGTTAAGTTATAGAATTAAACGCGGTATCTCGAAAATATTAGTTAAAAATTGCACACAAGGCAGACGCACTCGTACTGATGCGAATGACTCACATGAAGAGTCCCCAGATGTAATGTTTCGAAAACACTTATTCAGGAAGCGTATTGTGGAATAGGCTTCCTGAATAAGTGATTTTTTATTTTTTAGCATTAAACAATGCTCTGTTTTCTACACAAACATAGAAACTAGAAAAATTCGACCTGGTCCTGGGACTCAAGCGGGATTCGAACCCGCGACCTTTCACAATCCGGGTGACTGCTCTTCCAACTGAGCTACCGAGGCCATTAACAGACCTGACGAATTTATCTAGTGTATAATATTACGTTGTAAGCCAACGTTGTTTCATCAATGTTATAGGCAAGCACCTTTAACATCCGAAAAGAAATATTTTTGCAAATATTTAACTTTCGTTTAAGATGGAACTATACTCCATTCATTATAGCATTAGACAGAAGTGAAAAAGGTTCTTTTTAAGGTACACTTTGTGGTCAAAATACAATAAACATCATTATTTTTATCATTTATGCCGAATTTATTAATATCTACTTATATAGCAGCTGTCACACTTAATTGTTCTCATCTAAAGTAAAGGAACTTCTGAATTTATGAGGCTTTTGCTTAAATAAATTATTTTGTCTTGCATCAAACTATATTGTCGATGTAAAAACCAGGGGGTTTTCATTTTTACTGTCACTATAACTCTACCAAATCTAAAATGTTACATAATCCCCTCATATACGTTGTGGCGGAAAGGGTTTTCAATTTTGCCAGGTTAAACTCAGGTATGTTATCGTCATGGCAACATCAAATGCAAATTGCTATTCAGTTTAGCCCAACTGAGCTACCGAGGCCCAAGACCAGGTCGAATTTTTCTAGTTTCTATCTTTGTTCCTGAATAAGTTTCGTCGAGTTTTCGAAACATTACAACTGGGGACTCTTCAAGAAGATTAGGAATAGTATTTTTTTGGGCTGGCATTAAACATTTTAAGCCACGTCATTACTAAGGGTCCAGAAAAATTGTGGTAAACTGCTAGCCTACTTATGGAATAAAAAACTGTCTATCATTCACAAGAACCATGCAAGTTTGCCACAAAACCTAAAGTCAATTAATGGTAGCTAACGTTAATTATTTATGACACAAGACATTAGTCTTTAGTCATAATCAATTTAAATCCTAATTTCGATTGAAATTCTGGGCACAATGCCAGTGCCAACTAGTTGTAGCGCTATGACGTTGAATGTGTTATGACTGCTTAGCAAAGTGCAACATGTTATTGTCTTGGTAACATACACTTCCGAGATTACACAGCTTGCCAGAAAGTTTACGCTCACAAGTAGAAACAAACCACTTTTGTCTGGAACAGACAAGGATTTTGAGATCTAACTTTGCTAAAACATTTTTGCTTAAGAATTTATGCTATGTAGCTCAATAAAACATTAGTTGAAAATATACAACTAACAGGGTTTTCCAGCCATCTACAGAAAAGAGCCGATGTGATTTTCAATCAGTTGTGTTTTCGGCAACAAAATAGACTTCCGTGCATTGCGGCTCATCGTAGCCCGCATTGTGGTCGGCCTATGTTCATTGGTAGACCATGTATAAGCTGTTGATGATGCTGATAGAATATATTCTACAAAAAAGCAGTAACGAATGTTATTAACGGTGGAAAACTAAAGACAGTTCAGTACCCCTGTAAGTTAACATGAGCTAGCGTCTATGGTGTGGTCTGAGGTGACATTTTGTATGGGCTTTCAGTACAGGGCCTCTAGTGAATGAAAATGGAACCAAAATATCATACAAGTTGTTGTGGATAACTATCGTAATTTACGTCAGAAAAACTCACGATTGTTACTTACACAAAAACATCAGCTTCAGGGTACTCATTTGGCAGACCCGGCAGAGGCAGAGGCAGTTTCACAGGCGTCGAATGCGACGCCGCTAGCTGCGTTTGCGCCGGTGACGTCACGCGCTGTGGCAGCCGCCATGACGCGAGGACTGTGTCGCAGCCGTATAGTTGTGTGGCGCGGATAGTGACGTCCACTTTCTTTACTCTATGGGGGGAGAGGGGGGTATTGATAGTTAGGGAAATTAAATATGATCACAAAGTAAAGTAATTAGCCGAAATACTGTCCCACAGCAAAGGCCACAAATCAAGTAGGTAATCGCTACAATAGATGGGCATTGGCCCAATCACCACGCTTGCCAAATCAAAGAACACACTTTGCCCGACCTGTTTAAAATATAACCTAATTTATTGTACAAAATGCTGTTTTGTTCAATGTGTTTCGATATTCTGATTAGTAACTTAATCAAAATTAACACAGTAACTTTCATGGAAAGATCTAAGAAACCAAAAAAAAAGAACCTTTAACCTATGGCTCAAAGTCGAACCCACTTTGCTCTCCCAGCTCAGCTACCGAGCCCTTAAATAAACCAGGTGAATTTCTCAAGTGTACTTTGAGTTGTAAGCCAACATTGTTACATCAATGTTATAACTTGCCTTACCATGCAAGCCGTTTTTATCCTTCGATGAAAAATAGAGCATTGTAAAAATGCTAAAAATTTAATTCAATTACTTTCACTTTCAGTTTAGCTGATTACAATACAAAATTGCGGTATAGCAGTATCTTTTACAAAAAGCTTTTTCGTAAAAGATAAAACACTTTATAACTGTCTTATTTAATCTTCTTAGCCCTAACATTTGCCAGAACTGACTTCTGCAATTTTCTTTAAGTGGCAAAACCGTGCATTACTGAAATAGTGTTAACAAACTGATGTTTTTATAAACACAGAGTAGAAGCCTAGGGGTGTGTTTAGACCAGAGGTTTATATCTTTGTTTTCCTACCTTGACTGCGTTTCGCGATCTGTGCATGACAAACAGAAAATATAGGAAAAAAAAACTGGGCCATTTTATTACAATTATTTTATATTATCTTCTAATTTATCCCCAGGATTGACATCATAACATTAATATATAATACGATATTGACACCAATCCTCTAGGTCTAGGCACCCTAACGTAGCTATACACTATTTCACAGCTTCAGTAAACATCTTCCCACGTCTCTGATAAAACCACCCTTACACTCAGCCTCGTCTATTTCAATTGCCACAGGCCACTTGGCACTTATCCAGGTCACTATCTCCGATAAAAATGTTCTCTTCATCCCCTCGATTAATCACATTTCGTATCGAGCACCAAGGCAGAGAAAACAATTTATCCAAATTAGACAGAAAGCGAACAAAAACACATAAATCACTTACAAATGAGTCAGCAGGAAAACGCAAATGAAATTGCAGGCAATTAATTAGGGAGAAGTAACTATTGGAAAACAACGCTTAAAGTATACACAAGCTGAATACATTTTTGGCTTTAAAATACAATGCAGTATTGTAAAAATTGATAGAACCTTTTTTATTAAAATGAATGTGAAATTGGATTTCTGAAAGTGTAAGCTTTCACGTAAATCCAGTGACAGATGGTATGTA
The DNA here is from genome assembly GCA_947369235.1 of Udea olivalis. Taxonomy (NCBI): domain Eukaryota; kingdom Metazoa; phylum Arthropoda; class Insecta; order Lepidoptera; family Crambidae; genus Udea; species Udea olivalis. Next base: position 21,409,373 of record OX376351.1, on the reverse strand, counting down.
TGGTTTCAGAACACGATGAGTGTAAAAGTCGGGACGATGTATGCACGAGAGACAACGATCCGAATTTATTTAAGGAGTTGAATAACAAACGTGAGATGGTTGATATATTATGTATTCCAGCGAAAAATTTCAAGATGGAAACCAGAAGATTATTATTTTATAAAATAAAATTCTTGGCTTCAAGTGGGACTTGTATACACGTATATTACAATCCGGGCAGACGTCTTATTCACTACACTATCGAGACTTCAGATAACTTGACAAGTTAAGTAAAAAAATATTATGTCATACAAATGAAGTAAGAACACGCGCGCAAAGCCGCGGGCGGAAAGCCAGTGAAATATTATATTTTAATATGAAGCCATACAAACCAGTGGAATGACTTGACTAAACCTACACGTGTTGTAATCTACTGAAACCAAACAAAAATCAAATTAATTCCATCCTGAAAGGATTTGTTTGAGTTGATCGAGATAATTGAAATACGTTCAAGATTTTTATGAATTCTAGTTCAGTTAGATGAACTTGCGGTTTTGAGGTTTGACGTTTACCCACCCCTACAGCCTTTGATTAAAACTTAGTCCAGGGGCCTTATTGCAATCTCTTAAGTTCATTCAAGTTCATTCTCTAAACTGAGAGTAGCGAACAGTAAATGTCCAGCCTAGAACACGACGGCACGATTGGCGTTGTGCGCTGTAGCACGGTTTCTCGCCTTTAATAAGTGTCCCGAATTCCATTCCCAGTCAGGTCAATTCAGGAAACAATCTTTACTAAATTCGCTTTGATGTGCTGGGGGACGCCCCTTGCTTAATTACTTGTCTGGTACCTTGCAACACAGGGATATTTATCCCTGCTTCGACATGACAAGAGGTGTGTTGTCTGGCGCATATTTATATTTATATCCAGCCTTGAGGTTGCGTTAGTGCCATGCAACTGCTGACAGGCTAAAAATAAAAGTTCATATTACAAAATGCCCTCAGTTTAGGGAGTGAACTTGACAAACTATAAGGGATTGTAATAAGACGGCTGAAAAATAAAATAAATATACTGACTGCCAAATCCCGGATTAAGTAGAAGTATTTAGAATGTTGCTACATAGTAAATCATCCGTAATATGTTCGGGATATCTTTTAATAAGCCTGTGTAGGTATCTGACAACAACATTTTCTTGTGGCAAGTACTAAAAAAAGAAAAAATAATTAAGGTAGATCCCTAGGCATTATTATGGACGACAAAAGATGTTGTTATCTATTTTCAAATTGTTATTAGTATTTTAAATTGTGATTATCGAATCACATTGAACATTGAACGCCTTTTCATCGCTGCTTTGTGTTGAAATCCCAAGGAACTTTCTGGAACATTACCTAAATGACTGGGACCCAATAACAATAACGGAACAGGCGTTCGACCCTAATAGACTAAGAATGTGATAATATTTGAATTTCAATACACTGTTGAACCCGGTTCAATATGCTTTGAATCAAGTTTAAATGCTCCTTTGTCACTAAGTACATGGTGATTTATATAGCTTATTTTCGTAGCATAAATAATAGAGAAAATAAAACTCCTATTAGACAATTAATGATAAGGAACAGCGAGACTAATAAATATAAGGCAGGCTATCATAACCAATGATTTACAGTTTATAATTCAGGTTAATGAGTCAAAAACCGCCTATTTGGATTTTTTTTGTGAATTGAGTTATTCAGTTTAATTTAAAATAGCATCAACGTTAGGCTTTACGCACTGACATAAAAATAAATACTACGCAAGTCCCTCAGGTATCGGTTGGTATGAAAACTAATCATGCCACTTACGCTAACTGTGACGACAGCGCCGGAATGATGGTCAGTCACCATTTCTCAATCATCAACTTTAATAGAGTTCATAGAAATACGTATAATGAATGTGATTGACTCAAGTCTTCAATTACAATTTTCACCTGTGGCTTTACGGTTTGATAAAATCTTATAAAACGGTAGCTTATTAGTGACGGTAACGGTGGCTGTGGCAGAATAGCAGGGAATTAGGGACTGGTGATTTGTTTGGGGTAATCCCCAAACAAATCACCAGTACGGGTTACTGGCCTGTTGGCGCAATGGCGAATGGCGCGATCCTGCCTTTGACGCCGGAGGTCGTGGGTTCGATCCCCACCCATGACAAACATTTATGAGACGATCATTTGTGTTTGTTGTGTGTCTGGGTGTTATTATCTATTTAAGTATGTATTTAGTATTATTTAAGTATGGTTATCAGTCTCTGACGCCCATTATACAAGCTCTGCTTAGTTTGGGGTCAGATGATCTTGGTGTGAATTGTCCCAGATATTTATTTATTTATTATGGTGACATTTTTAAGTTTCCTCGGGTTATTTCTTCGTTTAGTTTACTGTTATTGGTGTAGATCCTGTTACATAAAATTAACGCTAAGGACTAGTGGAGGGGCTTGTATGTCACTGGGCTACAGTTTTAGCGGGGAATTTATACCACCAATAAATTCTAAATTCTAAATAAATATATATTCTAAATTCGCGTACTGCAGGTTCTTTTTAGATGGCGGGAACTTCACCCTATAGTGAAACTTTTGTTTTTGTGCCATACACAACTCACCTTCTAGAATGATGCAGCGGCAGAATTGGAGGGTCCAGCACAAACCGAACAGGCACCACCTCCCACCACACCTCCAGTTGGCAGCACACAACTTCACAAACTTCACGAGACCATGGCTAGAAGAGAAAAAAATAAGCAGCATGGTAGTGTCTGGATTCTAAAATAGTAAAAAAATAAACAAATAAATATGCGCCAGACAACACACCTCTTGTAATGGTCTCGAAGTAGGGATTATTAAATCCCTGTGTTACGAGGTACCACACAAGGAAATAAGCTAGGGGCGTCTCCCAGCACACCTAGACCCGAGTCAATTCATAAAAGATCGTTTCCTGAATTGACCCGACCGGGAATCGAACCCGGGACACTACGGAAATCGAGGCGAGAAACCGTGCTGCAGCACACTACGCCAATCGTGCCGTCAAAAAAAAGTAATTAGCCTAAATACTGTCCCACTGCTGGGCAAAGGCCTCCATCAATGAAATCAAGTCATCGCTACAATGGTTGGGTATTGGCTTAATCACCACGCTTGCCAAATGCGAGTTGGTGATCTCAAACCCGAGCTATGTTTCGAAAAATCAGAATTAAACCAGGGAACTCCGGGATTCGGGCCGGGCTCTGAAACCACTCCGCCACGGAGGCGTTACTCGGCCACGGAGGCATAAAAAGAGAGAGTTCAATGAGTAGTTTATTACAAAAATACCGATTTTGATGCAATGAACACTGAGGGTGTTCCAGAGCGCTATTTAACCGCCGGTACACGCAATTTTTTTTTTAAATTATTATGTCTGTTTAACGGTTAGGAATCTGTATATTTATAGGCTGAATAAGGTCGGTATGTGCTATTCTGATTTGATCTTGACTTCCCGGAAAATCCCTGCATATGAAATCAACGAACCATAATGCTAATGGTCAATGAGATATTTAAATTAGTTGAAAAATTACCTGTGATGTTATTGGCTGTCTAATTTAGCTGATTAGATTTAGTTTTTGCAAACTTTGTAACGCGGTTGTTAGCGAAGTAGCACAACCCTTTTGTTTAATTTCTTTAATAATTGTAAATATTCTAATTTTGTGAAAGAAACGTACCTTCTTTTGTTGCAATATGTTCGTGGTGATTTTATTTCAATTGATTAGAAAGTACCCAATTTGAAAGTTTGCCTCACAAACTACCCTTTTCTACACATGCGCTGCCCGGGTAAGATACGTAAGTTTATCCGCGAACGACGCCGCGCGTCTACATTGAAAGTTTATTATTTATGTTTATATACATATGTAATTGAAATACAGTCCTATTAGTTGCCTATCAAGATATCCGGAGTTTTAATCAAGTACGCACCTGCCGTCGGTTACAGCGGTGTTACCATCCCAATTTGAAGCAATCAATATCAACGGAGTCAAACGAGCCATCTATTCGCTAGTGGCCGTAGTTGGACATTCGTCATTACTATTCCCAATCAGTCCAATGATGGCGTAAGCACATGTTGTGCGATTGATGAGATAAACGTGACATGAGACAAAGGAAGCAGACTGTAAACGGTATGCATTGTCCTCTTCTGTGAATAATATATAACAAACACAGACAAATACATTACTAGACACAGACCTCACATCAGCTAAGATCTTTTAATTGAATTCTACATAACATTACATACAATCACGACTTAATCCCTGACGGGCTGGTCTTAGCTATGTGACTGTTGCTGTCATGGTGAGCGGAACACTCAGGAGCCCACTTTTCATCAATTATATTAGAACCCAACGTGGTAGGCGGTGAGCCTTCCGCCGTTATCCGGGTTGCTTTGGTTTTATATCAATGTTTTCTATCATCGGAGAGTTATACCTTGTCCATTCGTTTATTTCCTTTTTGACAACTCACACCTATTGATTACCGTTTTCTTTTTTCGAAATAATTAACTACAGTAATATCTTACTTTATTGATGGGTACCGCCTACTTAGTGAAGTGACCTGTGCATTACAAACAACCACATATTATAAAAGAGGTCTCATAAAATGATACAAGATACATCGATCATTTGAAAATAATAATTTGACTGTTAGCATACATTCTTAAAAGCAAATTTATTTAAAAAAATTGTATCTATGACTCCATGCATAATAATTATTTGCAAGGAATTATAATTAATTTTTGTAATTTGAAGCGTTCACATAAAACCATTGCAAAACGGGTCTTATGACAGCTGCATAAGGTGAAAGATTGATGTAAACGCCTCTGTACAAATGCAATTAGGGTAAAATTATTACAATTATCATTACATTACAATTACAACGATTCATCAGACTTTATTTTCATATGCCTGTATATTATTTAAAAACTCTACTAAACTAATAATTAATATTGAACCTAAAAACATTTCAATATTAAATCGATTGAAAGTTCTTCTTAAATAAATTCGATTATTATTTCTAATCGAATCGGTAACGTGTGAGGGCGTCACTAATTTCGAACTGTCTCGAATTGGAATGGACGGGGTATAGTCGGAGATTTAACAATGACCTCAAATATGGTTCTCGTTCAGATTTGAACTCGGGACCACAGGATCCACGATCCGAATTGGGGTGTTAACCCCTAAGCCTAAAGCTCTCTTCACCTATAAAGAATATGACTCACGTTACCTCATGACCTGGTATGGGATCTGCCATCACTGTTTCAGTTTTCACAACCATCGGCTCGTAATCAGGTGGAAAGCTCTCCTTCGGAATGTCCTTCAATATTAACCTGAACATAAAACATTTAAATATATATATATATATATGCGCCAGACAACACACCACTTGTCAAGGTCTCGAAGTAAGGATAAATATCCTTGTGTTACGAGGTACCAGACAGGGAAATAAGCCAGGGGCGTCTCCCAGCACACCCAGACCCGAGCCAATTTAGAAAAAGTCATTTTTCTGAATTGACCCGACCGGGAATCGAACCCGGGACACCACGGAAGCCAAGGCGAGAAACCGTGCTACAGCACACTGCGCCAATCGTGTCGTCAAATTAATAAAAAATAAATTATAAATTTAATTTATCTTGGAAGAGTTGCAAATTTTGCATTGGCTACAAAAAAATATTTAGAAAAAATGTGTTATCCTGGAAATTAAAACATGATTCTAAGTTCCAACGAGTCCGGTCGTCTATCGTGGGTCTATCTCCAGGAGATGACGACTTTTCCATGAGCGTATCGCTCCAACAACGTCGCGAGACTACGATGCGTTTAAATTGCATTCAGCCACTTGTCGTATCGCTGCGATAATAAAGTCGTGCTATGAGAGTGTATAGAAATATGTGTCTCGATGATAATATCGCCGCCTAAAGCTACGGTCTCGCGATCGTAACGCACAATGCTGCGGTATGTCATGCGTTGCCGGACACATATTGTATGGTACCGCTGATGCATACTGTGACGGATTAAGGCGAGGTGGTTCTGCACAACATTTCCCGAAGGAAACTGGTGAGCGCCACGCGGACCGAAAATCACTTATATAATGGATTAAAAAATCAATAGATGTAATTAAATTCAGTCGCGCGCGCACAGCTGATCGAGAGTGACACGCGTATGAGTCTTTAACGTGCGAAAGGACAATGTCCTCGAAATTGCTAAAGTGTTCGAGTTGTAATGTGGTGATAAACGAAGTTCTTGCATTTGTAAACAATAAAATTGATGTGATGACAGAGGATAGTATCAGTAACATCTGTACAAGTGCTTTCACCGCCACAGACATAGTTGATGCTAAGAAGCTACTGTTTGAGTCTACATCTCAACGCCAAAAGAAGAGAAGAGGTGACGGAAAAAAGTCGCGTGATATAGACGACATTATCTGTCTGTTAAAAGAAGCGGATCCCGAGGATCTTCCTGTTTTCGTTGCCAGAGACCTACAAAAACTACCTCCAGTTCTGTTTGACCATGTCGACGTAACAAGGCTACTGAAAGATATTGTGAAGCTGCAAAATGATGTTAAAATAATACAGGAAAATTATGTACCTTCAGAGAAATTTAGTTCCCTTAAAATGGACCTAGAAATACTAAAGAATGCGTCGTTAACAAATGACTTTAATTTTGAGGGTAACGTCAATAAAAAACGAGGGGCCTACCTGGCCAGCTACGACTTCGACAGCGGGCCTATGGGCCTCGAACACACAAATAATCTATCTGTGCAGTCCGAAAAAGCTTGCAGTCATCACTCAACATCGAATACACTACTCCCATGCACATTTTCTTTGGATAAACAACGTCTAGGAACGGAAAACGCCACTACCAACAACGCGATATATCCAACTAATGCGCGTAGCACGTTAAATGAGTCTAGTACTTATGACAGAAATCTAGTAAACAAGCCGGCATTATCATTATCAGAACGCAGTGATAGTGCAGTGGGGTCCGCATCAGTGTCGACTAAGCGCTCTCGGCCCGGTGAGTCCCGAGTGTCCCGACCGGTTTCCCCCGCCGCGCGCGCTGCCGCAGCCGCCGCCGACACAGCCGATGATGGCATGGGACACACGTTCACCGAGAATGATAGTGTTATCAAAAATAAAAAGTCATTTGTAGAAACGGCACGAGAGGGCGAGTGGAAGCCTCATGAGGACACAGAGGAGTGGAAAACAGTGCAAAAGCGGAAGCTACGTAACCGCTTTTTGAGTCAGTCAGGAAAAGCTATTACTGGATCGGATGTAAACTTTAAAAGCGCTGATTCTTAAACACCAATTTTCATTTTTAACGTGGCAAAAGGAGTCAATGAGTGCGATATTTCGAATTACATTAAAAATAAAACAGACATCCAATTTTCTATCCAGAAAGTGACTACAAAAAGGCATTACGACGCCTACAAGATATTCGTACCTCGACATAAACTGCGAGTATTTATGCAAGATGACTTCTGGCCTAGTGGTGTGGCATTCAGGCGTTTCATTAACTTTGATAAGAATAATCAGAGTAGACAGAAAATTCTGTCAAATGGCAGTTTGTCACCTAAACATAATGGATAGTACAATAACATTAGTAACGTTTAATTGTAAAGGAGTTATGAGATCGGTTGATTGCGTAAAACGACTATGCAAAAAGGCTGATATAATCGCCTTGCAAGAAACCTGGTTATATCCACACGATGTGCCTTTTTTAGGAAACATTGATGACGACTTTGCGTACACCGGGAAGTCAGCCATCGACCTGTCGTCAGGTGTCCTACGGGGGCGCCCTTACGGAGGAGTGGCCCTTCTGTGGAGGAAGTCTGTGTTTCACACCGTATCCGTCATCCCGTGTAGCAGTGTGCGTCTGACCGCCGTAAAAGTGGATTCAGCTGATCGCTCGTTTATTGTGTTCTCAGTTTACATGCCTACGGACTCGCGTGAGAATTTAGTGGAGTTTACTGATTGCTTAAGTGAGCTAAATGCTATTACAGAAAGCCAAAATGTGGAATGTGTTTACATTTTAGGTGATTTTAACGCGCATCCCGGTGAGTTGTTTGCTAGTGAGTTAATTAGTTTTTGTAACGAACAGTTGCTATGTTGTTATGATATGACAGTGTTACCTAAAGACACGTACACTTTCGTGAGCGATTCGCATGGATGTCGTCGCTGGCTTGACCACTGCGTATTGACTGCTGCGGCAGTTAGTTCGTTAGTGAATATGTATGTGCATCATGATGTCTTTGTATCCGACCATCACCCTGTATTCCTAATATGTAATATCCAACTTTTAAAACGTAATGTCTGTATACCAGAGCAGGGGGTAAACAAAATTAAATGGGGAGATCGGGACCGTGAGCAGATAGATATGTATTATAACTTGTGTAACTCTAAACTCAGTTTGTTTGACTTTAACACTGAGTTTGGGGCGTGTGCGGATGGATATTGTAGGAATGTAAATCATAGCCTATTACTAGACAAATTGTATGACAATATTATAGAAGTGCTAACCTTATCTGCTGTAAAAACTTTTGTAGATAGACGAAAGAGGAAAGGAAAATATGTAGTTGGTTGGAATCGACATGTAAGAGAGGCTCATGCTAACGCACGTCTGCACTTTCAGATATGGTCGGATTGTGATAGGCCTGCTTCGGGCCCGATTTATAACAACATGTGCGAGACAAAGCGTATTTTTAAATCCAGACTCAAATGGTGCCAGGATAATGCTAAGCAATTAAAGATGGACATGATTGCTGAGCATCATTCTAAGAAGGAATTTTCAAAATTTTGGAACAAAACTAATAGCTTGAATTATAAACCGGTACAGCCAGTCTGTGTAGCGGGTTTGCATAATCCCTCAGAAATAGCTAATGCTTTTCAAAGTCATTTCAGTGTGAAATCTCCCTTAGGATCCGCCTCCAAGTCTTTGCCTAGCGCATGTCTGACGTCTGAGGAGCGCAGTGTGCATTTTACGGCCAAGAATATTGCAGATATAGTTAAAAGTATGGTCAGAGGAAAGTCCCCCGGGTTTGATTCCTTAAGTGTAGAGCATCTAAAGTATGCGGGGCCTCACCTACCCAGATTGCTTGCAATATTCTTCAATCTTTGTCTCGGGCATGCATATTTACCACCTAAACTGATGTTTACAACAGTTGTACCTATAATTAAAAACAAGACCGGCGATTCGTCAGATATTACCAACTATAGGCCAATTTCGCTTGCAACTGTAACTGCAAAGGTGCTGGACAGTCTTCTTGACCGGCAACTAAGCAGGCATATAACTCTCAATGACGCACAATTTGGTTTTAGACCGGGCTTGTCGACTGAAAGTGCTATAGCTTGCCTCAAGCAGACTGTACTGTACTACACTTCTAGGAATACTCCGGTTTACGCGTGCTTTCTCGACCTTTCTAAAGCATTCGATCTTGTTCCTTAAGATATGCTTTGGAAGAAGATACAGAACGAGACAAAATTGCCTAATGAAATAACATCTTTGCTGGGTTTCTGGTACAATAATCAGGAAAATCGCGTAAGGTGGGGTAACGAAGTGTCTAATGGGTACAGGTTGGAGTGCGGGGTGAGGCAGGGGGGTCGGACTTCTTCCTTGCTCTTTAACCTGTACATAAATAAACTAATTGATGAGCTTTGCAGCACGAATATCGGGTGCCATGTTGGTGGCGTTTGTATTAATAATATAAGTTACGCGGACGACATGGTGCTGTTGAGCCCATCGGTTGGTGCCTTGCGAAGGCTCTTATCTGTTTGTGAAACTTATGCAGAAATCCATGGCCTGAAGTACAATGCAAGGAAGAGCGAGTTGATGGTGTTTAAAGCGGTGAACAAAGTACCAAAGAGTGTACCCAAGATAACGCTTTCTGGAACTCCTCTTTGCAGGGTCAAGCAATTTAAATATTTAGGTCACTGGATAACTGAGGATCTAAAGGATAATTTAGATATTCAGAGAGAGCGAAGGTCGCTGGCTGTCCGGTGCAACATGTTGGCTCGTAGGTTTGCACGTTGTACTTTACCAGTAAAGATAACGCTTTTTAAAGCCTTCTGTCAGTCTTTCTACACGTGCAGCCTATGAGTTAGCTTTACGCGGCGGACGTACAGTGACCTACGCGTGCAATACAACAATGCGTTCAGGATTCTGGTGGGGCTGCCGCGATATTGCAGCGCATCTGGGATGTTTGCAGATGCGCAGGTTGATGGCTTTGCAGCCATCATACGCAAGCGGTGCGCCTCCCTGCTTGCGCGGAGTCGCGGCAGCCCTAACAGGCTTCTGAGCGTATTTGCAGGCCGGTGGGACTCTCCTCTCCTAGCAAGGTGGATGCGGGTTCACACAGATGTGAATTAATAAGGTTATGGAACTGTATTTTTTGTGTAATGTACTAACAAATAGGTATAAGAATCATTATTTTAATACTAACACTATATGAGTCATTGTTGTAACTCGAAATAAATTTTTTGATTTGATTTGATTTGATTTGATTAAAAAAACCATCGGCTGAAATCCCTCCAGTTATCTTTAAACTTTGTTTTGGTAAAGGACCCATATTATCAGATCAATTATTTTAGTAATAAAACCAAAAATAGAAGACAAAATGTCACGAAAAGAGGTAACTTTGTGAATTTATTCTATCGAGCCAACTTTATCAGATCATGTTTCCACCGGATGAATTCCCTTGTATTATCCCCTCGACAATTTCAGTAAATTTTATTAGATTTTAATTTCACTGTTTACTAATTCAAAAATGAATTATAAAAACGTGTTTTGTGAACCACCTCCCCTAAAGTGCGCTTTCACATTTAGGTGTCTTTAGCAGCGCGACAGTCGCGTGCCAAACGCGTGACGGTCGCGCTGCTGATAATATTTCATACTACTCGCTACATTCAGTCGGCGTCTGGTTAGTGTTAAGCAAACGTTTTTGTTGACAGACAGCAACATGAGCAAGTTCAGCTTCGAAATATTTATTATTGCGTGGACTGCACTGCACTAATCTAAGTGCTGTCGCCCGGCGACACCGCCTCTGTTTTCATAATGTGAAGGCATCCGCTGCTGCAGCGCTGCTGTCGCGCTGCTGTCGCGCTGCTGACGCCCTAATGTAGAAGCGGTCTCAGAGACCATTCATGACGTTTTACATACGATTACATGTTTGGCACCGCATGCTGATCACAGCGTTGTGCGTCACGATTGCGAGATTAAAGCTTAACCCTCGCTCGTGGCGGTGACAACTTGGTATTGCGTCCCTGCTAATGAGTAGGGCAGCCAGACCTCATAATCAAGCGGTTGTTAGGTCAGCTGAGGGACTAGAAGTTGGCCATTGTTCGTCTGGACTCCACAAATGCTACTCTTTAATTAACAGGGTGCGCAACTTGTATATAATAGGTTGGGGAAAAAGTATCTTCGCATTTTTTAAGAAAATTGAAAACATTTTTCGATATAGATAGTTTATTTACATTTAACTAAAGTATGTAGGTGCCATTTTGTTTGATTACTTTCTGACATCTTATAGGTAGACATGATCCCATTGCTATAGTTATTTTGAGGCTTCTGATCAAAATACCGCGACAAGAGGTTTTGGCAGTCTTCTCGTGATGTTAACCTGACACTGCCCAAATAATTCTGAAGAGACCGAAACAGGTGGAAATTTGGAGGTGCAAGGTCAGGACTATACGGCGGATGCATTAACACCTCCCAGCCAAACTCTTTTAGTTTTTGCTGAGTGGCTAAATATGTGTGAGGTCTAGCGTCATCATGATGAAAAACCACACCCTTTCTGTTGATTAATTCCGGCCGCTTTCTCTTAACTTCTTGCTTTAATCTCATCAGTTGTTCGCAGTAGAGTTCAGAATCGATGGTCCTGCCTAGTGGTAACATATCATAATGAATAATGCCCTTCCAATCCCACCACACACACAGTATCACCTTGTTGCGAGTAAACCCGGGTTTCGCTACAGTCTGTGAAGCCTGACCGGCCTTTGACCACGACCTTTTTTGCACGTTCTTGTCGTAGGTGATCCACTTTTTATCACCAGTTATCAGCTTCTTCAGAAATGGTTCGGTTTCATTACGTCGTAAAAAAGAATCAAAATACGATTCATTAGGTTTCTTTCAGTGAGCTAATTACGTTAGTTGCAGCCGGAGGATCGAAAAAAAACCAAATCTATTTACCTAATTTATTAAGATAATTAAATATTACAATAAAGACTTATGTTTTAAGAGATGAAACCTAATCGAAGTATGATTATGGAATACAATTATAATTAAAGATTAATATAAAGAAAAGTGGGTTTGACGTCAGTGCATCGAATTGCACCGTCGACACCTAGCCGTATCGTAATTCCTCCCCCATTAGAACGGCAACTATTTTAGCACGTTGAGTGAAAATGTTGCCGGAATAGTCGTAGGGTCTTCCTGTTCCTCCGAAGGTGATGACTCCTTCTCGTTTCCTTTTTCTTTCTTGCAGTTCCAGGATCCGCAGCGCCGGCGTAAGAAGAAGATTGCGAATGCGCAACAGCTGATCGTTACGACATAAAATGGTAGTGTCGTATGATATAAAGTTTCAACTGGGATGCTTTCAATCTTGATGGGATCTTGTACCATGATCTTATCTTGGATGCTGTGTAACTCTCGCAAGTTGATGGAGTTAAGTTTGATGTGAGATGCTTTCCTGGTCTGCCTAGTGACGTCGTATGGTATCTTGGTAAGCATGAGCGGCTGCCCCTTGATTTCATCGTTGTCGTTGGTGATTGTGAATTCTGAAGATTTCAGACGGCAGCCAACTGGAATAGTGACGAGATAACTTCCCTGGAGAGTGTTGTAGTCTTCTCTTCCACAGGTGAGTTGAATTTTGCTGGGGTGCAGGAAAGAGATGACGTAGTGTTGGTCGTCCAATTTTTCCAGGGCTTCTTTCTTCAGCGTGACTGTTGCGTACTCGCAGCTGTCCTTCAGCTTTTGATTAACTATAAGCTCGTGAATACAGTCAAATTTAGTCAGCAGCTGATGATTTGGAGTGCTCTCACACAGAAACCAGTCGTTTAACTTCGGACATTCTGTCTCTATGTACATGAATGAAATCTCGTTTGTTGCAATGAAAGAATACCTAGGTGGGGACTAAAGCCTGTGCTTTTTTATTTGGTACTACTGATAAATGATATAAGCTATATGAATCTCTGGAGATAATCGGGAATTTAAATATAAAAACTAGTTGATTCCTAGAATAGTATGACCCTGGTTTTATGATCTCATAATACTGTCTTAATTCGAGATTTAATATTTGATCCTCTCCATAAATATCCTTAAGCTTTTCTATCATGGAACTTAAAATATATATATCTATCATAGAATGGTGAGTGCTAGATGCACGAATAAAAGCTAAACAATTTTCTAACCTAATTAGTTCTTGAGCAAGATCCTCAATGTTCTCATTTACTATTATTAGTAGCTGAGCAAATCTGGCATATTTAATAAGACTATTTTCCCTGTAAGCATCACTGTTTAAAATTAGTTCAATTGTACTATTAATCTTATTTTGGTTATCTAATAGCTGAGTTAAAATGCTGTTATGTTCAGATATCAATTCCTTGCTGATACTTATATGGTTATTAAATTCAGAAGTTATCTTATCTTGATTGCTTTTGAGAATATTAATTGTTTTGTCGTATTTTACGGCATCCGTATGATCCAAGTTACCCGTTATACTTTTAATAACTGAGCCTAGGCCATCTACAATACCTCTTTTAACTCTATTTGGCTCTAGTGATTTTAACTGCTGTAATACATTGCCAAGCTTGTCACTTAAATAGTCGATTTGCGTCTCGTACAAAAGAAAGGTGTCGTTAGTAAGTTGTAACTTGTAGCCTTTTAATTGAGTCTGTAATGAGTCGACTTTGTCCTTAATGTCGTCAATCTGAACGTACTGTATGAAGGTATGATGATGAGTAGTCAGTCGCATGGCTCCAAGTTTGTAGGCACTCGTTTCAGACGTTACTTGGCCACGGGGCCACGTTTTTTAGATGTATAGATATGTATTGGTAGGTTTGCTAAAACTGTATCTTGCGTATAGCGAGCAGCTGTCTTTTGGCGACTAGCAAGCGGGTTTTTGATGAAGATTTGTTGTTCAGGGGCGTACTGTTGTTCGGGTTCCCTATCTTTGTTCCTATTGTCTATAATGTCAGTTCGATTAGCTAAGGATGTACTATTCACTATCTCGTATACCTTTTGCACTTGCTGTCGATGATTTTGAACGTACTGTTGCAGCAGGTGTTGGGTCATGTCAATATCTAAACAGTCTCTTGGGTCGAAGTGTCCAGTCAGTAAGTCAAATGGTCTACACTTAGTGAAGCTATGGATGGAACTATTATAGGCTATCAACGCGTAGGGCATGAGATTAACTATAGGCTTTTCTTTGTGCTGTAGCTTTAGGAGTCTGAGGTGTTCAAGAAGAGTTGAGTGAAATCGTTCGATGTTACCGTTTTCATTCGGAGAATGAGCTAAGATTCTATGGTGATTAATCTTGTGCAACCTAGTGAATTCTAGAAATAGTTGGTTGGTGAATTCTGTTCCATTGTCGGTGATTATTATTATATATATATTATATATCACCATGGTGAGTGCAGAAGTTTAAAAGGGCCTGGAGAATACTGAGGGCTGTACCATCACGCAGATGATAAGCTTGACCATACTTGGTGAAGACATCTATAAAAGTGACATATTTTTCACTTTGCACCGTGAATAGATTCAGGTGAATTATTTCAAATGGCTTCGTAGCAGGTGGTACTACGTTAAATTGGGGTCTGATAGGGTTTCTATCATACTTTCCTTGACCACATATGGTACATTCATTAATGAATTTAGCAATATGATCTTTCATTTTTGGCCAGAAATACTTACGTGATAGAGCTAAGTGGCATTCAGTAATACCACGATGGTTAGTTTTACCCTCGTGATAATGACGTATAATCTCCTGCTGGCGGAGATATTCCTTAACATTCTCAATTTCGAATTTGGTAAGTACTAAATTCATTGAGGAACATTTGAACTTGTCTTGTAGAATGGGGATAATAGAATACATTGCTAGCGGTGGATTAATAAGAAGATCTGTCTTAACTTTTGGACTGGTGTATTCTTTAACGGCATTTACTAAATCTTGTTCTAAATTTAATTCTGAAAGTTGAATGTTTATGCGAGTGTGGGTGTCGAAAGGCTTAGTTACTGTGGGTTTTCTCCTTATATCATTTACTACGTTAAAACATATTTGTCTGTTGAACTTGTTCAAAGGTTCGTCAGTGATTGGGACCTCTAATATGGGATTTTCGTTGCTGGTATGAGCTGTTGCGGTAGAAGAGTTTGGCTTAGCATTTAAGGTCTCAGAGGGATTACCTAATAGAGAGTTAAGCTCATCTATCTCATCCATCAGAGATTTAAGTGATCTTTTTGCCTTTTTTCAGACATTGTGTGAGAGGCTTGGTGGTATGTGCAAAGTCTGGGATGAATTTTCGGTAATAACCGAGAAGACCTGAGAATTGCTTCATTTCCTTTTGGGTTTTGGGAATGGGATACTTTTTAATAGCGGATATCTTATCAGGATTTGGCTTAATTCCGTCTCTACTGATGATGTGTCCGAGGTAAGCTGTTTCAAGCTTCAGAAATTCCGACTTATCCATCTGAATTTTGAAGTTTGACTCTCTAAGTCGTTGGAAGACCTTTTCCAGGTTTATCATGTGTTCCTGGAGTGACGTGCTAAACACTATGATGTCATCGAGATAAACCAGGCATATGTCATTCTGGAGACCCCTAAGGACATTGTCCATAACCCGTTGGAAGGTAGATGGAGAATTCTTCAAACCCATAGGCATTCTAAGGAATTCGAAATGTCCATGCTCGACATTGAAAGCTGTTTTCGAAATATCATCGGGATGCATCTCGACCTGGTAGAACCCACTGGCTAAATCTAGGGT
This sequence comes from Udea olivalis, assembly GCA_947369235.1. Classification (NCBI taxonomy): domain Eukaryota; kingdom Metazoa; phylum Arthropoda; class Insecta; order Lepidoptera; family Crambidae; genus Udea; species Udea olivalis. Next base: position 21,393,388 of record OX376351.1, on the reverse strand, counting down.
GGTAAAGTATTGACATTTCCCTAGTTTGTCAAGAACGTCACTGATGTTCGGGATTGGGTACTTATCGTCTATGGTCTTCTCGTTAAGTTTGCGAAAGTCTATTACAACTTGCCACTTTTGCTTGCCTGAAGCGTCCATCTTCTTGGGCACAACCCATATGGGTGAGCTCCAAGCTGAATCCGAGGGCCTGATTATGCCTTGTTCTAACATCTTCCCTATCTGATTCCTAACTTCTTCCCGATGGACGAACGGATATCGATAACTTTTAGTGTGAACTGGGTTTTCGTCGGACGTTCGAATGCGATGTTTGATTCTATTAGTGAAGGTTAATGGTTCACCTTCTATGTAAAAAACGTCTGCGTACCGGGAGCACAAAGTTGTCAAGTTAGCTTTTTCTTCTCCGTTAAGATGGTCGGTTCTTAACCGAGAGACAACGTCTCGAGTACGTATATCGAGTTGATTGGCACGAGTAAACTCTACGTTAAAAACTTCAGCTTGTGCTGGACTATCAAGAGAAAAGATGATGTCATTAGCCGTTGGATTTCCTATCTGTATGTAGGCGCGATTATTTTTAACCGTAGTAATACATTCGTGAACGATGCAATTACATATAATTTGTTCTCGAATGTACGCGTCTCCATCTTGGACATTAAAAGGGACTCTAATTATTTTAGATGAGGTAGCCGGTATTATGTCTTCATATAAGTTAACATTTCGCGAGTTATACATGCGAATAGGATTAGATGCGGAACGGGTTACTTATTGTCCGTCTTTCAAATCAATTCGGGCTTCCCATTTACCTAATAAGTCTAGCCCTATTAGGCCGTCAAAGAAATCGTGAAATCTATATACAAATAACTTCATACTGTCCTGGTCGTTAAATTCCGTGAAACAAGGAAGGGTGATTGAATAGTCATTTCTAGTAGTCGCGTGTATGTTAGTTACCGCAAACGGATCATAGTCCAAATCAAAATTAAAAAAATATTTTTCAACTGCCTCAGGGCTGATAAAAGATTGATTTGCGCCTGTATCTATAAGTAGTTTTAGTGGAGGATGATTAATTTGGATATAAGGTAACTGTCTTTGCGTCTGAAGATTTAACTCTATCTTTGCTTTTTTAATACAGAATCCTTCGGAAAATCCTGTTCATCATGGCCAGAAGATGTCTGCGGTTGTGATTCCTCAACTATTTGATTTTCGTCAGAGACATTATAATAATTATTAAATTCGGAAGATAAGCCAGGGTAATCGCTATAAGTATAGTTTGAAGCAACGTCGTCAAAGTAATTGTACACCGGCTCATGATAATAGTCACAATATGTGTTGTAATATGAATACGCGTCGTCATACGGCATGCATTGATTCACGTTCATTTCGCGACTTTTAAAATAATTACTGAGTGGTGGATTCCCGGATTTATTCCAATCATGTCCCGTTGACATCAAAGTATGTGGTAAAGTTCTAGGCGTAAAACGTTGGACGCCACTCATTGGTTGTGGTGGATGACTACGGGGTGGTATTCTGAATACGTTACTACGAGGGTTGTAATTAGGTGGTGGTGCACTGAACATTCTCTGAGTGTTAGTGGGCATACGCATGCCCTGATGAGGTTGCATATGACCCTGGAATTTAAATGGCTGGAGTGGAGGCCTCATGGGTTGCCGTCCCATGGGAACAGGCCAGTTAGGTACCGGGAGTAAATTATTATTCACTCGCGGAGGCGGGGTCATTGTAGCCTGTGGTGGTAAAGTAGCTCTAGGTGGAAGATAAGGTTTACTGGGTTCGTTCCGTTGCTGAAGGTATAAGACATTCAGCTCTTCCTGTACGTATTCCAGCGCCTTCTCTATAGTAGCAGGGCGCATACAGCGTACGTGGGAACCCAGGGGTTCCTTTAAACCACGGACAAACGCCTGCACTGTTACCTTCTTATATAAATCCTGCTTAGCCTGAATAGTCGTTTGTACCGATTCATGCAATGTCACATAGGTCATTATAGTGCTAAACAAATTCTGGCAATGGTCATAAAATTCCTGTGGGCTTTTACTACCCTGAGTAGCCAGAGAGAGATCATTGTATAAGGCCGTCTCGTCGCGTTGATCTGAGAAATTGTTAATCAAGGCAGATCGAATGCCTAGCCAGCTATCAGGTATCCCGTTGGAGTTAATAGTACATGCAGCACTACCTGTTATCTTATTAAGTATGCCATTCAATAAACATATATTAGAAAATTCACTACCGGGTGTATTACTTAAATACTGCGCAGCTAGTTGATCGCAGATTCTGATGAACCTGGTGAGAACATTTGGGTTCCCGTCAAATTCCGGGACAAGGCTTAAGCCTTTAAAAATAGTGTCCGGGTCGTGGGCCATATTACTAAAATTACTTGAGCTAAGATCTGAGTCTATATCTAAATTTCTATTTATATCTACTTGATTACGGCGAGCCTGGGTCGATCCAGACTCCCGGGAACTATTGGCTCTAGGGTGGTAAATTTTGCTAAGAATAAGATAAGGCTAAAGGAAGCAACACGAGATCAATTCAAGTGTACTCACATTCGTTGCATCTGATTCTGATTCGTGAATCGAAGGTTGGATTCTCCTCTGGGTCTGCAGCAGGTCCGTAGAGTTCGGATACTCGGTGACGGGGCTGGATAGCCACTCGGGTGACTCGCGACGTGGATTAGATAATATTCCTAATATTCCCGATATCGCGAACCGGCCCGCGAGTATCCTACCGACTGCGCCAATTACGTTAGTTGCAGCCGGAGGATCGAAAAAAAACCAAATCTATTCAACTTATTTATTAAGATAATGAAATATTACAATAAAGACTTATGTTTTAAGAGATGAAACCTAATCGAAGTATGATTATGGAATACAATTATAATTAAAGATTAATATAAAGAAAAGTGGGTTTGACGTCAGTGCATCGAATTGCACCGTCGACACCTAGCTAATAATCAATAAAGTGCAAACTGCAGCCTCAGCGATCTTCTTAGGGTACCGTATCGTAATTGGTACCCAAATATTAAGCTTTTCTGTGTACCCAGTTTTTTTCAAATGTATCAAAACTGTTTTGTGGTCAATTCCCAGTTCTTCAGCTACGTCGTGACTACTGATATGCCGATCATGCTCCTTTTTTTCAAAAATGGCATCCATTTTATCCGTAATAGGACGACCAGAGCGACGTGCATCTTTGACATCAAAATTTCCGGATTGAAAACGCTTAAACCAAACTTGTGTTACTCTTACAGACACTGCACTAGGTCCATAAACAACGCAATTTTTTTTTGCGGCTTGCTTTGCATTTTTACCTTTTTTGTATTAAAAATTTAAAATGTATCGAATTTCTTCATTAATAATAACAATTAAAAAAAGAAGCTCTTTGACAACAGATGTCTTTTCGTAATCATATTTTATAATTTATTTTTTTAGTTACTTTTCCTCTGATATTACAGTAATTTCATCATTAAAACAGTGAAAAGCTAGTGCAAAGTCAATTCAAAGAATATTCAAGACAATTTCAGCCAACGTTTCGAAACAAGTTCGAAACTACAAAATAAATATGACAAGGCCACAGAAATATTTACGTTACATTGTATAAAATTATGATTACAAGAGCAAGGCAAGAGCGGCCAATGTAAGCGCCACCACCTGCGCGACGTGGACGACGACCGCTGCCGGCACGCTTGGGGCCTGTGGGGCAATCTGCCCCGCGCGGGGCCCCTGCTACCGGTGGTGTAGTGCGCCGCATGCGATGGACATAGGACATGAATGTCAACTGCATGCGCGCCTATTACGGGGCTACAGAGGGAGGAACCAACCTGTCTGCGTATCGTGACCGGATGATGCCTATGTTTCAGGCCCTTGACCCAACCGTGGCTGTTTCCGCCCAACGTCTGTCGGATCAAGCGCGGGCGATTCAGCGTCTCCAGATGCTGGATCAGCCTACGCTTGATCGGCTTCGCCTGGAAGCGATTCATGTTCGCGCGACTTCTTCCTCGACACGGGACCCGTCCGGCGTGCTGTCACATCCGAGTCCGATTACAGACTCGATTCCGGTAGAGCCACGGATAGATCCAGATGCTGATGGAGAGGCCAGTGCGAACGCAAGCGTAAGTACCCAGGCCAAAGAGCAAATAAGGAGGGCTTTGGAGGATGCGATTTCGGAATATCGCTCCACACGAGTCTCTAGACCGCGGTTACCACGTTTGCCTACTAATAGACGCAACCTAGCGTTAATGGAGGCCCTGGACGCTTTACTAGCTCCGTTCATTTGGACTAGTGAAGATTTAGTTGATACTCACTCGATACTGTACTGCGGGGCCATTGCGGCATGCCGTGTTGCTCGTGTCAAGTTTCCGGACTCTGACCGTGCAGTGCGACCTGCCGCAAATGTACCCGCATGGCAAATGCGAATCGAGCGGCGTATCAACACGTTTAGGACCCTCATTGCAAAGCTGGTCTGCTTCAGCCGGGGGAACCATCGTCCTCGGGTCATGCGTTACGTGAACCAAGCCTTTGCTGGGATGGGTATTAGGCCCGAACAGTTTATGGCTTGTGTCACGGAACGCATTGACTTTCTGAAGCAGAAGGTCTATGCGTGGGCAAACCGTATCCGCCGCTACAGAGAACGTGTGGACAGATATTTACAAAACCGCCTTTTCCAAAGTGACCAAAGGAAGGTGTACCGAAACGACGGTCAGCGACCGGATGAAAGTGTCATGATTGACTTCTGACGCAGTATCTGGTCGATGCCTGTCGAGCACACGGAGGGTGACTGGATGCGCACTGTCGAGTATAAATGCGAATCCATCGAAACCATGGAGTCAGTAAGTATTGACTCCGAAGACGTTAGTTGTGCAATTCAGACGGCTCAGAACTGGAAAAGGCCTGGCCCGGATGGATTGCACAACTTCTGGATTAAGTGGTTTTGATGCTCGCATTCATGCTTGGCAGTGCAGTTCCAGAAATCCATCGAGGTTGGTTCTCTCCCTAGTTTCCTGACTTCTGGTGTCACTTTCCTTTTATACAAGTCAGGTAGTACCTCGGAAGCAAAAAACTATAGACCCATCACGTGCTTACCTACCATCTTCAAGCTCCTTACGTCCATTCTAGCAAAAAAATTTAACTCGCCCTCAAACTGAGCTGGGTGCTCTGGATACAAGAGTCCGAAAACTGCTCACAACGCATCGCATGCTACATCCACGCTCGTCTGTTATGAGATTGTACATCTTCTTAAATGCCAAGGACCTTCACAACCGTGAGGTGTGCAATCTCAGGAGGTTTTTCCTCAACTAGTGTGGGATTCATCGCGACGTTGTGGCAGTTGACAAGGGGCTCACGCCGCTCTCCTTGGCAAACGAGAACTGGCGTCAACTACCGATGCTAACCACCGACGACCGCAAGAAAATATGGAAGAGCAAGGAGCTGCATGGGAGGTTCTATCGGGCCTTAACAGGGCCCGATGTTGTAATCTCCGCATCGGTGATCTGGCTACGCTTCGGGGACCTCTTTGGGGAAACCGAGGGTTTTGTCTGTGCAATTGCTGATGAAGTTATCAAGGTGAACAACTACCGGAAATACATAGATAATAACACCCAGACACACAACAAATATAAATGTTGGTCACACAACTATTTGTCATGGGTGGGGATCGAACCCACGACCTCCGGCGCTAAAGGCAGGATCGCTGCCATTGCGCCAACAGGCCAGTCAAATTACTAATTAGATTCACTTTTTACTATTTATTCACTTTTCACTTCACTCATCTTGACAGTAAGAAAAACAAATGAAAATCACACATTTTCCTAATTTGAATTTGGAATTATTTTCTTTAAAATTTAAACTTTTAATGATACCAAAACCATCTAGATAAAAATAGTATAGCCAAAGAGATTTTATTACAAGTTCATACATACTACAAGCGAAAAGACTTTTTCCCCAACCAATATATAGACTGGGGACAATAACTACTATATAATTTATTTTAGCTGTCTGTCAGTGGCTTCGCCCGCGTAGACTATTTCTCCCGTCACTCGCTGATAATGTAGCTCTATATTGGTAAAAGATTTTTTGAAATCGGTTCAGTATTTTCGGAGTCTATTCGTTACAAACAAACAATCAAATCTTACTTCTAACTCTAGTATTAGTAAAGACTAATAACTGATTGATATATTGGTGTAACGGTAGCGATCCTGCCTTTAGCACCAGAGGTCGTGGGTTTGATCCCCATCCATGAGAAACATAATAATATTATGTGACGAACATGTGTGTTTGTTGGGTACACTTCATCATTCCGAAAAATATAACTCCGAAACTCAAAATCCCGAATATTAAAAATTCAAAATTTCAAAACTCCGAATGTTTATAAGTCCAAAAGTCAGAATTCCGAATTTCACAATCCCGAATCATCAGAATTCCGAATCAACAACAATCCGATCTTGCATAAATACGAATTCCGAATAATCGAAACTCATAAATCCGAAATCTATAACATTTTTAGAAACTGTTTTTTTTCGCAGAATACTTACTTTGTCGATAATTCGGTTCTTGCACTCACCGGTCGCTGCCACGGCACGCTCGCTGCGCTCGCTCGGCTCGTGCGTTTTATGGTCGCAGTTCTAACCTAACTTAACCGAATTTATGTCCTTTCACGCCTGTTTTTTTTTTGGCGGGGTTTGCCCCTCGAACCCCCTTGCCCCCCTTCCCGGTGTCTGTGCCGACTACCGTTCCCGGGATTTTCGGATTTTGTCTCAGTTAATGTTCTATATAAAAAAAATAAAAAAAATTAAGTGTTGGCTTCATACTAAATCGGTCAAAAATTGTTCTTAGTCCTCTTCTAAGAATGTCTATTTATTTTCTTTTAGATAACAGTGTTATAATTATATGGAAACTGAAATGGAACTGTTACACTGACAAAACGTTATTCTTCTAATAGTTGTGTGGCCTAGTGAAATATTTGACAAATGATAAATGTCCCAAACGTTTTGTGTCATTATAATAATCAGCATAACAATAATTTTACCAAATGAAACATTGTCAAACAAGAGATTCGGAATTACGTGTTTCGAAATTTTTAGGTGTTCCCGTGATAGTTGTGTGTCCTGGGTGTTATTATCTATCTATGTATTTAGGAATATTTAAGTATGTTCAGTAATCTCTGACACCCATAGTACAAGCTCTGCTCAGTTAGGGTTAGTTAGTCGGATAATCTTGTTGTAATTTGTCCCGGATATTCATTTACATTATTTACATTTATCTATTCAACTAGGGTTACCACTTACATGAGCACGGCGCGCCGCGTGCCCGTGGGCGCGCCGACGTCGAGCGCGCACACGTGCAGAGCGCGCGACGAGCGCGGCGCCACGCGCCCGCTGGCCGGCTCCACACGCGTGAGACGCGCTGCAGAGATTGCGCTCTTACGGGGTGACTCCTATTTAGAATTTTTCGATTTAGAAAAAATAGACTTGATCTCATGACTCAAGCGGGACTCTTATTACTATCATTGTGTAAAAAATAGTGCATTGTTAAATAAATGCTAAAAACAAAAACACTCATGTTTCGATTTGCTTTCGGACAGCGGTTTTGCCCTTGTGAACTTATATTTTTCCGAGTTATAATATACTATAGACAAATAACATAAAATCTTTATAAATAAAAGTCTATGTGTTATTCTGTTGTGTAAATGTATTACTGTAAAGTTTCATCAAAACCCGTAAAGTAGTGTTTGCGTAAAAGAGTAACAAATATTCATAGGTACATAATACTCATAAACTTTTGCCTTAGTAATATTAGCACAGATATTAGAAAGAAGTAAGATTATACAACTTTATACTGTATTGTTAGTTTAATTAAATGAACCGTCCTTACCTTTCCTTCATCAGCCCGTGCTTCTAGAGCTCCGATACAGAACCTGTCACTGTTCTGATCAGAATCCAAAGAACCTTCGGCAGCCACTTCTTCTTCGAAGCAGGAGCATATGCCCCAAGGTCGCACACTCCAATAGTACGAATACACTAATGGACTAAGAAACAGAGCCGTTAAGTATCATCATATTATTTAGTCACTAATTGCCTCGATAGTCTTTGTTCCAAAAGTAATTGCACGTCGCGGCGTCGGTAAAGCGGAACAATTCCTCGCGTTTCTTAGACTCGATTTACATATACTAGTTATTACTTTTCACTGAATGTTTTATTCAATCATAATAAAATATAGCCTATATCACTCCCTGATAATGTTGCTTCATATTGGTGAAAACATTTTCAATGTCGGTCCAGTAGTTTCGGAGCCTATTTGATACACTGACATTACAACTTACTTATAGGACTACTTCGATAATTTTCATAATACTTTTTTAGACCATGTAGCGAGACGCCCTTCATCTTAAGTCAGATGTCCCATTATTAAGCTATGAGGGAGGACAGGAGACCGGACGGACGCCAGACGCGTGCCCGAGACCGAAGACACAGACGCTAGAAACCTCATACAAACTTTAAAAGATCAGTATATCATATATTTGACGACACGATTGGCGCAGTGCGCTGTAGCACGGTTTCTCGCCCCTATTTCCGTAGTGTCCCGGGTTCGATTCCCGGTCGGGTCAATTCAGGAAACGATCTTTTCTGAATTGATTAGGGTCTGGGTGTGCTGGGAGACGCCCCTGGCTTATTTCCTTGTGTGGTACCTCGTAACACAGGGATATTAATCCCTACTTCGAGACCATTACAAGAGGTGTGTTGTCTGGCGCATATTTATATTTATATTAGTATCGGTCGCGGTCTCCTAAGCTGTCTCGGTCTTCGGTTTCAAGGAAGCATGTGTTCCAGATCTACTGTTATTTTACTAGGTTTTTGACGGCAATTACACCTGTGATTGACGAGTTGAACAGCAGCAGAGAGCGATCGGTTCGGGAACGCGGTACCGAGGTGCACGTAATACTCGCACGCTGGGTCATCTTCGCTGCAAATGTCGTAGTCTTTCTCGTGTGCCTGTGGGCAATGTTTCAATTTTTGTCATACACCACATAAGGACTTAACTTTAGAGAATTCCATCACATCACAGTTTCGGCTTTTCTGGTTTTTTGTCCCCGCATAAATAAAAATCTGGGCCGAATTACACTAAGATCATCTGACCCCAAACTGAATAGAACTTTTAGCATGGGAGTCCAAGTCTGATAAAAATACATTACCATTTATGAATAGATAATTAATATAAATATAAGTAGATGGCTTAATTGATAATAACACCCAGCCACAGAACAAACACAAATGTTCGTCACATGAATATTTACCATATTTGGGGATCGAACCCACGGCATCCGGCGCTAAATCCTTGGTCAAAGCAGCTCAATCATTATCCCATTCAGAGCTAGTAGATTACTTAAAAACCCTATTTATAATATTTTGTAAAATTGTGTTCTAACTGAGAAAAATCCTATTCATCTAATGTAATCAACAGTTTCTACTTTGAAAACAGTTCTCTTAGGGTTTTTTTGAGCTACAACTCACCTCCAGAGTGATATGATCAGGCCTAAAGTGCAGGGCATCCGCTATCACATGCAGCGGCCTAGCCACCGCCGTGGACGCGAGCACGCGCAGCGCCACCGCGTGCAAGCCGACGTGCAACGCGCGACACCAGGCCGTGCCACTGACCGCGCCGCCGCCACGCCACCACGCCGGGGAGAATGTAAACGCGCCCGCGATGATGGCTCCGTCGCGGGTTAGTGTCTGGATCAGAACAATGTGGTGATCGCTCAAATTAACACAAAGTGTTACCAGTGTCAATGACTTGAAGTAACGGCACCTAGTAGGTTGGTTCCATACAGAAGACGCTTCAATCGTGATGCTAAAATCATACCGTCAAAATTGTATGTGCACACATTGAGTACATTTTTAATTGTTTCATACATGAATATTATTCGAGCTTTTCTTATAACGTTGTTACACCTATTTACTGCACTGATTGACATCTTGTTGGAATGTTTACCACAGGAACTTCAAATTTAGCACTCATGGCAGGTAAAATTTCCCCAAATCAAGCATGTGAAACTTTTTTTCTACACAAAGATAGAAATTAGAAAAATTCAACCTGATCCTAAAGATTCAAGCGGGATACGAACCCGCGACGTTCCACAATTCGGGTGGCTGCTCTTCCAACTGAGCTACCGAGGCCGTTAACAGACCTGGCGACTTTATCTAGTGTATTTGGCGTCAAGCCAACGTTGATTCATCAATTTTATAGGCAAGCAATATTTCATCAATATTATTAATTCGAAACTTCGTCGAAAACACGTGGAATTGTTCGCAAATACAAAACATATAAGATAACAACCAATCAGGGCGCTCTCTGAGCGTGCATGCGTACAATAAGTATTTTGTGATGTCAACATTCGAATAAATGATAACAAAACATTGAATTTGATATATTGAAACATTACTGTTTTGGGATGATATTTTTATTTGATATGTTTATGCACATTGACATGCTACAATCACTAGCTTTTATTGTCATCGTTTTTGGTTCATTCAGAGACTGATGGCTAGTTTGCAAGACAAATTAATGTTCGAAGTTCCTGGCAATCGTTTTGTTTTTTTAAATGGTGACTTTTGAGCTACTTGATGTTGTGTATCGTCTTTAGTTGTTTTTTTCGTCAAACGTTACCTTACATATATCTTTTAAACACAATTTTTAAATACTTGTAAGTTGGCGCCACAAGGTTCGCAAGTAGGTCACAACGCGGTACGCGGTGCACAAAAGTCAGGATTTTTCCCTAACGAATGCTGCGAGGTAAGTAGACAAGAAACATCTTGCCTCACAAAAGAGTGGTGCACAACGAGGACGTAAGACTCGGCTTACATCCGTGAATTGTCTATTCACGGCCGTAAGTCGCAACTCACCGGCGCTAACGACTTGAAGAGAGAAGCGTAAAATGCAACCCTGAGGTACTGCAACAAAGAAATATTTATAAATAGAAAATATAACGCGGTGACGCGATTAGAAAGAAAGTAGTTTAGGTTGCATTTTTGCCCTGAGGACTATTTTAACGGTGTAGTACTAAGAATTTTTTCATACCATAAAAAGGTTGATCCATTTTCGAATGAAAGTTCGGCAGCTTCAATTGTATCATCCTTTTGCTTTTGTCCTTGTGTTGTTGTCATTTAGCTGGATTATCAAAAATCTTTCTACAAATATATTTTATACTGTGTATGTTTGCTAGAAACCATATTTTATTCGAAACCAATAAGAGACAAGGTTATCGAGGCAGGAAAGTAGATAGGTTGGTTGTTCCACCCCAAAAATTATCACTCTACTCAAGAAATGTTAACTGTATGTCTGTGAGATTATACAACAAATTGCCAGATTCCCTAAAATCCCTACCTATTGGCCAATTTAAAAATAAATTGCATGAATTTTTAATTAACAAAATGTATTATTCTATTAATGATTTTCTTAATGATAAAATTTGACATCCAGTAATACGCCTAATCGTTTAAGTAATTATTTTGAAGATTTATTGTAATTTTGACCTGTTTTGTAAAATTGTGTTAATTTTTAATTTTTATTGTATAGTTTAACTGGACGTTTTAATATTTGCACACCGACAATTCAGTAGAATAAACTGGAGAGAAACTTAGATTAAGACCAATTGTAATTTACCATATTCTCGCAAATAAACGATTATTATTATTATTATTGTTATCTATAGGTTTTAATCTCTCCGTAGAGGTTTTTTCAAGCGCACGGGCCTTAGCCAAATGCATTTGATTTTGACGTTATTCTATATTTAGAAATTTCCTTACTATACGGCAGGTGTTTAATATAACTGCTTTTTGCAGTAATTTGTATGTAGTTGAAGGAATGTTCAATGTGTAAAGACCTTTGTGCAATTCTCTGGGGATTACTCCCGTCGTTGACACAACGATAGGAACAACTTTCACTGTTGTGACTCTCCACTGCGTTTTAATTTCTATAGATAAGTCTCTGTACTTTGCCATCTTTTCTGTGCATGTAGATTGAAGGTTGTGAGTATTACAAACGGCTATGTCTAATAAATAAACTGTTTTATTTTCCTTATCTAATATGGTTATATCTGGTCTATTAAAATGTACAGTTTTATCGGTAATTATTGTCCTGTCCCAATATATTTTGTATTGTTGATTTTCGTGTATGGCTTCTGGTTGGTATTTGTAGTATGGCACCTTTTCCTTTGAAAACTGGTATTTGAAAGACAAGTACTGGTGTATGATAGCTGCAACCTGATCATGTCGATGCTTGTAGTCCGTTTGAACAATAGCTCTACAAGCACCGGTGATGTGTTGGATATTTTCAGAACTACTATGGCATCTCCTTTTTTTTTTTTTTTGCGGGGGATAAAATGCATTACGCACTATCCCGCTGCCTGGGTGGGGCAGCGGGGGAGTGTGGGACTCTCCGACTATGGCATCTCCTGCATATATCATTAGTAGTAGTTTTCAAAATATGTTTTTGGTAGTTTTTCGTGCAAATTACTTGATCCTGGATGGCGATCATAAATGCTTCTGTCTCTGGGAACAATTCTCCATGTTGCAACCACGCATTTGAAGTAGATTTGTCAACATGTGGTAGGTTCAGATCTTGATAATGCCTACCATGTAAGGACTTTTGTTTCCAGGTTTCTCCTTTTTCAGGGTCATTATTATTATTATAGATCATGATTGGAATGCATTATTTTAATGCATTATTTTAATGCTAAAACATTCAAAATATGCCCATATGTCCTTGGTTCTGAAATCCACCACAGCCAAAAAAACGGATAGCACATTACAAATTAACCAAAAAATAAATCAAATCTTCAGCTTTTGCAAAGGTTAACAGCGTGCAGAACTGGTAATACTATTGGAAAATTTTGCTGGGAGTTTGCGATCCTATAAACCTGAAAAGGCTATAAAAATTACCCTCTCGGAGCAAAACGATAGAGCACTAAAACTCTCGTAAAATGGTCAACGAGTCGCGTTATCCTGTCGATGTCGTCCTGAACAAGGCTCAATTTGCTGAAACTTGCCTAGTTTAGAACGAATAAAAGTTACAAAAGATTTGTTTGTAAGCAATTTCCGATCAATCCGTCCGGTTGAAAGCCTTATTAACACCTACAAAAGCATTCTGCCGTAAAGTTTTTTCTACTTCTATTCGTGACTAGCTGCCCCGACAGACTTTATTCTGTCTAAAGTGGGGACAGAGTGGTTTGTATGGTAAAGGAAAGTTGTTTTCATTTTACCTCCTAGTAATTTGTATTTGATACTTGACATGACTACTATAACATAATGCTAATTTAACAGTTTACCATTCAGCCTCAGTAAATTATAACTGGCAAATTTACATAGGTTTCTGTTTCACAAAGGTCAAAATATTCATTGGCGGTCGGTTCATTCATAAGCGAAAACCACGAGATAGATGAAACATTTTCTACATTCTAAAAGTCATGATAGTTTACTATCAAGGCAATTGTATTAGATTTTGGTGGTCCCAGGATGATGCCAAAGTTTATTTATTGATTTATTTCAATCCTACTAACAATACGGTGGTTATAAAATAGGGTAAATAATGTTATGGACCCTGTCGGACAGAGCATACAATTTTTTTTTTCATAGTGCCCGACAAGATGACCTCACTCCACCTGATGAAAGCGTTCGTGGTGTCCAGACATGAGGCTCACAAGCACAGTAATGCAGAGATATCACTAAGCTGATCACACTCAGTTTTTTTTTAAAATGGGTTTGCGTTTGGCCTCAGTCTCGCCTGGTGGTAAGCGATGACGAGGCCGATGGTGGTACACGCTTACCCAGAAAATGCCTATTCACTCTGGCCTTGAAGACACCAAGGTTGTAAGTATCCGGAAACACAGACGCAGGAAGAGCGTTCCACTCCCTAGCGGTGCGTACCAGAAAAGACGCAGCAAACCGTTGGGTACGGACTATCGGAAAGTCAACCACATGGGGGTGGAAGCCCTCCCAGCGTCTAGTGGTCCGGTGGTAGAAAGTAGAGGGCGGTATCAGGTTGTGTAGTTCCTGCGCACACTCTCCAAAATAATACACCTTATAGAAAACCGATAGACAGGCGACTTTACGCCGATGCTCCAAACTCTGAAGTTTGGTTCCAACGAGCGCATCGTCGCCTATGACTCATCTTGAAAGCCTGAAAAAATGCCTTTTCACGCCCCACTTGAAGACCCCGGGACTATAACAGGAAGGAAACACATGCGCTGGGAGTGCGTTCCACGCATCGATGGTTCGACAAAGAAAGGAGTCACCGAATGTTTTTATTTTTTTAATGATTTTTTTATCGAATTATTGCATTAAGGCCACGTTTGCTGTACATATTTACTAAGTTTTTTTATTATTTTAAATTTTATTTATTTATGGAAAAGGCATTCCACCTGTATATAAATAAATAATAAATAAATAAATACCTGGGACAATGCACACCAAGATCATCTGACCCCAAACTAAGCAGAGCTTGTAATATGGGCGTCAGAGACTGATAAACATACTTAAATATTTCTAAATACAAACTTAAATAGATAATAACACCCAGACACACAACAAATACAAATGTTCGTCAAACAAATATTTGTCATGGGTGGGGATCGAACCCACGACCTCCGGCGCTAAAGGCAGGATCACTGCCATTGCGCCAACAGGCCAGTCAAATATACATGTTTAAACACTTTTTTTTTGTAAAAGTACCCTATTACAAGTGTTATACAATTTGGTTAATTAGTTAGATAACCATATTAGTATTCTCTACTGACTACTAAATAACTCACGTCCAGACAAAAAGAGATCCAAGCATCCTCAGTCAGCACAAAGAACGAGGCGTGCTCAGCGTCGCAGTGCAGCAGCAGCCGCGCGCAGTGCACGTCGCCGAGAAGCCGCGCGCCCAGCTCGAGCACGTCGCCGCCACGCGCTGGTTCTCCTCCAGTTGAGCAGGAAAGCGACGACCAGGATAAGTTGGGGACTAGCACTGGGAAGAAACGGTTCATCGCTCATGATAGAATAAGGTACATTAGAAATGACCCTGATTTGTCGCCGCGCCTTTCAGACCAAGTTGTAAGAAACAGACGTGATATAGATCGACTCCAGCTGTTCCCTTCTAAAACATCACTGTTACGGAATAGTATAGTCTGCATGGGCCCTATAATCTACAATAAAATACCAAACGAACTCAAACAGTATAATGTGCATTTATTTGAATCTAAACTTAAAAAAATGTTAATTAATAAATGCTACTACACAATTCAAGAGTTCCTAAATGATACATTTTAGATGACGTAGTGTTGTTAACTCTACTGTAAATCACTACTTGTTTTTTTTATTTATTTTGTATGTGTACCTGCATGATTTGTACATAAAAATAAGACCAATATGATTTTTTACATGCCTTAGATAGGCAAAATATAGCAATGTACTTTATCACTACTCTAATTACCAGTGACACCTGTATTCTGTGCAAATTAGAAATTAAACAAATAAATAAAATTAATTTGTTTCTACTTTTTATATGTGAATATATAAACCTAGTCCTATACTGTGTAGATATTTATAATTAAACTTATTTTATTTATTATTTTTCTTGGTGCACTTACTTGCCCTTTTCGCCAAATTTCTTTTGCTTGTGGGTTACTTGGCAGAGATCGCTTTTTAGCGATAAAGCCGCCCAAATTGTACTTTAATTTATTGTAAATTATTTCTGTACTGTAAGTTTTGTGTGCAATAAAGAATATATTATTATTATTATTAATTGTAAATTTTGCTCCATGACTTTATTTCACAAAAAAATACGACAGGTATAAAACAATTCAGGTGGCCTTATCGCTACATGGCGATCTGTCTCATTATAACAGTTGATTGAGTGGGATGATCATTGCTGATAAGTTAAGTAAATTGATTCGAATTTATGCTGCCCCATTTCTGGGCAAAAGCCACTATCATTGAAATCAAGTCATCGATATAAATTAGCAAGCAGCCTGTATCCATCAAAATTACCTCAATGCCGGATAAATGGATATGTCTTAAAAGTAAATGGGCATCCTCAGTAGGTACTACCCGTAAACGTTCTTAATTTTAAACGTTTTAAAAAAAAAAAAACTTAATTAGAAAACAAATTATCACATAGAAAAGACCTAAGTATATCTTTCTCATTCTTCCTACTGCAATGTAATAAGAAATCAAAATCTATTTAAATATACATTCACACACACGGCAATAAACACACCACAGTGAACCAACTCAGATGCTTAGGCGTCAAAATACGCAAAACGTCAAAAGAGTATTTTTTCAAAATGAATCTTTAATAACTTACCTAGTTCATTTCTGTTCGCCCCAGCGGCGTCCGTGAGAAATCACAGCACTAAAATCCATATACGTCGTAAATATCCTGACCTA
This sequence comes from Udea olivalis, assembly GCA_947369235.1. Taxonomy (NCBI): domain Eukaryota; kingdom Metazoa; phylum Arthropoda; class Insecta; order Lepidoptera; family Crambidae; genus Udea; species Udea olivalis. The sequence goes on along the minus strand of OX376351.1, from coordinate 21,376,968 downwards.
TATCCATTGAATAACATCACATTCTTCGAGGAGAGTATAATAATAACACTCACATGTAACGGTCTTAGCCCCTTTAATGTCAGTCAGTATAAAGAGCATTCCGACCGTCAAAATAGCGAACTGGGTATCATGAAATTTTTAATTTAACAGGCGAATGGGCTAAAAGCCAATTCATTTCAATTTCATCGTGAGCCCTGCTATTAATTTTAGCGGACCTTATGTAAACTGAGGGAAGAAAAAAAAAATTTCAAGGTAAAAGCCTATCATAATAAAATGAAGGCTAGATTCGATTTAATAATATTCTGGATGAAACAGTAGTGTATGTGTATTGATGGACAATTTCTGTGAAATGAGAAAATTTTGTAGTCGAGTTTATAATTTACGTAGACTTGCAAGACTCTTTTATGATTCTAAACCATAAACTTGCATTGCTTGATGATAGTGCTCACGTGGAATCATCAGAAGCAGCCAACAAATGCGACCACTAGTGGCTAAAGTCGTTACTGAACACCGCAACTGTCGCTAGGTGTGCGTGAGAGGCGGGCCATTTAATGCGACCAGAAGCAGCTCCTGTGACTCGGACGCGGCCATTTTAAAGTTCTGATTGCTCCAGTGCAATACTATAGTGTGAAAAATCTCGTTTGCAGCTTGAGGTGACTACCGCAACTAGTGGCCCAGATTGCGTCAGCACCAATAGTTTCATTAAAAAAAACCAACTTCAAAAAAAACTATTCCAAAACAAGGCCCCAAAAAGAAAAGGCCCTAGAAATAATTGCGTATTCTTCTAAAACTTATACGATAATATAATGTAGGTACAATTATTGTTATTGTTTGAGTTTAAATTATTTCTTGATTTTCAGTGAATGGTTCTTAGTTATTTTATACATCGAAAAAGTATCGTCCAATTGCTCCTAAGAATTGAAGAGTTCCGGTACTTAGTGATGGATCCCATAATCAGAACCTAACCAAACTCTCATCAAACTACTCTTGAAGTATATCCTTTCCAATAAAAAAAGAAGCATCGAAATCGCTTGGCGTGATATTGAGTTATTCGTCCATTTGTCGCGCATATGGTTTTTTTAGATTTAAGACTTATATGGATTTCCCATGGATGCCACTGTCAGAACTAGACCAAATTAAACTGGGACTACACGGGCAGCATCAGCATTAAAATTAAAAAAGAATTATCAAAATCGGTTGGCGTAATATTGAGTTATTCGTCTATATTATGTCGCGCATTTTGTCTATCCAGATTAAAGACTTATATGGTTTTATCCATGGACCATTCAAGAAGCACCAGCTTTTAAATAAAAAAATAATGGTCAAAATCGGTTCACCCAGTCAAAACTTATGAGGTAACAAATATTTAAAAAAAAATACAGTCGAATTGAGAACCTCCTCCTTTTTTTGAAGTCGGTTAAAAACGAGCTGCCATGACAGACTTCGATCTGTAAAATGTTTGAAGGCTGGTGTCCATTATCACATCTCGCCCGCTTTTTTCCGACTTGATTTACATATACTATTTTTTCTCACTGAATTTTGTGTTCAATCTTAATAAAATATAGTCTGTAACACTCCTGAATAGATTAGCTTTCTGTTAGTGAATTAATTTTCATGATCGTATAGTATCAGTAGTTTCGGAGCCTATTAAATACAAACAAACAAATAATCAAATCTTTCCTATTTATAATATAAGTATAGATTAGTAATAGATAAGCACGTCATATCTGTTCTTCACAGAAAGAAACTCAGAAAGACTAAGGTAACTTTTGAAACCAAAAATAATCTCGCATTCCTCAAACAGTAACTATTGGTAAAGTTAGTAAATCCCTGTGAAAAATTTATGATTAAAACGACTGCACATGAACTGATTCGTGAAATCACGGTACAGACGTGATTTCCATACTTTGGAAAGTAGAGAGTAGATTCATTGTCCAAGCATACTGCGGAAAAGAGTTATTTTAACAGAACCAGGGAATGTTATAAATTCTTGGAAAGCTTTCTGGACTGATTGCGGTCTCGTTTTGTCAAGCCAGCCATGTCTGCCTTGAATTAAGTTGGTTGTTCTTTTTATTTGGTTTTAATATATTTTTAATGTGTAGTAGTCATTAATTTATAAAATAACTGAATTTCACTACCGACGTAAAGTATTGTACTATTAACATATTTTAACAAACTAATGGGCCTCATGGGAAAGGTCAAGGCCACTCCGCGAGCTATGACGAAATGCACAGAATTCTGCTTGGTTACCGAATCAAGAACAAGGAAATCCGTAAAAAAGTAGAGTCAAGACATAGGCCTTAAGAAAAGTAAGTTGAAGTAGCAGTGATCATTCATTGCACATAGCATGAAGGACTGATGACCGTTGATGAAAAAAAACTGACACACAGAAACACCCATACTGACACATTGACACGCTGAAAAAACTGGACAAACAGCCAGGTAAAGTTTATCGGCGGACGTAAGACGTCTGCGAGTTCCTTAATGATGATGCTGCTATCAGTATTGACTTACCATCAAGTACAGGTGGCTGCATATAACAATTCACGGGCACGCAAATCGCCTTCCCCACAGACACGCGTACCACCAGCTCATCGTGCACCGCTCGCACGTCGCGTGCTCGGAACCGCACGCGCAGCTCCGCCGTCGCGCCGCACGAGACGGTCAGTCCGCGAGGGCCCATGAGCAGCACGTCCAGTTCTCGCCGGGAAGGGGGACGGATGGAGAGACGGACTTCGAATTTTGATGTGTTGATTAGGCGGAGAGATTGCTGGAAGGACATTATTGTTTGTAATTGTTTTGTTTGGATTTATTTATTAACCTAGTTTGCCAGGGTGTTATTTGAGATTGGAACAAATTTTGGACAACACATTTTTTTTTAAAGAAGCCAGGTGGCCCGGTTTTAAAGTCTGTCTGAGACAAGATCAGTTTTATAATGGACATTAAAATATCATCAAGATGCCTTTACCAGGCTACGGCTGGTTGTATGCACTAAAATCCTGCAACTTTATCAGATAGTTTGTTCACTTTCTGGGTTTGCATTTCACGCTGTAGAAGCAATCGAATAGCTTCTTGCTAGAAACTGCCTGCCTCAAATGACATCAGTTCTTTGCGCTTTGCTCCACATAAAATACATTTTAATGCTTCTTTAACCTACTGTCTCGCAGTGCTACGTCGGTGACATATAATTCGTTCAATTATTATACTTACGTAGCTACATGGTGGGATTTAGCCTAGTTGTAGCGTCTTGAGTTTGAGTTCTCTTCTTTTTATGACTATGTCCCTCAATAAAAGCTCGAGGTCTCTAAAAGGTATTGGAAATTTCTTTCTATATATGTGAAAGAAAGTCGTGTTAGTTACACTACTAATAACTCAAGAACAGATAGACCGATTTTTATGATTTTTGTGTTTTTGGATTTGTCTACATCAGGAATAGGATAATAAGTATTTAAAAAAAAACGTTTTTCCATACTAAATGTTCACAGCTGTCAAGCATTTGCCAATAACTTTTGACAGAACGAAGTTTGTCGGGGTCGCTAAAACTGCAATTGGCTAACATTTTCTGGCACGGACCTCCAAATATGATAACGTTTCATAGCTCTCCTGATTTATAAACATATCCGGAGCGATCCTAGTACTTTTTCAAATTAATGATCCAGAAATTGAATAAATAGTTTTACGTATATGTCGTTTAAAATATACATTAGAAGAGACACTTGAATTAACGGCGCTTTGTACAGTCACGCACATTGTGGATTTGTTGCCGTCCGTGTGGGAAATAGAAGTTATAAAGAATGAGAGCTCAACTTACGCTGGTTGACATACGCTGTGGGTTGGCTGTTCAAGTAAATGTGCTACCACCACTGTAGTAACTTTGTCCACTATTTACATAGTAAATGAGGCAACGCTCATGACAGAGGAAATAATCAAGGATTTCAGTTCAAGAAGAATCAAGTTCTTTTACAGCTAGAATTTATTTATCATTTTGTTGTGTTCAACTCTACTTTATGAGCATTTACCAAATTGTATTTAAGGTGTACTTATTGGCGTAGGTCCCTAATGCACACTTTAACTCAAATAGTATAACATACATAATATAACAATCAGTTTATACGTTCTAGGCACACAAATATTGAGCTTATCAAAATAACATGCTGATTCGTTCAACTATAATGGATTCTGGATTTGATGTGTCGGAGCCTACTATAAAGCAAATATTTTAGATTTTAAAATATAATTACTAAAACAAAACGGCACCTTGGACAATATGTTATTATTACAATGTTAATATTTTCCAAGGTCCTAATTTGGTTCCCAAAAAACTGGCCTTGATATCATAATAATGGCCGACCAGAATAATGTAAAATTCATAACATTTTCATAGGCTATCTTGCGTACTCGTAAAAGAAGCTAATACACTGACTGTATGCAAATGGCCGACAGTAAAGTTAACGAAGTCCAGCTGAGGAGGCACGCATACTATGTATTCGGGCACTTGGGCGGGTGGCGGCGCGGGCGGGGGCGGCGGCGGCGGGCGGAGAGCCACCTCGCCTATGCTGGAAAGGAGTACCTCATTTTAGAATATGTTGTACATTTTCAAGTCACATCGCTTTGCTTTTTATACAAGTCTTTTGATATTCATCTGTCTTCATTTCATTGAACTATATTCTCTTTCAAATTTGAGCAAAGGATACGGAGAAATTTTGCTTACTGTTTCACGAAACTCATTTTGTTACTAGATTTCGCGTATATTGATTGCAAATTGAAAGGAATCAACCTCCGAATCGTTGGCAGAGTCACATTATATTTATGAATATATTTATTATTATAGTATTACTATATTTACGTGTATTATTATTATTATATTTTGTTTTGTGACCTATCATAAGTGTTTGAATGAATAAATATATTATTTACTTTATTTCAAGGTATTTGGCACTATTTTAATATTTTTTAAATGTCTCCTATATGAATCGATACGAGTATGACTGAACAGTCTAACAATAACCTTATCTACGAGTACTACATTAACAAACATTAAATAAAAATAAATATGCACCAGGACGTCAACCACAAGTTGCCACCTTAATTTCACTTAATCGTTCGCGGAAAAAAATGTATTGGGATTTGACATTAGCAAGTCATGTCATGTGTCATCCCAACACAATCCCAAGCAACTCGTGGTATACGTACAGACAACACAACAAATGTCATGGTCTCGAAGTGAATATGAATCAACCTTGTGTTACGAGGTACCAGACAGAGGTGGGCGTTTCCCAGCACACCCAGACTTGAGCCAATTAAGGAAATTATGTTTTCTGAATTGATAGAACCAGGAATCGTATATCGCAGTACGCTCGCTACGCGAACAAACCGCGCTAGAGCGCACTAAGACAATCGTAGCGTGAAAATAGTTTAGTTGAAAATGCTTCATTTGTTTCAAGAATAAATCATTATCATCATTTATCGTATTGACAAATTAAAAAGTAAAATTAAAAATTTTAAAAACTCCTGACACAAAAAATAAACTCCAAAAACTAACAAATAATATTTTAAATTCACATGTATAAGGTAAGTTCAACTATTTTTATTTTCCAAGCGTCGCGTCACGTCTGGGGACCGCTCAAGTTTATGAAGTATTTTTCCAACAACAGCTAATTAATTATTACGAATTACATAGTCTTCTTCGTAATGCCGCGTGCTGCGAGCTCGGTGTGCGGTATGCGGCGCAGGGGTGGGTGTTACCAAGTGCGGCGACCCGAACGGGCAGACACGTGAGGGCAGACTACGTTGACGGTTGTGTCGATTTTGCGAATTTTCGGAGTAAATTCTTTTCTTGCAATCTGCGACTACACCTGTTTTTCTGACTTAGCGGTCCCCCGACGGGACGCGACGCTTGGAAAATAAAAATAGTTGAACTTACCTTATACATGTGAATTTAAAATATTATTTGTTAGTTTTTGGAGTTTATTTTTTGTGTCGGGGGTTTTTAAAATTTTTAATTTTACTTTTATTTTGTCCTTTTTAAAGTAGGTAAAATATTAGGAAGGTATTTAAAGTGATTAAATAGTTGAGTTTGAAGTAACACAGTAACAAATTTTAAATCATTAGGACATATGAAAGGTAGTCAGATCCCCTCATCAGCTATTAATGACCTGATGATCTTCAAACGGCTGATCAGGTCATGGTTAACTTACCATATACTTCCAATATCATTGAAGTAACACGGTACCAAATTTCGAATTGATCGGGCATAAGGAAGTTAGTCATATCCCCTCATCAACTAGAAAAGACCTGATGATCGTCAAACGGCTGAACAGATTTTCATGAAACATGGCTAAGAACACTCGGGATAAAATTATCTATGACACAAAAAAAACTAAACGAAAATCGGTTCATCCGCTTGGGAGCTACGATACCACAGACAGATACACAGATACACAGATACACAGATACACAGATACACAGACACGTTAAACTTATAACACCCCTCTTTTTGCGTCGGGGGTTAAAAACAAATCTCCTGGCTGCATGAAGATTTGGTTCCCTCAACTCAACAGTTTGAACGGGGCTGTTATTGTCGGCTATAAATCTCACCACCTCGGTTACTTCGTTCACGCCAGGCGAGCGGTATATCATACAAGTTTGTAAGATGGCGATAGCGACGCGTTAACACCTGCCGACTACCTGAGCAAGTGACTGGAATAATCTACGGAATGGATTTATGTAGCCGTTAAGCTGAGTCTGCTGAGTTAGAGAACTTTCGGTTTGACTTGATCTGACGTAGGATTACACATTTTCATGTAAGATACATACAAGACGCAATTGTCGTATGGCATCGTAGTAACTAATGCAGGGAATGACTTTTTATAAATTGATTTAGATTGCCTGTTATTTTAAGACCATAAAAAATGGTGTGTTGGTGCACATATTAATTTATTACCATGTTTCAAAACCAATACTACTTTTTAATTATAGCTCATAATAGAAAAAAATTAGCAGTGCCTAAAACGACTCAAGGCATTAATCAAAATGAAATTATTGTAACTGATGCAAAATAGTACTTGAAAATTCAATTGCGTGGTATAAAATGAACGTGAATACGTCAAAACATTTTCAGAATTATTGAACTCTATTTCACCATTTCTGGAAAACTATTCGTTGGTTTTATTGAAACTTGTGCTTTAAAAGCTGAATCCAAATAAAGAGCACTTAGGTTCATATAGGTACGGTTATAGAATTAAGAGTTAAGTTAACACGAATGAGTATGTAATTTGAATGAGTTCGGTAGTCCTCACCTTAGAGACTGCACTGTGCCTTCGTCAGGTGGCGGGAAGTGTATGGGAAGGTGTACATGCGACCCTCGCAGCTCCATGCAGGTCACGTCACAGGAGCTTGCGTTCAAGATATTCTGAACCCATAAACTGGCATCACCTGTCAGCATAGGATATATGAAACACCTACCACTTACTACACAACTAGCAGAATTTCGGGAAATAGTACAAAGGTGTTCATATCAACCTTAACAGAATCTTTGCAAAATGAGTCTTAAGTCAGCAGCATAAACTGTCCCTTTAAAGGTTGATGGACGCCTCTGTACTAACGATACATTAAGATATTTTCATCACATGATGAACTCATTGAGTATAGAGGTACTAAAAATTGTGATCACCATAATCAATTGCCATCGGCTCGAACACTAGAAACTACCATTTGTAAATGTGTAATAGTTTTGCAAGTATGGTTATCACAAAAAAGGTTTAAGTTTAAGAAGTGGTCTTATAAGAGCATGTTAGAGAAAAACCTTAAAAGGTATGAGTATTTGAGTGTTAGTGTGAAGAAATGACATAAATGAAATAAACAAGCTCACGGCCAGCATCCTGCTCGATCGAAGGCACTAAATCCTTCCGCGATATGATGCCACTCTTTAGCCTCCAGGCAGACACGTCACCAGCGGAAACCGTTGTTGAGAGCTGGTAGATGTTCGGCAACGGATCCTTGGACAGCCTTCGGGCGTGGTCGTGCTTCAGCTTGTTCTCCCTGGTGCAGATCTCTTTGCACTCGACTGAATACTTTTCAATCTAGTAAACGAATGCAACAAATGGACTCAACGACATTTAGATTACAAGGACTCCGCATTGGTGCTCAGTCAAAGGAACCGAAAAAAGTTTGGTCGACGTCATTCGAGCACACTTTTTCCTAAGTTAAAATATATTTCTACTTCTTTTACTCATACATGTCAGAAAAAGACAGAAAGCACGATATTACTGTGACGGGTATGCCACATTAAATTTTGATTACAAGTAATTTGGTGCAAAATTCACTAGATACGAACTTAATCTTGCCAAAAAATATGCTAATAAACTTAACTTTACTGTACTTTACGTGACTTAACTATGAATAAATATCCGCCAGACAGCACACCACTTAACATGGTCTCGAAGTAAGGATAAACACCCTGGTGTTACGAGGCACAGACAAAGCATCTCCCAGCACACCCAGACCCGAGGCAATTTAGAGAGGATAAGATAAATTGTACAAAAAAACCCACAGTAACATCGTTTCCTGATTTGACTCTACCGGGAATTGAACCCAGGACACTACGTAAGTCAAGGCGAGAAACCGTGCTACAGAACGCTACGCCAACCGTGTTATCAGTTTGTTCAACAGTTAAAATATTTTGTATAAAGTTCGAAATAACCGGAAAATTTTAAATATTGGACATAATACTTGAAAAGAAACTTTCAACATAAAACTTTCTTTTTTTAACCGCAAACCTTAAAGAATTAGTAACTGAGTGAATAAAGTTCTAAAGCGATTAGAACAAGGACCGAAAGAAATTGAACAAGGCGTATTCAATCCCGCTTAGCGTTGAAATAATACAAAAGTTGCCGAGCAATCTCCGAAGTTCGAAATTGCGACTCTGTAGTTTTACTGTAGTTTGGTCCTTGTTAATTTTGTATAATTTTGACGAAGATGCTGTCTGTCTACCTGACAATGGGACAAGAATGAGCAACATCCTTGCCAGTTGGCAATTACTTTAACTCAATTATTTTGTACTGTTCCAAGAGTTTAGTTATTTCGTTATAGCAGACTGTAATTATACCTTTCTAGAAATTATCTAAGTCGTCGGTTTCAGACTCAACTAGTACGTCTTCCATGAGTTGCCACTTAAAATTTACGTTATCGTTCGCGTGAAATATTTGTACCTATGGGATTTCGTCTACTCGCGCCTCTGTTCAGTCGAAATGGAACTACGGTACCATAAGCTTGATATTACTTGTCGATATTGTGTGATGTTAAAGTACTCACTCTCTCATGGTTGACATACAGGTCCGCCTTTTGCCACGAACGCAACTCGTAAGAGAGTTGACCCGCGTATGCCAGAACGACTACATACGAGCAAAATGAACGCTACTCTGCGGCTCTTAAAAATAGCATTAAAAACGACATGAAGCCTTTGTTACTCCTCATTTAAAAATATTGATAAAATAATTAAAACAAAAAACAAATTTTTTCTCTATACAATTTTAGTGCACATATTTTTTTACCCATGGTTGCGTTGTGAGCTGGTCGCCATCTTCGCCCGGACTAGACTGTTTTTTATTGTAACCAAGAGGAGGGAGATAGTCCTGCTCTCGGAATACTTCTCTCAAGACCGGCCTTACATCTGTGCAGACGGCTCTGAAAGGAGACATAGAATACCTAAAACAATATGCAACAAACACATGAAATATTGTATATACTCACATACTAGTTAAATCGATTTGCAAGTTCCTTAACACAAACTTCAATCAATTCTTCCTTTAATTCAATTATGAGTATTTTTTAGACCACAATGGTATTCTAAATGTACACAGTTTTCTAGGAATTAAGTAGTGATGAATAGTGACTAGGTTAGTGTTCATTGTATGTTGTGATACATTATTTTTTAGGTCTGAATCTGAACAGCACACATGCTGTTGTATTTTTCCTAAACCCATTCTTTGTTTACCACCATGAACACCCAAAAGTTCCCAATTTTATCGCAATTACAGGATTTTGTGGGCAAAGTTTTACAATATGGACTTAGGAAAGTTTTCTACTTAGCTTCGCTATCGAAACCACAAAACACGGGTTACTTACTTCCAACTTTGGCATCAAATAATTATTCTATAGAGCTGTCCGTCAGCGGCTTCACTCGCGTAGATGGTCTCTCCCGTAAAAATAAACCCAAAAAATAATATCTTAATATCACTCCTTGTTAATGTGGCTTTATATTGGTGAAGTAATTTTTAACATTTGTCCAGACATTTCGGAGGCAATTCAATACAAACAAACAACCCAGTGTTTGAAAACAAATGTTTTTTTTCTCTTAACTTGAAAGAGTAGAATTCGATTTTCAGAAGAGCCAAACCATACAATATTTAAAAGAAGAAATAGGTTTCAGTTTTGCATTTAAAACATACAAAAAGTTTAATAGCCCTACCTGGGAGTTGGACCCAGAGTTCCAAAACCATACACCAAGTATTCTAACTACAGTTAAACAATAAAATAACACTCATTGAGTAGATACCAACACTTTTCGCGGAATCAGTGGCAAGTTATCAGCCATGATACTCCTTATGATGTATAACAAAAAGTAAAATAAGTACAATAAATACTAAAACAATATTATCAGCAACTTGGTTCATGAACTTGATCTTTCATTTGTATTTGACACTAGTGTCAATGGTGTCATCATATCTTGTCATCCTGTCCTTCAATTTCAAAGATCATTAGGTTTTTATTTTAATTAACTGTGTAGGTTGTGACCAAAGAGTAATGCACTTAAGATTTTAAATTCAATAGTTCAGGGTGCTTTTGAGACATTTAGATACTTATGTACTTTATCTTTAATATGCTGAAGTTTAAGTAGGTAGCAAGCTCATTCCACATCGTTGCCCTTTTGTAAATTATAAACGGACTAGCTTTCCGCTCGCGGCTTCGCCCGCGTTATCGTAATAATAATATGGCCAAATTACATAAAATCGTGGTAAATTGTAGCTTATATATTATTTTGATGTTTAAGCTGTATTACTGTGAAGTTTCATCTAAATCCGTATTGTAGTTTTTGCGTGAAAAGGTAACAAACATCCTCACAAACTTTAGCATTTATAATATTAATTAATTAAAAATTAAGATTATCAAAACATAAGAATAAGAAGCGTCTTATCTACTTGCCTTGGTAGGAAAGCTCTTAAAGATTAAGGCCTGGTTCTGCTTCTACCTATGTATAAGTTAACCGTTATAAAATATAACAATAGACCAACTACTGTACTTACAAATTCAGACTTCAACGATCTTGCAATTATTAATATTATGCAGATTCAATATCATAACTTTCAAATAAGTTCAATCCGGGAAGAGATAGAGCGCTCGGGAATTTCTTCTGTCGCCTTTTTTTTTGTCTAGTGGCGCGGTGGCCTACGCGGCTGTTGGTTATACAGCCTGGTCGCGCTGTACTTGCATAAGTTTGATGTCGCCTACGAGAGAGCTTGATTTGCAAGCTTAGGGTTACTTTATGTTAATTTTCATATCAAAGGTTTGCTTTTCAACCAGGCTTTATGAAGAAACTTTTTCAGTGTCTCAATTTCATTTTAGACGTAAATATTGCATGCCTATAAGTTGTTACATTTCTCACGTTAAGACCCTCCTCATCGTGATAGTATTTTGTTCCTAATAAAACGTGACAGCTTAGTCTCTTGTATTTAAGCTATGCTAAGTTAAATCATATATTCTTCGGTTTCGGTACCGGGTAGTTAGATTTTACGTAGTTACGTGTGAGTTGGCTGTAATTTTTCTATTGTCAGTTGTATTCTTGAGGAATGATTTTGTAAACAACGTACTTTAAACTCACAATCTTTTATTGCTTATTTAAAAAAATGATGTCTGGCTTCAAATAAGTAACCAAACTGGGAATCGACCCCAAAGTATATCAGTGTTAGATACTTCTTAATAATGGTTTATAGAATGACGACTAATGTTTATTAAGTACAACCTACTCCTTCTTGTTCTTCAGTGAAGATGAATGAGGGTGAGACAACCCAAAACACACATTGTCTATTTGCATGCGAGCTGTTGCAATCCAACAGGTGAAGCTTCACCTACCAGCGCGTGATTCGCATTCCATCTCAAACAATCTTCACACGTTCCGGTCACATCGTGACTGCAAGGTAATCGAATGAAATGGTAATGTTCGTTCACTCTGCTAATAAAGCACGTCTCTTTACTCCAGAACTGGCATGTTACTGTACGTGAACATAACTTTGTTACTCATGGCTTGAACTCAGCCTCCCTACCACAAAATAAAGAGTTTACAGAAGGACCGCCAGCACCTTTTTTCTAAACTTGCGTGAACCGCTCTGGGTTACTACTATATCCGCTCTTGAATTTTTGAAATGAAGTAGGTAGGATACATACCTACTTGACCGAACCGGCCAAAAACAAAATTCATCAAGTGAAAAATTGCACGAAGTTCGACATAAACAAAAACACTCGTGACAGTGTGAGTGGCCGCGACGCTGATGCTCACAGGTATCGCCTGTAAACTCACTGTGTCTGTGTGCGTGATCAAAATAGCGGGTTTGTTGTAAGGGGACTATCTGTCAGAGGAGCCGCGGCGCATGCGTAAATTGTGCCCCTGCCCTGAGTAGCGCTGACGACAGTCGCTAGCATCTGTAGTGAAGTATTTATACTTGGATTAACTATAGTGCAAGGAAAATTATATGGCATTTTCAGTAGGTGATGTCGATATAGTTTAATCAAAATTAGTTTTTTAAACTATACAAAGTCAGTCATATATTTGTATTTTTTGTATGAAAAGCCTTTCAATTTTAGTTTATTCAAAAAGCTTAATTTATCGTGTTAAGTTTGCCTTAGGGTATAAATAATCAAACGGCCCCTTTAACATTGCCTCTAGTGAATAGAAATAAATTGAACTATGGCATACACACCGTAGGTTACGTGGCATTAAGTACTATTTGATATACATTTTACTATTTGATATGTAGAAACGATTGAAGCGTGTTAATCTTCACTACGGCCCCATCCCTGGCAAAGGTAGTCTTCTAGTGTCTGCAATTGAATGACGCCAGAAATTGATTCCATATCATATTTTAACGACACGATTGGCGTAATGCGCTGTAGCACGGTTTCTTGGGACTTGGGTCTCGGTGTGCTGGGAGACGCCCCTGGCTTATTTCCTCGAGTGGTACTTCGTAACACAGGGATATTAATCTCTACTTCGAGACCATTACAAGAGGTGTGTTGTCTGGCGCATATTTATTATTATTTATATTGTATCCGGTAGAATTCCGGTACAACTTAGTGCAGTCAGTGTTTGCCGTAGTCTGAGAACTTACTAATTCAACCGAAGATAGTTCCATGTCAGCTGCATTATTTTAGGTAGAATATCACCACTATCTGCACCAATACTGAAATATCAGTATTTGGTAAACACACGGAAGTAATTCTGTACTTGCATGTAAATTAACCTTGACTTTTTTCCCTCTTCTATACAGTGTGACTGTGATACGGATTCTATAGAACTGTTCAACAAAAAAAATACCTTGTAACGATGCCGTTTCGTTACAGTCTCATGGACGTTAGATAGAACCTCCATGGCTGGAAACTTCATGGTTTAACTTACTGGCAATCAATAGTTTTCTGTACATGGTCCTTTCAAAATTTAATTTATCGTTCCACGTTCCCTGTTCAGCATTTTGAGTCAGTCCTACCAAAACCATCGTACTGAACAGAGCTTGCAAGCATTTTACCAGATTACCAGTTTAAGTTTAAATAACATGATGGTGTATTTTTAAATACTTTAAATAACCAATTGTAAACAGTTGTAATGTAACAGGAACCCGTGTATCGGGGTAAGCATATCATACCTATTTACTTACCTATTACTATTAGATAATCTATTACCTAGGACTCTTTGTATTCATTTATTGTTATTTTGTTACAGTTCTTCTTTCCGACCTATACTTTTACCCTATTCAATAAACAAGTCACTGGATTGACTGATCTTTTGTTCATTATTCCATAACTACATCTACTCTATATATTGTGTGACGAATCCCGGCGCTCCGGCTCCTGCATTGCTGGCCTGCAACGAGGATTTCGCCACAGCCTTACGGTTTTGCTATATTATAGTGTTAGGCCGTGTCCCCATTGGTCACACAAAGAGCGGCTGACTGTCCGCTGACTAACTCTGAGCGGGTATCGGTCGCTAACTCCATTTCGAGAGACTGGCGAACTGTAGCTTACTGCGAACATAGTCCGCAGCGACTCAGCTGCTCATTGAATGGGTCAAGCGAGACGCTGCAAAATGCCAGTCTCTCTTCAGAAGGTAGTCTGGGAGAGATCGCTTTATAGCAATAAGACCGCCTGCATTGTACATTTTATGTCTACTTACTGTATTTGTTTGTTTGTGCAAAAGGATTATTTATCTTATTTTATCTTAATGCGTACGGTACGCGCTGTATGGACGCTCTAGGGAGGCGAACTAGAGGCAAACAGTTAGCCGCTCACTGTGATCCTTATGGTGACACGGCCTTAATCTTTTTGATTATTGAAAAGAAAAAAGAATTTACAATCCTCCTGAGTATATAAACTATTAGTTCCAAAACACAATTTTGAAGACACTATTTTTTAAGGGATTAGATAGACTTCTTGTGACAAAAAGAACATCTGAGAAGTTTCCAACTTTGCGTACCCTCGCAATGCTGACTAGTTTCCACAAAACAAAAACAATAACTTCGCCATTGCTGCACAGACTGCACGAGTTTAAAGTTGCATTTGAAACTTATGTCTGGTTCGAAATTGGTGCAAAGAATGTTGTGGCGGCTTACCGATACAACTTTTCTCAAGTTGCAACTCACGCAATTAACCTAACGGTCTTTGAACTTATTAATGTACGGGCTCTTGTATGCCTCATGTGTGCATTTTCTTGATTAGTCTTGGGAGATCTTGTATAAAAATATCAAGTTTTCGAGTGTAGAAGGACTGCACTCGAAAACTTGATATTTTTGATTTTTTAAAACGTGTATTTTGGAGAGATGGCGCAGGAAATTCATACCACCCTATACTTTCTTTCTTTCTTCCAGCAAACCACAACTTTATGAACGGTTTGCTGCGTCCGTTCGGGTCCGCACCGCTAGAGAGTGCAACGCCCTCCCTGCGACGGTTTTTCCGGATACATACATTGGTGTATTCAGGCAAGAATAAATAGGCATTCTCTAGGCTAGCGTATTCTACTATCGTTATCGTCATCGTCAACCACCAGGCGAGATGGCGGCCAAACGCATTCCAGTTCAAGGTAAAACTAGCTCCCTCGACATACTTCGTTCTGTCAAAAGTACGCGGCGCCGGTAAAGCAGCACATCTCGCCCGCGTTCCCTTGACTTGATTTACATATACTATTATTTTTCACTGAATGCTTTGCTCAATCATAATAAAGCCTATGTCACTCCTTGATAAAGTAGCTTCATATTGGAGAAATAATTTTTAAAATCGGTCCAGTAGTTCCAGAGCCTATTCAATACAAAGAAACAATCAAATCTTTCCCCTCTATAATATTAGTATAGATTAAGAAAAAAACGGAATACCATAAATTCTTGACGCAAAAACACAAGTCAAAGAGCGGAAGTCATCCGGAAGGACTTGCGGTCCGGATACAAGCATGACGCACGTGTAGGTCGCGAGGTAGGTACAGGTGAAGGCCAGGGCCGGGATGGAGTAATATGGAGCGTAAATAGCTAGGAAAGGTATTGAAGAGGAAAAGGTTAATCAACTTTAACAGGGTCAGTGAACTCTTATTTGTTATAACATCCTCGTGTGTGGTCACTCCTTTAATAGGCCCAGACCACTAAGGTCATAATAAAACAAAACTAAAAGTATTTGACGACACGATTGGCGTAGTGCGCTGTAGCACGGTTTATCGCCTCGATTTCCTTTGTGTCCCGGGTTCGATTACCGTTCGGGTCACTTCAGGAAACGATCTTTTCTGAATTGACTCGGGTCTGGGTGTGCTGGGAGACGCCGCTGGCTGATTTCCTTGTGTGGTACCTCGTGACACAGGGATATTAATCCCTACTTCGAGACCATTACAAGAGGTGTGTTGTCTGGCGCATATTTATTATTTATTTATTTATTATTTATTCGTGGAACTAATGTTTGTTGCCACCTAGTTCTTTTGAGTCAGGGTGTTATTTTTTATATATTTTTTGTGTAGTATTGAAGTTAATTTACCAGTCCCTGGTACCATAGTACAAGCCCTGTTAGGTTTGGAGTCAGTATAGCGCCATATATACTTTGTATATTGCTGTATTACCACAGATTACTTGAAAGTTTCCACGGTATTACCATTCTGATTGTAAGAAGAAGTAGGTGGCAAAAGCAACTCTGAAAAAGCGGGTGTTTCTATTGTTTCTGTAGCGCCTCAGGGATGTTCGCTGAGGCGCGAGTTGATTGTTTTTATACAACCATGCGCAAGCGGTGCACCTCCCTGGTGCGCAGGGTGCGGGGCAGCCCGAATAGCATTCTGCGCGCGTTCGCCGAGCGGTTTGACTGCCAGTACGTGTATCACTGTAACATGTTACATGTGCGGGACCGAGTAGAGATATTATTTTGAATTCTTTTCGTGTACTTTTCATTTTTTAATTTTTAATTTATGGAATCTTTGTTTTATGTATTAATTTTTATGTATTAATGGTCCTTTTGTTGACTTTAAATGAATAAATGAATGAATGAATTATCTTTAACAAACATAAAATCCTACTTTTGCAATACACGTCATGATTCGAAAAAATCTTGATATTTTTTTTCATTTGCACTTTGATAACTGGAATTCCGATATTTAACCATTCACCTATAAGTATAAAGTCACTCGAACATCCACAGTTTAAAAGAAAGCTTAAAGACTGGTTGATGTTGAAATGTTTTATTAATTTGGATGAGTTTTTTAGTTGGAAGTAATTTTTTGTATTGTTCAAATATTGTACGTCCGAAATGGGCAAGCTGTTGATGCCATTATACTTATAACAACCAATGTACACAGTGATCACAATAAATTATAATCTTATCTTATCTTATCATTAAGTAATAAAAATAATGCCGTCAATAATATTTTACAACTCTTTTTAGAGTTCCGTACCTCGAAAGGAAAAAACGGAACCCTAATAGGATCACTTTGTTGTCCGTCCGTCTGTCTGTCTGTCAAAACCCTTTTTCTCAGGAACGCGTGGAGGTGTCGAACTGGAATTTATTTCAAATACTCAAATCTACTGTCCCTTGTAGCTGTGAAAAAATCAAACTTCTGAGCCAACGCCATCAAAAGATACAGCCGTTTATGCCGCAAATTTTCGACACTCGCAAGGGAATCAAAACCTACAGGGCACTTTCCATGAAATCAGAATCTTGAAATTTGATACGAAGCAAGCACAGATAAAGAAAAATTACGAAACCCGCAATTTTTAGTTACATCTTAAAATAAAAACATTTTTATTAAATATACCTACAGGTTTGTACGGAACCTGCGGTGCGCGAGGCCGACTCGCACTTGGCCGGTTTTTTTATATTGCCCGTCAAGATGATCTCACCACCTGATGGAAAGCGGTCGTGAGGTCCAGATATGAGGCTGACTAGCCCAGTATTCCAACGAATCACTGGGCTGGCCATCCTCACCTTGAAGGCCTGCAGAAATGCCTTTTCAAGCCTTGCTTGAAGAACCCGGGACTATAAGAGGAAGGAAACACATGTGCTGGAAGGGCGTTCCACGTCTGGATGGTACGATACAGAAACGAGTCACCGAACCTTTTAGTTTGGGCCAGCAAATGCTGAATTGTGTGTGAATGACGCCGCAGTCCAGCATGCGTGGTACGGGAGTGGAAAGGTGACATACTGACGACATAAGAATCTAGTTTTCTACCTATCGAAATGAAAAGAAGCATTGTAAAATGCTAAAATAAACATAGTAATATTTAAGTACTGCTTTTCTTTCACAGCCTGTACATAATAATATAATGGACTGTCTAATACCATAAAAATAAGGAGACTTTATGATACCGTTTTAATTTAATGCAGTCATAAAGTAGCCGAGGGTTCTAGATGAAAAAATAACAAATAGTACCTAATTGCCGTCGAGGGCATCGCTTTTGTTTTATCATCCCCATTAATTTTCGATACAGCGAAATAATTAGTTAAAATTTCTGCTTTTTGCGTTGGTTCGTTAACTACCGCAATTTTTATCAGTCCTCCTCAGAGGGAGTGATTAATTAGAAGATACAAAAAGGTCTATTTTGTAGGCGGTTTGTACCTGAAAATTAATGTGCCTGAGGTCAGTAATAGACGCGCGTACTGAAATATTTTCAGTAATTTGTTAAGCTTTCATTTTCATTGTGGGCTTACTCAGTTTTGTTCGTGTCCTTAATGATTAATGTTTGTGAATAAAGGTTAATATTATCTTATTATGACTGCTAACGATTAATATTAGAACTGAATTTTTGTTTATTTAATGCTCAACTTTTTCAAAGGTTTACATATATCTTACACAAAAGCTATTCACATGCATATTTTGATTTCCTTTTGTTTCTATTAACTTGTTTATTTAACTGCTGAGTTTCTCGCCGGGTCTTCTCAGCAAGAAACAACTCCGACGCGGTGGTAGAGTCGCATTATGTCTGTATACTGTTTATTTACATATCCATATTATTATGGTATTTATGTCTATTATTTAGTATATTTTGCTGTAAATTTGACGATTTGAAAGTACTGATACAGTCTATTTGAATAAAGTTATTTGAGTTTGAGTTTGAGTTTGTGGCAGCGTACACACAGCGCCGTTGCGTCGCGAGAAATCAGAAATTGGTTTACCAAAATATTTCATGACAGTTTTTGTCCAATAAATCTCGTTCAACAAAATGTACGGAGCTTGTATTTGAGCACGTGAGCGTGGCTTGTTAAGTTTCTTTTGATATTTTTATTAATTTACGACTTCATCGAGAACTGCGTGAAAATATAGCAAATATTTTGAGATTTTTAAACAAAATTAGTGCCATAAGATCTCTACTCTACGACGGCACTCTATTCGGTCGACGTCGGGGCGTGACTTTAAGTTTGTTAAAAGGGCGTATTGCCCTTGCCTGGGCCCGTTGAGTATATACAAAAGAGAGATATGAGAGGTTGAAATGCATTTTCACTTTTCTTCGTCTTGTAGTCGCTTGATGACGATAGACGTATCGTAAGTGGAATGATTTTAAATATCGGTGAGGTAGGGGATAATAGTATTATAATGAAGTAAATATTTTAAGCATGTACCTATTTGGCGTTACCACGCTACAATATATTTCAAAACATGTTTTAATTGCTAAAATGCTATTCTCTAGAAATACCTACTCCCAAATATATGTGTATAGTACCCACTTCAACTCGTACTTACAAATTAGTGATTAGGTTTTACGCGTATCCTACGTGTCTCTTTTTCAGTGATACAGATCGCCAACTAGTTCGAGGGCTGTTAGAGATATGGAATGATGTCACATCTTTGCTATCGGCTGTTCGCAAGTGACGTCATTAGTCACAACTCTGCCGCTAAACGTCCTTTTGCGAACACAAACGATTCCTTTTCGATTGGCATTTCATTGGGTTTTGTGTTTGAAAGTTCGCTGTTTAATACATTTTATCTATTTATTTATTTATTTATTACTGCCACATGATACATATAATACAATCTTATAATTAGCATGCATATGTAAAGAACACATATCTGATATGTACCACAACAACGGCGTAAATAGCATTCATTCTAAAAATTGAACAATAAAAATAACAAAAAGAGTAGATATAACTATGTATTACTAAAGGTGCTCTAAAAACTTCAGTTGATATATTTTCAAAGATTAAACTGTCACCAAATACATCCAAATCAACTTTTTAGTGAGAGTCATACTCACTAGAAATACGTGCCAAAGGAGATTAAAGACCGAGATTGGTTCTGGCAAATGGCCTCGCGAATAACTAGGTAATTTTATGTCTTGGATATCTGTGAGGCACCGCCAGCGACACGCGTGACAATAGGTCGTTTGATTGTAGTTGCCCATTAATTAATTTATGTAAGATGCCCATGTACAACAGGCATCTTCTGTCGCGGAGACTATATAGATATATGGTTTGATTTAGCTAGACGCCGCTCGTAGGGTTGCTGATGCAAAAGCCACTACAAGAAAAGGCAAGATGTCTGGTAAAAGCCCTTTGTATGCTCTTAATCCTTTGCGAGTGCACAGTGTAAAAAGGACTTCAGACAGATCAGGCAAACTCAAGATGGCTGCGCCCCTAAGCGTTGTGAAGCGGTAGTAGTAGCAGTTATCCGAGTAACTGTTTGTATTTAACTTCATCGGACGCGTTGCCCACCACTGCTGGCGGTGCCCGTGACCAGGACCAATTTGTACAACAGTAAAACACCGCTTGTGCGAACAATCCTCTTGGTGAACAAAGTTCACGAGCGGATTGATGTATTTTCGGGCAATCTGAGTGAACTCGCAAGGGTAGTGTTATATAGTTAATTAGGAATTTAGTCAATAAGGTACCACGTATATAGCCACACTATTGCATTAGGTTTTGCCTGTAAGGATAGGATTTTGAATAAATAAAAAAATAAAAATAAATAACTTTTTTATAGTAATTATATTTTGGTTTAGTATTCTTTGTTTTCCTATATTTAAGTGAACATTACACATTGAAATGAAACTACTTTAAGGATTCTACTTACTCGCTGAATTATATTTTTACATTCCCGACATTTCGACTCCTTTACAGCTGTCGTGATCACGGGATGACTCAGATGTTATATGTCAAGAAAGTAAATTATTTACATAGCAACCGTCACTCAACTACCGTCATTCTTAACTATCATTCCCTGGAACGTTCCTATCCACGCAGAAAGAACTAACCGAATCTTAAAGTGTTCCAGTATTGTGCTGCCCCCTAGGCTTAATGAGTCTAATTACCGGATCCCAAGCAGGTGGTAAATTCCAACCATCTTCCCTATTTAAATTCGGATGTTTTCTAATTTCAATGGCCTCCCGTAGCATCCTAGGAACATACCGGTTCTCCCTAGCGAGGACCTGGGGCTTATCAAATCTGATAAATGGGGTTTTCACAAACTGCTGACTTATTACTTCTACGATTTTTGAAATCGCCGATTTGCTTTTTAATTCGTGTACCGATTTAGTATGTTGTTTCTCTTCACCAATTTACATTTAACAATACGCCGCCAACATGATTTCTGCTTCGCCCAATGGTTGACTGGTAGATAATGCCATTAGGCATTAAGTCCGCTAATTGTTCTTTTCTTAGTTTTTAACTAAAATTCGTAGTTTTTTTTTAAATAGGATGTATTATTAATTAAATTGAGTTGCTTCTACATTTGCTTTGTGCAAAAACAAAAACGACATAATCTGTAGATCAAACTGGAGGAGGTTTACGAGTGTCCTCAGTGATCTCCCGTCCGGTGATACGCAGACTAGTTTGGGGATTGTTAAGGCGAAATGGGCTGACGTCACTTTGCTACATATCATTGTCCCATCGCAAGTGACGTCACAGCTTTCTGTGACGTCACTTGCGACTTACTTCATATTGTGGACACAAACGATTTGTCGTGGATTAACAATTGGATTTTTAGGTTTGTGTTTAAATGTAGATATCATTGGTATTTTTAACACTTAACACTATTACCTAACATTGCAATATTGTTGAGTACATAGTAACCGACATCCAAAACTGTCTAGCTGTTAATACTTAGTTAATTAATAAGTAATAATAGTAAGTTTTCTTAGTAACCAAAATAAAAACAGCTAAAATGTTACTTTACTTATAATAAAAATTATGGAAATGAAATTGTTCAAATACAATTAACATTGAAAAATGGAAATTAGTGTGTAAAATTAGGGTTCATGTTTCTCCGGTTTTCAACCTGCAAGATTTTCTATTAGCCCGATCAAATTAGACCAAAATTAAGGGGTGAGGTCGCAATAATTCGCAACCAGCTCAAATTTGGTAGGATTGGTCAAAACACTATCATAAATGAAATCTAAAAAGTCCTTATGGACCTGGAAAAAAAAATATTCTGGGTCAAAGGTCAGACGAGTTTTTCGCGATTTTCAGCATAACGGTAAGTTTTATCATAAAATTAGTTAGGAAAAAATTGTTGATCAGATATCTATAAAAAATGTCCAACTACTTTTTTGCCTAAGAGCCACTGTTTCAAAAAGTTGGAAGAGTTGTAATCGTCATATGCACACGTTTCCCCGCCACCTTTGAGATAGTGTACTTAGCGCGTTTTTTTAACGTGATTTTGTCCCGGTAGGCCTATTCCACGGATCTGTTGTGATTTTGTTTATTTTGAAACTATTGAATAAAAGATATTGGTTCTTCTTCTTTTGTTATCTTATGTCTCCTCGTTGGTATCAAACGAATCCTCAACTGTTGGTGATTCAACATTAGAGCACAACCGGCCTTGACAATTGGTACATGAAAGAACTAAACAGTTGAATTTTTTGGCAAACACATCTGCCGTCCACTAACTATAATGCCGATAAGTGTCAAAACTACACTTGGAGAAAAACGGGTTTAAAGAGCGGGAACTGAAAAAAAATTGCTGTTTGAAAAGTAAAAGAGTAATTTGCAACTAACCTATACCATTATAAAGGTACTTTTAAGAGCTTTAATATACTAAAACTCCCTCATCGCTTATTATTATAAGTTTTAAAATATTCTAATTTTTACGTTTTAATTTAGTATTGCGTATAGAAAAACTCAAAATGAACACAACTAAAACGCCACTATGACTACCCTAACGGCATTTAAGTGTTGGATCTTGAATATTTTTGATAAATTTGTAAAACGAGTTTCTAACTAATAATTCTACTTAACTTAAATGCCGTTTAAAAATATAACGGCGTTTTACCTCAGTAATCCTTTTTTTATTTGATGAGACATTACTTGCCTATACTGCAGCTAATCTCAGTTAACGTCATTTAAGTCTATTAATAAGTCGTAAATTATGAAGCTTTTGGTAAGCATATTTGATTCGTTTTTATTACAAGACTTAAATGCAGTTAAAAACAAAACCTTTCACCACAACGGCATTTGAGCTAGGAATTAGTTACTTGATATTTTAGAAAATAAAATAAAAACGTATTTATGTCACAAGTAATAAAACCTGTTTTAGTATTAAACATCACCTTTTATTTAAAAAAAAAGAAATCTATACCATTTTCATGACTCCTTGAGATTAATTATAACAAATTTTATTCTAACTTCTTAAATTTAGCAGTTTAAACATTTTCTACTTCTTAATACAAATATAAAAACAGAAACTTGCACTAATCAACAACTGTTTCTAACAGCCTTACATTAATGTTATTCTTACGTAGATTCGTAATACTATTCAAAATCCAATTTAATTACCATTTTCATGATTCGTTGAGATCAATTAAAATGACTATTTATCGTTATCCTTAAACAAAGCAGTTTTTACAATTTTCTGCTATTATTATAAAAATAGAAACTGACTGACAATCATCAACAACTGTTTTTTCTGTATGGCGATAAAGGTTTTTAATCATCTGCCAAAATCTATAAAGATCTTGCCGTTGCAGATCTTTAGGAAGAAAATACACGCCTTATTAGTAAAAAACTGCCTTTTTTCGATTGAGGAATACTTTGACTTTAGACACTTTGACCTACCCTCATAAATTGTAATGATCGGAATATTGTGAATATGTAAACTGTTGCATGCTTGGTGGAAAGGCAAAATATGGATGTTTATAATTTTAAGATCATTTCTACCTGTATTTATGCAATAAAGATTATGATTTATGATTTCTTACATAAATATTATATGTAGATTCTTATAAAAGACAAAACAAAATAATAGCACTTGTTTGCATTATAAAGACAATTAAACTTATCGTCACATAATGAAAAGTAAAAAATTATCAAAAAATATTAACTAGGTAAACACCTTGAATATCACAATTAAATTACTAAATTAACTTTGCACTAGGTACTTACTTTTTAATATTACTAAGTAATTGAGTGAATAAAAAATCAGTCTTATAAATTCCTTATTATTAAGTCAGTCTCTTTTATGCATTAGTGTCTGTTTTTTATCTTTTTTTACGGGCAAGTTTTTCCAAAATAACTGCTTGTGCTGGGGTATTATATTTTTTATAGTTTTTAAAAAGTCAGTTTTTCTGTTCCGTTCGATGCCTTATGGTTCTGACCTGTGTTGTAGAAGCTTATCAGACGGGTTTTAAAAAAAAAAAACTCGTTCAAAAAACGCAGCGGCATATATTCGTCCTCAAATTCGTTCTTGTACAAATGGGCGTAACTTTTTCGGACAAAACACAGTTTTGAATTCTTCTTTCACATACATAAATTGGTACATCAATAAAATCCTGAATTCCCATCGACATCACGACAACTTTCGAATTATTGATGGATGCTACAGCATTTTCAAAATCAGCAAAATCGTCGATTTTTTTCCTATTCTTAATAGCTAGTTCTACCTGGTGATGCACCTGATCACAAGACATGAAAGTATGTCCTGGTTTAAAATAATTAAGAATGACTTGTTGGGTTGAAATGAGATCACTGTTGATCAGTGAGTAAAATAGCCAATTTTTATTTTGTGAGGTGCAATTTAAAGCCCCTGTAGAACCGAATAGTCCGATCGAAATGACCCGGCGCCAGTTCCCTTTGCAGGTTTGCTATGCAATGACTATTCACTAACCTTAAATGAATGTTTTCAACATCTCTGTGACGAATGAAGAAATGATAGAAAGCGGACAATATGTCATTCAGCTTTCTTCCGGAATTGCATCATGCCAAATAACGGCAAAGGTTTAGAGTGCAAGGTAATTTTTCCAACAGGAGCAAAGATTTCATTAAAAACAGTAAGTCGTTGACAGAAGAGAATAGATTTGAAACTTTCCATTCTTGGCAACATTAATGACTTTTTCGAGATCTACGCTGAAATATTTTTCAAAATCACTTTCGATCGCTTTGTGTTCATGATTTGTTGCCCTTGCTTTTTTATATTTGTCGCGATGTTTAGCCCTGTCCACACAAACAGCACATTCTTCAACAAGCTGAAATGTGGCATCGTGTCGAGTTTCCTTTTTTATGCAAAGAATAGGCTTCGCATACCTCGCATTCTTCATTGCCAAGATGAGTAAAACTTATATTCATTTCTGTTACGTGTTGTCTGTATGTTTTATATGAAACTTTTTTATCTGGGTAAGTTTCAAGAAAATGCAAATGCATGCGTCTTAAATAATTATCATTTTGCAAATACCGTCGCAACGGAGCATGTTCTCGTCTATAATGAGGTGCTAGTGGGTTGAATGATTCTACATGTTGAGTTGATTCTAAATCCCGGTCAAATGGAAGCGTTTTTTGATGTTTTCCACGTTTATCTTCAGATTCTTGTGTGAAATCATTATGCAAAGGCCTGTCGTTTGTTTTTTTGTAGCCTAAGGTAGTGAGAAAGAAATGTTTACAAACATCTACTTTAACATTATTACCATTTTTAAGTATGAAAGCTCGTTTTGGTTTTCTCATGGGTTCGGCTGTAGATTTTCGACGACGCCGCCTGAGCATTCGCGCACTCTTCATTCAACTTTTTGAACATAACCGCACTATAGTTAAGAAATGTAGGTTAACCGCATTCAAGTCGTGTAAACATGTACAAAATACGTTGACTGTTACATTTAGTTAGCGTTAGTGGGCAACCCACTATTGCAATTTTAATAAATATAGACATCAAATATAACGCTTAAATGCCGCTATTGGACTTTATTTACGTTTTTGTCTAGTATTTTACTTAACGGCGTTTTAGTCTTGGAATGTTATACAGACGCTTTGCAGAGAACAGCTAAGCAATATTATCGTTAAAGTACTTTAACGATTGTATTGAGTAGAAATTTTTAATAACGGCATTATACTTTTGTAATTTTTGTAAGATTTTCAGCACTTTTAATATTCAAAAACCCTTAACCGCGATTTAGCTAAAAAATGTAATGTCACTGCATTTTAGCTATGTAATCACGCTAAAGCAAAGCAGTTAGCGGCATTTTTATTTTTTTTATCTCAGGAACTAAACAACATAGAAAAATATGGATAAGATGGTTAGATACAGCATTTTTTTCTGATTCAGATGGTATTAAAAGGTCAATATTGACCAATTTTCGGTTAACGGCATTAAAGTTTGAGGACGGCAGACATGTAATAAGTACGTTAAATAATAAGTAAGTGAAGTCATAATACTCGTATGTATAAATATATTTTTGTAGATAATTATTTGATTTACAATTTTGTCCTTTTTCATTTTATGATAAAACTCACGGTTTTGCTGCAAATCGCGATATACTGGTTTTTGTGACCTTTGACCCAGAATGTTTTTTTTCCAGCTGTCGGATCGATGAGGACTTTTTAGATTTCATTCATGATAGTGTTTTGAACAATCCTACCAAATTTTAGCTGGGTGTTGTAACCCCGGATGTCGAAATTGATCGGATTATAATACAAAGTGCACAACAATAGCTTTTGCAGTCAATAAAAATTCTGAAAAATCCTGTAAAGCTTTCGTAAATCTCAACACTGGTACTGAAACATTTTCAGGACAAAGCACTTCCTGTGTGAAGTCAAGCAGAAGGCAGCCATTATTTGATTGGAATCGACAATTTCTCATTTTTCTAATGAATTCCATAAATTATTTTAATTTAATTAAGTGCATAAATGCTTTATCTACTCACAAAGTTTTATGAAAATTTAAACTTACTGAGCTTGGAGTACCTAGTTAGTAGTTTGCAAAAAACTAAAGTTAAATTGAATATGGACAACCACTCTATGTCTTCATTTTAACTTGAAACATGTTTAAAAATCGACTTATTAATTATTATGCAAAATGTTGAAATCTGTGTCTGGGTGTTTTTATCATCTATTATTACGTGTGTAAAAATTGTTTTGAGTATATTTATCAGTCTCTGACACTCATGATACAAGCTTTGCCTAGTTTTGGGTCAGATATAAGATATTGGTGTTAGGTGTCCCAGATATTTATTTATTTATAAACAAGTATTGCATCTTTTTCAATCACTTTTCATAGAATGGCTCGATTTTGGTCATTGTGAGGAGAATAAATAAAGTAAGATAAAAAAAAGTCTTATAGATGTTACACAGTTTTAAGACACTTTTAGAAATGGTCAGGATAAGAGGACTCTCAAATAAAGAGCATGTGAGAATTAGGAAAGAAGTGCAGGATTTTTTTATGCAAACGACCTGACCTGAGGTCACCTGATGATCACCTCCGCCCATGGACAACAGCAACACCTCAGGTTTCACCGATGCGTTGTGCTTACCTTTTAAATGGGAATACGCTCTCTTTTTGAAGACTCTGATGTCATATCCCTTTGTAAATACCAACGCAGGAAGATCATTCCATATCATGAATGTACGCGGAAGAAATTGACGCGAAAAACGCACGGTTGTTGAGCGCCAGCCTTCCCAAGATGAGCATGAAATTTTGACTTATGGCGTGTCGTAATTGATGGAATAATTGATGGAATGAACGTAAAAAAGAAGAGAAAAGCAGATGGCCTTATTTTTCACGCGGGTACACGCTTTAGCTGTTAACAAATTTCAACGAAGTAGACTCAAATATTTATGGTGAATTTGAATTAACTCAGTCATAGTGCCGTCGTAGTCATTGCTAGCCGTAAATCTAGCACTTAACCCTTTACAACCGTGGCTCGCGCTCGTGTCACGCACTTTATCGCCTCTTGGCGGTCTTTATTACGAAATAACCTTTTCTGGCAAGCTAGCAAGGATGAAAGAGTTAGTGTCAGTTTTATTTCTTTAGTAGTTAATTTTGATTCTAATGAGACGTTTGGTATCTCAATCTTCGCAAACTTCTATTTATTCCAATAACAGCTAAATAACTAAAATAAAAAACCAGTTTAACATCTTTATTAAGAGCTTATAAAACCCATTGCAGGACCTACAAGTGCCTCCGTCGTCTGTACTGTTTGAGATTAGATTTAAAAAGTAAATGAGAGTGCAGGGCTTCTACTTATTACGCCAACGGACTATTCTATAACTGTTGCTAAGCATATGCCAAAACGTGCATTTTGGCTAAACGTTACCCAATTGACATCTCAAGCACAAATTAGGCATGCGCGGCGCCAACACGCCCTTTTTGACGCATGCACACAGAGACGTGAGTTTACAGGCGAAGTCGGTGAGTTTCAGTGAGTCGAAAAGTTGCACTGTCACGAGTGTTTTTGTTTTTGTCGAACTTGGTGCAATTTTTCACATCATCAATTTTGTTTTTGCCCGGTTCTGTCAAGTAGGTATAACCTACTTACTTCATTTTAAAAATTCAGAGCGAATATAGTAGTAACCCTAGGCGGTTCACGCAAGTTAAGGAAAAAGGTGCGAGCGGTCCTTCTGTGTTATCTCAAGGCAACACAAACTATTAAATGAAAAAATATAAACTTTACAAGTTACTGAAATAATTACTTTAAACGTTCAATTTAATCTTAGTGCCACTCCAAAGTGCCATCGTAGTCTAGTCATCGCGGGCGGCACTAAATCGGCACTTAACCGTTCATAGCCGAGGCCCGCGCGTGTGTCACGCCTTTATCGCTCTGCGACGACCGTTTCGTTATAACAACATATCCTTTTCCTGTTCCAAATGACTAGCCCTAACTGGAGGGCGGTTATAGCGTTTTATTACATACGATTGTACTATCTGCGTAGTCCATAAATAGTTCATTTTATGTCTATGTAACATGATAAGAACAGGTTTTGATAAATGCTTTAACTACGTCTAAATATACTCAAACTCAATTATATTTACTCAATTTAACTGTAAAAGTACTTAAGAATAGTCAAAATAAAAGAAAGAATATAGGTACTAAATAATAAAAATAAATACTATAGTAATATTATTAATAAAATATACAATATGCAAACATAATGCGACTCTACCACCGCGTCGGAGTTGTTTATTACCGAGAAGACCCGGCGAGAAACTCAGAAATTACTCTTTTGAACTTGATTTGGTTTTACAATGCGTGTTAGTAGAGTACAATAAAATTAGTTTGATAAAAAAAATGCTAAATCATAAAATTATCAAGAGAAAAACCTTATAATGAGTACATCGGAGCTACAGAATAAAAAACAATAGAATGTACAAAGTCATTTATAAAATTGTGTAGATAAGCAATGATATTTAATTTTTTATAACATATTTGCTCGTAAAGGGTTTCTTATTTCACCAATTTCAATATCGTATTGTATCTCATTACGCACTTGTGCGTATTGTAATGTAAAACGCACGAGTTTTTTTTAATAAGGTTAAACGCACGGTTTAACAAGACGAACGGTACTTTTTAAAATCTTAGCAAAGAGTTTTTATGTCAGAAAAAAAGGTCAACATTTTATGAATAAAATTAACTTTCGGAGATAAAATATAATAAATAAACATTTAATTATTTAATTTAATTAATTTTGACAGTAAATAGCAACTGTAACAAAAACACAAAAATATTAATTTACTTTATTAGTAATACTGGCTGTTTTTTATGCCTTTGCCTTAAAAAAAGCGCTGATGCGCGTGCATCGCTAATTTCTGAACAAGTAACTTTTTTATAACTGCTTTACAAGTGATTAAAGATTTATCTGTTCAAGAAAGTCCGAGTTTTATTTATTTCCTCGCAAATATGGTATAAAACGTCGTATGACATACGTGCGCTTTTATAATTACAGCCTCTGCTTTCTTGTAGCCCTCGCCTACGGCTCGGGCTAGCAATATCGCCTCGGCTGTAATTTTCAACTTACCGCACCTATATCATAATGTACTTACTATTAGATAACATCTTTAACAGCTGACATTTAACACAGCTTTCCACTATCATATGACAAGGTTTTCCGACTAAAAATGTTACAAAATAGAATATTCAACCAATAATTGTTAATGTAACTATTTGCAGTTTTAACAGTTTAAATAATTAAATGTTGTTGTTATACTATACCTAATGTTGTCGTTTTTGTTTTTGTTTATTTAAATATTGTTGTGCACTTGCAGGGTTTATGTGCCTGTACTTTTAACAAATGGTTAACACCTTATGTACCACATAACTCAATAAATAATTATGATTATGACTATAGTATAAAATAACCTTAGATCTGGCCAATATACAGCAACTCCATATTTAATTTGACCTAGGGCCCTATTACAATCGCTTATAGCAAGTCAAGTTAATTCCCTAAACTTAGGGGAGCGAGCAATGTCGTTAGCAAATATCCAGTCCTGAAGATGCGTTCGTGCTAGGTTACCGCCGACTGGCTGGAAATGAAAGATCATATTACTAAACGCTCAGTTTAGGGATTAAACTTGACAAGTTATAAGTGATGGTAAAAATGCCCCAGTATCCTGCTACCTTTACAGCATCTGCATTGGCAAATATAAATGTTGGATTTAATACAATGACTTTAATATATGGTCCCACGGAGATCGGCAAACGACGTGGGCAACAAATGTCTGGCCATGCCACCCCCGCCAGGTACCGGTAGAAGAGGTCGACCCAAGAAGCGGTGGCTCAACGTCGTCAAGGGTGACATGCGTGCCAACAGACTTACTACTGACGTTGCACCAGACCGGGCGAAGTGGGCCAAGAAAATAAGAAAGGCGAACCCTGGGACCCCACACACCAGTGTTGGTTAACAACTGGGATAGACCGCACGGAGGATGATGATGGTGATGACTTTAATATATGGTCACATACATACATACCATTTTCCAAACGAGATAGGCAGAGACCACATCTTTCCACTTGCTACAGTCCTGACACACCACTCTTATTTTCCACTCTTATTAATCCTTCCATACATGCTCGTCGATTATGGGTACTCCTGACCTGGCCTTTTCTAAGCACGTCTTGGACTTGTCCTAAGTTCGTCCGTCTAGGCCTTCTTTTTCCAACAGCTCCATCCATCCTCGCCTTGTAAATTTGTTTCGTTAATCGCCTTTCATCCATTCTTTCCATATGCTCAAACCATCTTAGCATGTTTGGTGAAAACATCCTCTTTCACACCACATTGCTCTCTAAATATGCTTTTCTCATTCTATCACTCATTATTACTTCAATTTTATCTACTTTTTTATTGTTATTTATAAGTTTGAGAGGGAACTTAACACAAAGGAGCATTTAAACTCGATTCAAAGCATACTAAACCGGGTTTAGCAGTGTATTGAAATTCAAATATTATCACATTCTCGGTCTATTAGGGTCGAACGCCTGTTCCGTTATTGTTATTGGGTCCCAGAAATTTAGGTAATGTTCCAGAAAGTTCCTTTCGGATTTCGCCACAAAATAACGCTGAAAAGGCGTTTTATGTTCAATTTGATTCGATTATCACAGTTTAAGAAACTAATACTAATATCAAAATAGATAACAACATCTTTCGTCCCTAATATTCCTGGGGATCTACGTAATTATAATTATTCTTTCCTTAAGCTTTTTCAGTTCTTGCCACAAGATATTGCTGTTGTCAGATACCTACATAGGCTTATTAAAAGATATCCCAAACATATTACGGATGATTTACTGTAGCAATAGTAACATTCTAACTACTTCTACTTAATTCGGGATTTGGCAGTCAGTATATTTATTTTATTTTTCTGCCGTCTTATAACAATCTTTTATAGCTTGTCAAGTTCATTCCCTAATCTGAGGGCATTGATCAATTTTGTAATATGAACTTTTACTTCCAGCCAGTCAGCGGTTGCCTAGCACTAACCATCTTCTAGGCTGGATTTTTACTGTTGGCTACTCTCAGTTTAGAGAATAAACTTGACTGGATTGCAGACATTGAAAAATTGAAATTGAAATTGAAAAAAACTTTATTGCCACATCATAAATAGTTGAAACCATCACAATAAAGATTAAAACTAAAATATAAACTATTACAATTAATCATTCCTATGTTGGCAATGGGTACCAGTCTCAGCATGGTGCTGAGCATAGCCCAGCGCTGGTTTGCAGACTGGTCCCTGCGGCTGGTCGGTTGGTATAAAAATGGAGACAAGTGGAGGCATCGTTTGCAAACATAAATAAATAAATCGAATAACAAAGTGGGTAGTGCGTGAGTGTGTGTGTGCATGTGTCTCTGTGTGTGAGCGTGTGCATGTTTGTATTGTCTGGAGTTTTCTTTTTGGTGACTCCAAGTTTAGGTCATATACTGTGCGGGGGTGTTAACTGCTTTTTTCTGCACCTGTAGCAAGTGGGATCGAACTAGCGTTTTGAATTTTGGCAGATTGGCCATTGTAAGTTGGCCCCTGGACTAAGTTTTAATGAAAGGCTGTAGGGGTAATCCATCTAACTGAACTAGAATCCATGAAAATCTTGCATGGATTTAAATGATCTCGATCAACTCAAACAAATCCTTTTAGATTGAAATTAATTTGATTTCCGTTTGGTTTCAGTAGATTACAACACGTGTAAGTTTAGTCTAATTATTCCACTAGTTTGTAAGGCTTTATAATATTATAGTAGCTTTCCGCCCGCGGCTTCACCCGCGTGAACTTCATTTTTTTTGAAATTCTTTTTTTTTTTGACAATACTTGTCGTTATGTATTATTCGGAAAACCCTGTCTTAGTTAGCAGCTACGTCATAAAAAGAACCCCCATGCAAAATTTGAGACTTCCAGCAGTTGAAGTAATGAAGTTTCATACAAACCATCAACCCCAAAAACAACCTCTTAGGGGTCCAATTTTGCAAAATCCCGACCTAGTGAGCACCTCTGTCCCAAAAAGAACGCCTGAAGTTTCTGAAATTTCGTGAAATAGATAGATTTCAAACTGTATTACCTAACTTTAATATTATGTAGTATACGTTAAGGTAATAATTCCTAAACATAAAGCTTAGAAGAAAAAAACAACACTTAAGTGTATTTTTTTACTGTAAGTTAACTGGTAGAGCTGGGCTCGGTATCTGTTCCAAAAGAGAAGGATTTATATTATTTATTTATATTTAAATTACTCTTATTAAAAATACTGAGGCCCGTATTCTGAAACAAAATCTGTACTTGAGCATAGATCTGAGTGACGTTTTTGTATGAACTGACATTTTGAAATCTCTACTGAAGTAGATGCAGATCAGTTCTTGAGTACGATTCTAGAATACGGGCCTAAATCTCAAAATACATTTATTGAAATAAACTTAAGCAGTACTTTCATTTATTCTAAAACATATAATTAATAATAGACAAACACTACAATAATATGATATAAATAAACAGTATACAAAGATAATGCGACTCTACCACCGCGTCGGAATTATTTCTGTGCTGAGAAGACCCGGTGAGAAACTCAGCAGTTACTCTTTTATATATTACCTACGTATACTGTAAACTTACGGTATACTTACTGCTAAGTGAATGAAAAGTATGTGTATGTACCAGTGAAAGCGCATGACATAGATCGTATGTGCCATCTATAAAAGTTATCGAGGAAGAAAATTCTGCAACTATTCTTGCTGCCTTGTCACAATTACAAGAGTTGATGATTGGTTTGACAGCAAAGAGTTTTTTTTTCAGTTCATTGGTCGGCCAACCATCTTTTAGTTCTTTTAAATTTTTGTACGTCTACCATGAGTTGCCACTTTAAAGGATATAGAAACGCTTTCATACAAACTTGGGCTTGGAAAACTTGGCATGTACAAAAATGAAATTGCTTTCAAATAATAAGCTCAGCTATTTTATGGATTTTAGCTATCTAAGAACAGAGTTAAAAGAAATTTTGTACAAGTGAGGTTATGTATGCTTTATTGCAGATTTTTAGCTAACTTTCAAAGTTTTTTTGAGTATAATTTATGTATTGTGTGTATTGTATACCTATTGCTGGTGTTGGAAAAATAAACTCATAGGTTATACATAAGGTACGTGGGATAGCTGAGGATGACGTGGTCATTTAAATAATAGCACTGATTCGAAATAGTTCATCTTTTTATTCATCTTGAATTATAATCAATAAATCATCTAAGAACTGTGTACCACACTATCTTGGTACTTTTTTTTTGCGTTAGGAAATGCATTTAGGCATTCCCAAGGCTTCTGGGAAAACAGAGACCACCACCCACTAAAACCTGACGGTGGTCATCTTCGGCGCAGAATGGAAAGGACCCGGGATCCCCAACAAGGGAAAGACTCCTCGCAGTACCCTTCGGCGCGCAAGGCCGCCTGGCAGCCAACCTCGGGAGGAGCAAGCACACCTCGGGATCGCAAACCGAAACACACGCAGGCCCCCCCACGTGCGCTTCACGACCCCAAGGGCCCTTTTAGTCGCCTCTTACGACAGGCAGGGATACCTCGGTAGTATTCTCTTCCCCTAACCGCAGGAACACACTATCTTGGTACGTAGCTCAACTTTGGAATCATACAACAGACATCACATGGGCACAGCAGCCTACAGTCCATTGCAATTGCATGTAATTTATGTATCCGTTATGAGTCGAACGATGTTTTTTTTTTAAATACTAAAGTACTTAAATAAATATTTATCAAAAGAGCTGAATATTATATTAGGTACATTGGAAAAATCGTATTTAAAACAAGTTAATCATCAATTGCTAGGGTTTGCTTTTTTTTATTTCTTTAAACCTATTCATGCCGTTCGATTGTTCGCTTTATCGATATAATTGATTTGCATGTCAATCAATTTTTTTTTAATTTTTCAGTTACTTGGTAGATAAAAAGGAAAATATTTACATAATTCTCTAATTATGTAAATATTTTCCTTTTTATGACACAAATATATGTTCATTTTTTGAACCATTTTTCAACTCATTACATTTCAGCCCAGAAATCCCTATTTCCTTTTTATCGTTCGCGTAAAATATTTGTATGGGATTCCGTACAGCGCCTCTGTAAAGTCAAAATGGAACCAAAAAACGGTACCATATGATGCTATTGTTGCGTTATGAAATCGTATTTATACCAATCTAATCCAATTATTCTGTTTTCTGTGTCTGTAGTAATAAATGTAAAACATTTAAATTTAACTGGTAAAAATGTTGTTTAGTGAATGTCAGGTAAATTATTCGGCATCACTAGCAAGCTGAAACAAAAAAAAAAGTACTCCATGAGTGAAATTCTCACTCAGATTATGGATAATCATGTTTGATCTAGCGCTACTCGGCTTAGTTTTATATATATATATATATTTTTTAATACCTGGGACAATGCACACCAAGATCATCTAACCCTAAGCAGAGCTTGTAATATGGGCGTCAGAGACTGATAAACATACTTAAATATTTCTAAATACATACTTAAATAGATAATAACACCCAGACACACAACAAATACAAATGTTCGTCACACAAATATTTGTCATGGGAACCCACGACCTCCGGCGCTAAAGACAGGATCGCTGCCATTGCGCCAACAGGCCATAACTAAACAGTAAATTAATTTACGGTGGCGAGTTTCGTTAGTGTTCAGGGTCTCACGCGAAACGAAGTTGAATATGACCGTAAAGTTCAAGCTATATGACCCACGAGAATTTAGTTAATGTAGTAGGAATATAATTATGTGCAGGAAAATTAATGAGAATTGTATCTCTCATGTAAAGTATTTGTTGCAGTAAGCAAACTATTTTTGTGAAGAATTAATTTAGGTTCAAGATAAAATACTCCGAAACGCCGGTTTTTAAAAAAAAAGTAAAGTAATTAGCCCTCAGAGCCTCAAAATCAGGCCCTCAGAGTAGTAGGCGGATTTGTGAAAAGTTCACCAATTCACGCCATGGAAAGCGAGCTAGGGATTCCTCCATTGGCTATAAGAAGACAATATCTTGCCTATAAAATGTGCCTTAAAATCAAATCAGTAAAAATAACGTTACAATGGATTCTGCTAAATGGCCTTGTTTTATGTTCAAACAAATTGGCGAGAAATAGAATTCCGCTTCTTATCGAAATCTACGCTACAATCAATGATGTCATTAGCTGCAAATGCTTTCTTGAAATGTTTCAACTTGACATTTGGGCCAGCTGTGTCAGTAAAATTATATAAGTAAATTTAGATAGTGTCCAAGGGCCAAAAAATTGCAACGAAATTAATACGATGAAATACAATATATTAACAGAAATAAATTCTAAGTATGGAGATTGGTTAAAAATTTACACTGACGGGTCGAAATGTAAAGAAAGCTTTCTTCTGCCATATCCAACAGAAGAAAGCACTGTTTAATATTTCAGCTGATATTTCTATTTTGTCTTTGGAGTTAGTTGCAATATATCAGGCTATTCTGTATTCTGCTGGTATTAATGCTAGACGAGTGTTCATTTTATCTGAAAGCAAAAGTGCTTTGCAGCATATAGCTCGATGCGCTTCTGGATACAGAGGAACATCGATAGCTTTCGAAATCCTTGCAAAGCTTTATGACCTAGAGTTAGTCGAAAAACGCGTGAGGCTTCAGTGGATTCCATCGCTTAGTGGTTTGAGCGGAAACGAAGAGGCCGATCGGCTGGCAGAGCTCGGTGCGACACAAGGAGCGTCAATTAATATTCTTCCATCTTGTTCAGAAGTTCTGTTTAAGTACAAACAAAGGTGTTATAACAGCTAGAATGAATATTTTGATATTCTGTCTAGAGTTAAAGGGATATGGTATAAAACTATCCAATTGCCAACCTCTACAAATTTCTTGGTTTCTTTCAAGTAAATTGAATAGAATTTATTGGGTAACATTGCTCCGGCTTCAATCTGAACACTATCCGACAAATAGTTTTGGATATTTAATGAAAAAAAAACAACTATCCCAATTGTGATGTGTGTGGTACTGTTGATGATATTCTACATTTGCTGTCGGAGTGTAACCGGAACGAAAGACAGCGACAAGCATTGAGCCCTTTCATTTTAAATAGGAATGTGGGCATCTTTCAAGGCATTTTAGCTGAACCTCTGTCGAATTTAGCTAAAATGCTTTGCGAATTAGTAAGGTGTCGATGATGGGGCTTAGATGGTAGATTTTATTTTAAGCAACAAATATATACCCATGTAATTAAGACTTACTTAGTATAAGTTACGATAGGACTGACATGTCTGCAAAAGACAAAAGTCCTAAAAATAAATCAATATTTAATAAAAAAGTAATTATTCTACATACTGTCCCACTGCTGGGCAAAGGCCTCCATCATTGAAATCAAGTCATCGCTACAATGGATGGGTATTGGCTTAATCACCACGCTTGCCAAATGCGGGTTGGCGATCACAAACCCGGGCTGTGTTCCGAAAAAAACACTTTGCCTGACTTGGGAATTGTACCCGGAACCTTCGGGTTTCGGGCCGAGCTCTGAAACCACTCGGCCACGAAGATGTTATAAAAAAAATTATTATAATACAAGATTTAAGATATTTCAAAATTTATTTAAAAAGGTGTTGAAAAATGTCGTCATAATTGAAATCAAAATTTTTGTAGTAATAGATTTCTGTACAAATCTCAACAGAAAATACATATAATTATATCATCAAATTTCAGGAAAAAAAACGCCGGATACCATTAAATGGGAAAATAATAAAATATCGTAATAATATTTTAGTAGTATAGATTTGAGATACCCGGATCAATTTTGTCTTCATCCACACTTTTGATGTATTGAAATCAATAAAAGCTAATTGGGGTATGTAACTTAAGTTTAAGAAATGGATAGTTAGATTCACTAAAAAATGCTTGTACACCACGTGATTACTACATTTTAGAAATTATAAAACTGAACAAAACCACTTGGTAGAGATCCACTAAAAGTTTATTTTTTACCGAATAGTTCGATAACTTGTTTGCCCAAGTCTATCATAGAAAAATACTGATCACTACGTTTTTATGAGGCAAACAAAAGACAAGAGTAGTTAGTGCTTCCGGAAATGTTCCTGAGGGTTCATAAATCATGTGACACACAGACAGACGCATTTAGTGTCTCCTTAGTTATTTATGTGCAACAACCGACTAGGATCTCCATACATCAGGAAGTTGGTGTAACTGTTATAGACTGTAAATATTGAAATAATCTATTTGGATCACATTAAAGCTGAAATAGGGAGTCATTATTGAAATAATGTTTTTTTTTCTCAATAAAGCGATGTCTTTCGCCTTTTACAGGTCGTTGGTTCAATTTTCAACCTGGACAAACATTTGTGACGTAATACACAGTATAAGTAACATACATACATACCATTACGATTATACCCAAAACGGAGTAGTCAGATTGAGTAGGTACGAGTATGTAAGTAAGTGACTGTTGCCGTAATGGTGAACGAAGCTATCAGAAGCCAACTTTTCACCAAATGTATCAGAACGCAATGCGACAGGTGGTGAACCTTCAACCGTTATCCGGGCGCTTTGGTTTTTTATCGATATTTTCCACCACCGGACAGTTAGTTGCACATACAATATTGAACACAAAGATGGTTTTGGCCAGATTTAAGCTCAGGAACACACGGATTTTGAGGCGGAGAGATTAACCTCTAGGCCACGACGCTCTACATACTCGTAAGTGAGATTTTGCATACATTTTTAGCAATAAAAAAGACATTTGTTATGGGATTACCGCAGCCTATTAAACAGATTTCTGCAACACCAAAAGCATCACACACTACTGACCCTAACCCCCTCTGAATTTCAAAAAAAGTTAAATGCTTGACCAACTTATTACACATTTCTCCCCTCTGCCAAACAGATGGTGTTCCTACCACAAAGACTCTTTGCAATAATAACTTCGTCTGTGTTGTTTTGGTATCGAATTGCTTTCCGTTCTTTATTTATGATAAGTATTGTATCGATATAAGCGCCATTGCTGTTACAGGAAGTAGGGAAGACGCAAAGATTGGTTAAGTAATAAATGGAAAAAGTTTGTTAGGATAAATAGCACGTAGCCCAAATTTCCATGCTTTTGTGACCAATCATTTTTCAAGCTAGAGACATGAAATGAAAGAATTCACCGATCCCACTCTATACCTATATATATATTTAGTTTTAAATGATGACCAAATCAGCTGTATAAAATTACCAGCTGCCCGTCAGAGGCTTCGCCCGCCTAGACTCTCTTTTCCGTCAAAATACTAATAACTTAAATTAAAAAATATATAGCCTAGGTCACTCCCTGATAATGTAGCTTTATATTGATGGAAGAATTTTCAAAATCGGTTCAGTAGTTTCAGAGCTTATTCAATACAAACAAACAAACAAATCTTTCCTCTTTATAATATCAGTTTAGATAAAAAAGCAGTGTGAATTATGTTTAAAAAGTGTAACTAAATCTCAGCTGTTGTAAAACATGATGTACAACAAAAACAAATATATATATTATATATTCTTTTCTGTAGGACGATTCTGTAAAAATTAAACTCAACTCACTCAGGTGACGTCCTAACACACACACTTATTATAAGTGTATTGTCTAAAATGCTTTTAACTAAAAATATTTTTAAACACGACGTCATCGTTATTCTGTTTTACAAAACAAGAAATCTGAATCTCACAGTAAACTGGGACCTTATTACAATCTCTTGCCACTATCGCAGCTTGACCGTTCACGGTTCTAAAAATGCTCGATATTAAGATGTCACTTTTTTAGAGCTACGAGTACTACTGCTTCTGAAAAGTTAGACTGGTACTATTTGACAAATAAGAAATGGTATGAAACGTCAAGGCGAGGGTGGATAGAGCTCTTGAAAGGGGAAGGCCTAGACGGACGTACTTAGGACAAGTCCAAGGCGTGCTCAGAAAAGGTCAGGTCAGGAGTACCCATAATCGACGAGCATGTATGAAAGGATTAACGAGAGTGGAAGAAGCGCAAGAGGTGTGTCAGGACCGTAGCAAGTGGAAAGATGTGGTCTCTGCCTACCCCGTTGGGAAAAAGGCGTGATTGTATGTATGTATGTGTATGAAACGTCAAATAAGAGTTCGTAATAAAAATACGACAGAAGTTGAGTTTGCATGACGTAATGGTCACGTGACTGGGAATAAGAGATCAAAATACCACAAATAAGACATGCGCGGCGCTCTGACAGATAGCCCGCTTAGAACAACACGCCATTTTTGACACACGCACACAGAGACGTGAGTTTACAGGCGAAGTCAGGGAGTTTCAGCGTCGCGGTCAGTCGCACTGTCAAAAACATTGAGATATTATTTGTACGTTGTCAGATACTTACATTATAGTTCAATGGTCAAAAATGGTTTCGCGCAGATATTTTGGTTGCAGTGTATTTGGCTGTATGAACACCACACGAAATTGTGATTATACGTTTTTTAAGTTACCAAATGATATTGAAAAATAAGTAAAACTCAGATAACGTTTGCAAGTTAGTAGTACTATGTACGAGTATTATAAGTATATAGGTAGGCAAACCACTATATTTCGTAACACATTCAAATCCAGTACAAATGGGCTATTACTTTTTCCGTAACTTATCTTATCATGCATTGGTAAAACACCAGTATTTTTGGTATATTATTTTACGGTGGCTCATGGTGTTATCTACAGCCTACTGGGTAGGTAGGACTGTATGATCAAACCTTTAGGCTAGCAGGTGGCACCTGGACCCCGGTAAATGAATTCTTATAATATAATACTTTTAAACGTATTCACCCATCTCAACTCCTTTTAATCTAACTGAACCCCTTTTGTATATTTTTGTTTTTGTCGAACTAGGTGCAATTTTTCACTTAATGTATTTTATTTTACGCGGTATCTGTCAAATCGCGCTTATCTGGCGATTATAGTAGCGAGTAGCAACCCTAGGCGATCAGGAAAGTTGATAGAAAAAGGCGAGAGCGGTCCTTCTGTAAACTCTTTAATTTGTGATAATAGCAAAATACCCGGACGCTTAATTCACATACAAATGCGAGCAAGGTTTGAGAGATCGTAGTAAGGCCCATGAACAAGGTTCAAAGTGAGTTGTAGAATAACCCCACTATATAAATTGCTTGCACACAGATGCAAAAGAATACGAAAATGGTTTATTGCTGGAGCTAAATCCTTTTATTGTAGGATTAGTGTGCTTCCTTGAAAATATTTTTCTCTGAAATACGGTTTTATCCCTATATTTACTGGCGAGAAATTCTATTATTTTATCTTTGCAAAACTAAGCCATAATTTAATACTTCTCTCCTCAGTGGCCTAAAGAAAAGCTGGTGGTTGGAGCGTTCACCCTGAAGTCTGGAGGAGCAGGATCCAAATACCAGGTCAGGCTGGATTATCATGATAACCTGACTATGATAATGTGTAGTTGCGACTAAAACTAACCAGAATGCATACTTTCAGCCTTATGCCGAGAAAAATCGATGTCAAAAGTTTTCTGACTTCTCTTTCAAATAGGTTTACTCATGCTGTTGTATGTTGATTTTGACCTGTTTGACCAGCAGTCAGACAGTTGCATTGCATTGAACGAAACGTTTATTATTTACTATGTTAGTTCATGTACAATGACCTCAAAAAAAGAATTATGTTAAAAACTGTTGAACTAATAAAATGTTCTTCTGTTGATCACATTGAATATTGAACAAAATCACACAATTATGTCGATTGATTAGCACGTCTACTTTAACATACCACGTTCATGTTCATAATAATTGCTTACGCAGGTTAATAAGTAATTTTTCTTCTTCTTTCTTATTCTTCTTCATGTTTGTTTTCGTGCTGGTCCCGGGCTGTTTAGTCTGTCCTTCGTATTTTTCAAGACAGACACCCCAAATATATTCGCCGTCATTGAGGTCGGTGGGTGGAACCCACCGACCTCAATGACGGCGAACATTCAACGGTTTATTTTACTGGGTGTTTAGCTGATGACCAAGTCATACTGGCGTCGTCGGCCGACGAGTTGTAGGTAATGGTAACATTAATGAATGCGTCGTTAGAAGCGAGAGGTATGAAAGTGAACGTAAAAAAACAAAAACCATGGTTTTTGAAAGAGATGAGGATATGACAGAATGTGATGTTTTAATTGGAGGTGAAAAGGTAGAACAAGTGAAAGAATTTTTGTATCAGGGGACTAGGTTCACGAAGGATGGAAGGCATGAAGGTGATATTGATAGAAGAGTGAATATGTTAAATGGAGCGCTGCATGCCTTTATGAACAGCCAGAAGGTGTCAGAGAAGGCGCGACTGGCTGTTCATGTGGGGGTGTTGGTGCTGACGCTTATGTACGGAAGTGAGAGTTGGGTATGGCAAAAGAAGGATGAAAGTAGGATAAATGCAGTGGAAATGAGAGCATTGCGAAGTTTGGCAGGAATGACATTGAGTGATAAAGTAAGGAATAGCATTATAAGAGGGGGCTTGGCGAAATCAATCTGCTAGAATAGCAAGATTGTTGAGGCCACAAAAAAAAAATAATAATAAGAGAGCGATGTGGTGTGAAAGAGGATGTTGTCACAAAAATTGAGATGGGAATGCTAAGATGGCTTGGGCATATGGAAAGGATGGATGAAAGGCGATTAACAAACAAATTTACAAGGCGAGGGTGGAAGAAGCTGATGAAAGGGAAAGGCCTAGACGGACGTACTTAGGACAAGTCCAAGACATGCTCACAAAAGGTCAGGTCAGGAGTACCCATAATCGACGAGCATATATGAAAGGATTAATGAGAGTGGAAGAAGCGCAAGAGGTGTGTCAGGACCGTAGCAAGTGGAAAGATGTGGTCTCTGCCTACCCCGTTGGGAAAAAGGCGTGATGGTATGCATGTATGTATGTATGTTAAGCACACATGGGAGGTAAAGTAGAAAAAAAGATGTTTGTAAAAAGCTCTTCACTGAAATCAAAAGTAACAAAAATAATTCAATTTAACCCGGAGGTGCCGGGTTCAATTCCCAGGTCCGGCGAGGTGCGGGTTTGGATTTTGCGGAATATAGCCTGGGTTTGCGATCACCAACCCGCATTTGGCAAGCGTGGTGATGAAGCCAATACCCATCAATTGTAGCGATGA
Source organism: Udea olivalis (assembly GCA_947369235.1). Lineage (NCBI taxonomy): Eukaryota > Metazoa > Arthropoda > Insecta > Lepidoptera > Crambidae > Udea > Udea olivalis. Next base: position 21,333,902 of record OX376351.1, on the reverse strand, counting down.
CTTGATTTCAATGATAGAGGCCTTTGCCCAGCAGTGGGACAGTATATAGGCTAATTACTTTATTTTACTTTACAATGTAACTCATTTCGGATTATAGACCGTGTATACTTGAGTTCAAATTCGCCCTGAACCATCTCTGTGGTCGTTGTTAAATTTCCGACTACTGACATCGATAAAAACCTAATCATAACGGCGAAAGGCTCACCACGTACAGAGGCGTTCACATCAACCTTTACAAAAGCATAGCAAAATGGGTCTTATGTCAGCAGCATAAGGTGCCCATAAGTAAAGGTTGATGTGAACGCCTCTGTATCACGTTGGGTTCTAATCTTATACTGTTGGTAACTGACTGGCGCGGCCACCTCCTTGGACCTGTGCGTCACGCGGTGACGTGCAGTCTCTTGTTTGTAAATATTTTAAGTTAGTTGTCAAAAAAGTATTTATAAGTGCAGTTCTGTTTTGGTTTCATCATATTTTATCTAGTAAAAAGCCACGTTTCCATCATTAGCCAGCTACTCACATCCTCTCACACATCCATACAGTCCAATAATCGTCAACAACTAGGTACCATTGGTGAAAAGTGGGCTTCTACGAGTAAGTGATCTGTTCACCAAAACGGCAACAGTCACATGCCCCCCACAACCCCGTTAAGTTATGTTAACATTGTGTAATTGGCAAACTCTTTTATCACTGGTATTAAGTAATCGCTAAAATTGGTGTTGCAATACTCGTACCTATAGCAGATGATTCAGATGTCATCAGTGGTCATTTAAGGTCACAGCACGACAAAGGCAACCGCTCCAACCTGTCGCGCGCTTCGTATTAAAAAAGCGGGCGGCGCGCTGCGCACCCGCCGTCGGCTTGTTCATATTGACATTAATAAATATACTATAGTCCACACAATTCAACGCTCTAATTTGAATGGCCAGTTATTTGCCGGATTGGAACGGTGCCGTGATAATGTTCTGTGACCTTTATGTTGCTTGCGGGGAATTAACTTCAATTTCACGCGGGATTTTTCCCAGCACAAATAGTTTCTACAAAAGGAATAACCCCTGAGTTATGGGCTCACTTACACGCACAACACAATAACACGGCGGAGAACACAATTAATAAGAAATATAATAAAAGCTCCATTATGAGAAAGTGTGGGCTGTCACTTTTCTTTAAGATCTTTGCTATTTTCACACTTATGAGCTGAAAAATTGACCCATTTCGATATATAGATAATATTATTTACTGTACATTTTACAAAAGAAACTTGATGCTAAATATTAAATTAACACAATGCACAATTTAGGCGGCCTTATCGCTGATAGCGATCTCTACCAGGCAACCTACAGGTAGAGGAAATATAATAAAAGAATGGCAAGTACGTGCATAAAAATGCGTAAACTTTATAACACAAATAAAATAAACCTAATAATAATATACTATAGTATATGTATATGAAGATTTTTAAATAAATACATATTATAGTTAGTATAGTATGAATGTGAACTATCAAGTTATACATAGATGATACAGAAACCAATAACAAATACACCAAAGCTAGCAAGAAAATTTAAAGAGATAAATATGAATAATCACAGCGAAAGGTAATGCGATTTGACCTTTGCCTTGGAGATAGGAAGGAATTGAGATGTCCTAATAGTGAGGGGTAAGGAATTCTACAATCTGATAAATTGTACTTACAGTAAAGGATTGTGTGTAGGAGTATGAGGAATGAGGAGGAAATTTAAGTCAGAGTATTCGAGATGATCGCATTAAATGTTGTACGCGAGTTAATTAGTTGCAGAAAGTGTAATAAAATTGCTCTTTGAGGTACGCTGGTGACTTGGGATTAAATTATATATTATAAAACAAAGATAGTATAATATTAGAGTTACGGCGAAGACGTATGGGAAGCCAGTTAAGCTGAGCTCAGTACTCGGATACGTGGTCGTACAACTTACGCAGACCGAAGATGAGGTGTATCAAAAATTTTGAAGTCTTTCGAGCTTAAGATTAAGGAGATTTTTTGGGCTTTGTCTTTTTTGTTTTTGGTATTGAGTAATGATAGCGGTAGAACCTGAAAAACAAAGGTTTTTCTATTTTTACTTCCGAGGAAAAAAAAACGATCTATGGTGTTGTTCATCGAAATTACTGCTGGGTTTAACTTAAGATTGGCACCTCACGTGGAAACAGCATATAGATACCCTTAAAACCAAGCTTTCTAAATTCATCTACGCCCTATCAGTGCTTAAGCGTAACACTGATCTAAAAACCGCATTATCCGCATATTACGCATACGCGCATGCCTGGCTCAGCTACGGATTAATAATGTGGGGACACTCTACTGATGCGAGTGATATTTTCCACATGCAGAAAAAATGCGTGCACGTATTGGCTAACATCCGCTACAGAGAAAGCTGCAGGACATACTTCAAAAGTTAAACATTCTGACCCTGTACTCGCTTTAAATATTAGAAATATGTGTTTTTGTTTTTAAAAATCAATGCCTTTTTAAGTACTGCAGTAATCCCCGACGTAAAAACAAATTGGAACTACCTAATCCCAAATTAGAAATGTTTAAAAACGGACCTCATTACAGATCTATCAATATATTTAATAAAATTCCGGATGACATGAAAAGTGAACCCAGCGCAAAAAGATTTAGGATTAGACTTAAGACATTGCTGCTTAACAAATGTTATTATTCATTGAATGAGTTCAGAGACGACAAGAAGCTTTAAGTCTCGCTATCTGACTTTGTTTGTAAATGTACTAACGCTAATAATGTACTTTAATATAATTCATAATGTATTAAATAGATAGGTAATTAATAATTTTATTATACTAACATCAAATGTAATTGGAATCAATAAAATATTAGGTGTACTATATTTGTAATGCCCTTACGGGGTTATGTACTGTACTAATAATTGTAATGACCATCTTTAATGTAAATGTACATATTAGCAAATGAATAAATAAATAAATTCACCAAAAATAAGATTAATTTTCAGTCAAAAAGATTGACATTGACTTTGGTCGTTCCTACTTCCTAGTCTGAATAGCCTAAGTCCAGGATTAGTACTATTCAGATACAGGGCAGAAATTTCATGTAGAAATAATCAAAGCAGTAAATAAAATTAGATGACCTAAATAGGTGCAATATGTCCCTGTCTGCTGTGGTAATTGAAAACTAAAAAGCCCCAAGCAGATTGAGGTAAGACAGTCATAACTCATTTCTAAGTCAGCAGCTATTGATACTGCAAGAAATATGAAACTAAGGAAATAAATCAGTTCCGTAATGTTCTGTCCAAATAGTGAGCGAAATATTATAGGCTCTGGCATATTGACCCACCTCAAAGTCAATATAACAATGGCCACAACAATGGCGACGGGTAAATCTCTGTTAGTAATAACTGGAGATTTATATCCTGACTAGCTTCAGCCCACGGCTATGAAATTGTAAGGGTTAAATTCATCTACACATTAGGGCCCGTATTCTAAAACAAAATCTGTACTTGAGTACGGATCTGAGTGCCGTTTTTGTATGGACTGACGTTTTGATTTTTTTTAATTTTTTTTTTATTATTTCGTACACAAAGAGACAAATTAAAGAGAAAACAATAAAGAGTACAAAAGTACAGGTTAGCTTATCTCTAGAAAGAGATTTCTTCCAGCAGACCATGGCGACAGGAAAAACTCATTTTTTTTTTTTGTTTTTTTATTGTGGCATTGGCGACTAGGACATCAGTCAAAAAGGATACAATATTAAATATTTACAATATTTTTAGTAGAAAGTAATTAGTAGAAAATTATAATCCATAGATTACATGTTTCACAAGAGGCAACTGTCAATTGACATTTGGTTTCAGTGTTGCCATTGTAAAAATATTAGGGCAAAAGACGTGACGTCATTAAGGCCAAACAAAGGACGTAGCTTTTTGCTCAAATATCTCAAAAAATACGTAACAAAATCAAAATCTGATCACTGAAAACTGTTCAGTAATGCTATTCCTCGAAATGGTTTTGGAATTGGATTTTTTTTTCAAAATTGGGCATCGCCCATTGTGTGAATAATAAAAGTATATACAATATGATACAGTTCAGTGGAACAAACTAATTGTTGTGTATTTTTAGGAAAATCTCCCTTTACAATTTTTAGGGCTTGAGCTATTAAAAGTTAACGTTGACGCTTTGAAATCTTTACTCAAGTACAGATCAGTGCTTGAGTACGATTCTAGAATACGGGCCTAAATTTTTGGTTTGCTTGTAAGTCTGATGGCCTATACCTAATCTGAATTCAGAAAACGAAAAAGAAAAAAAAATACAAGTGAGTAAAATGTGTAAATTGAATGATAAGATAAGCTTGATCATAATGCGTCCTAATTGCGATTTGGGTATTACAAACTCAGGCGTTAACGTTCTACAATTAATAAACAATACACCAAATTCACTGGTCGTGGTCTCGAGTTAAGGATAAATGAATAAATATGCGCCAGACAACACACCTCTTGGAATAGTCTTGAAGTAGTGATTAATACCACTGTGTTACGAGGTACAACACAAGGAAATAAGCCAGGGGCGTCTCCCAGCACACCCAGATACGAGCCAATTCAGGAAATATCGTTTCCTGAATTGACCCGACCAGGAATCGAACCCGGGAAACAACGGGAATTGAGGCGAGAAACCGTGCTACAGCGCACTACGCCAATCATGTCGTTATCTTTGAGTTACCATGTACCGGCAAAGATTTATCCAGGGAAATTCTGCCTGAATGGAATTCACCGGGAATCGAACTTAAGTCAAGGCGATCGAAAATCATAATGGTGGAACGCGACATGTGATTAGGACCCACAGGACCACTGAATTGTTTCCAGAGGGCGCTAGACTCCGTAATGGATGCAGATATATGTTATGAAATTCTCGTTTTGCCACACGAAGGATAATATATCCAGGGCTATTACTATTATTATGTAGCCCCAACCACTTGGTTAATGCAGGAAATTCGAGCGGAATTACCCGCGGTTTACACACGCCATAAATCTCCACGCGGTGCGACTCCCACTTTATTTATGAGATTCACAAGTTGTAATTTTGGTGTCCACTCAAGGTCCCTGACCACTTTTTAAATAAATAACGGAATGGGTCACGATCAAGAAATTGTGTTTTTAATTCAAATTACTTGTTTTGTAGAAGTTTGTATTTATATGCTCCCAAAATATGGCACATGTAAATTATAAAAGCCGAGTGGCAAAAGAGCTTGTCTTACAGTATCATTATGGGTTTAAAGTTCTTAATTTCAAGTCCACATCAAGCAAATAGAGTTTGCGAACGGTTGGATGATTCAGAGATCGTGGTTTCAAGTCCAAGGTCGGGTTATGAGTTTGTGGATCACTAACCCACATTTAGCAAGCATTCCACCCAATTGTTAAAAAGACTTGCTAAAGAAAAGCTAGTACACAATTAGTAAGAAATATGTCTGTGTCATCTTAACATTTGGTTAAGGTTACATTTTGCTTTTAGTAAAATCAGCTGATAAAGCACTAAACGACGAACATTAAAAAGTTGTGCCAAATAAAAGTCGTGAGTGAATTAAATAACCAAACTTCCAATGTGTTTTCGTAAAGTTTCGACATAAAAAATCAAAGGCACGACCTTACTAAAGGCCGGTGCAAACCTGAGCGGTATTCGCTGCAGCTGTGGGTAGCAGTACAATACCGCGCGATTTTCGCTCAGGTATTTAGTTTCAAGTTCCGCTGCAAAATGTACCGCTACCCACAGCAGCAGCGAATACCGCTCAGGTCTGAACGGGCCTTTACGACGATTCGTTATTCCGAGTAAGCAAACTTGTGACACGGGTGAGGACTCCTCGAGGATCCTTAAGTGCGGACGTTACGTAATACTTACTCATAGGAAACTTTGTTCCATATTTAAGAACATGTAACTGCTTTTTTTATGCAAACGATTTTGATGATCTTCACCTGTAATTGCTTAGCTATGTTATGCCCTCTCATGGCTTAAATATCTTATTTTCAATCATTTTCAAAAATATTATCATTTGCATTTAAAGCATAGGTTACTTATTTTTACTTAGGAATTTCGGGAAATCCTCTTTTAGCGCTTCCCTGCACTCCACAAGGAACCTACTGTCCTACATGCCCAATTTTAGCTTTCTACGCTCAGTAGCTTCGGCTATGGGTTTGTCTGTCACTCGTTCAGTAACAGAAGAGTTTTATGAAGGTAAGTTAATGGATTCATGTAATATAATGTAGGCATCATAAGTTCATAATGACCATCACTTTTTTGTTACTGTGAATATAAATGTTGGGTAAACAAAGTCTTATAACACTGTGTTTACTTTGACGACGAATCAAAACTACAAGCACATTTCAATTTTAAGTGGTAAATCCTGTTGTTTAATTAGGTAGCATTTACCGAATTACCGAATTATCATCTATAATGATTTTAGTGACGAACTTTAGTGCACAGGACGTGACGTGACGGGCAGCAGCGCTTCAAAATATCTAGTAAAAAGCAATGGAGAAAGGGCTATGTTCAGCAGGACGTGTTATGGCTGCTTAGGAAAATAAATGAGATGAAATTTTTAATGCCCTTAAAAGCAGCTCCGGATCTATTCATCTATTATTGTGTAAATTTTTATGACCTTTTTAGACTTTCTTTTCTGAAATTTAGGAGCCAAATCATAAAAATATTGAAAAAAAATGCAATTAAATAGTCTTGCAATCGAAAAGGTCTTCACTCAGGTTAAGCCTAACGGTACGCGTACACCAAAACCGATTTGTCGGCCAATTATAATATAATAATAAGATCGGCCGAGTTTGGCCGATGACGGCCGAGCATAGTTCAGCACTCGGCAGATAACGGATTAGGTGTACGCGAGCCATAAGGAATTAGACAGCCTAAGAAAGACGCATGTGAATTTTCATGACAGGTGAACATACAACCTGCCCTCGATAAGGCTTAAGGCGATTAAGGCGTGCGAGGGTCAAAGGTAACGAAACAATCACGTGCTCCCCAGAACAATTATTCTACCCTCTACCCGAAGGCTCGAGCGGGTAAAGGGGTTGAGAACCCGGTACCTCAACTGAATCGAGGGGTTGAATCACCTTACCTGTGTGATACGAGTATTTACGGCTTGGCTTTTGTCCTTCGTTCAGGATTACGGCGAAACGATTAAGTGTTTTATAAAAGATATACTAAGCGCTTATAGGGCTGCTTCGTAGAGATTTCAGATATTTTTTGGTGGTATTGTCAAGGAAGAAGGATTGTCATCTTGAAAATCACTAGTTTTTTTATGCAAGATATTAATTTCAATAGGTGCATACGAGTCTGTACGTTCATTGGTGTCGAATATCTCACTCTCTGTTACTGTTTAGTTTTCCGTGAGATAATTATTTTAGTTCAAGTGTACGCCTTTTGTTTACGCTACTTTAACTACTAGAAATGATGAATTTTGGTATTCGTTATGGCATTCCTTCATAACTTTGATACTTTTGTCATCCCTTTGCCTTGAATACACCATTTACTACTGTTTTCCGAGTTGTGAACTAAAGAATAAATATGTGTTAAATCACAGGGTCCTGTAGAGTTGGCATTTGGCCAGGCCTGGGAAATGGCTTTAACAAATTAGACTTCATTCATATTATAAGTACAAGTGATTGAGCGTGTGAGAGAATCGGATAACAGAATGTGTGATGAACTACTAAAGGAATGTTATTAGACCTAAGCAAGTCTTAGTAGCTTCATTACAAAAGCTAAGCGATTTGTACTTGACCTGCTAGAATTTAACAAACATTTTTAATTTCAAAGCTGTGTTCTGACTCGTAGAATATGTGAAGTAACACAGCTTTTTGGTGCAATGATGATATTTGTCTATGAAATACACATATCCTCACTGATTAATTATTCATTACAACTATTTCCCAAAATTAATTATTACGTGTCTTTCTTGGCAGTTGATACTGTCAGAACGACATGTTTTCGCTAAAGCACTGTGCTATGATAAATACATGCATACCATCACGACTTTATCCCAAACGGGGTAGTCCGAGGTAAGTGACTGCGTCGTCAAGGTGAACGAAACACTCAGAAGCTCAGTTTTCACCAATGGTATTAGAACCCAACTAGGTAGGTGAGCGTTCCGCCGTTGTCCGAGTTGATGTGGTTTTATCACCGGAGAGTAAGTCGAATATTTAACAATGAACACAATGATTTTGGATCTGACCAGATTTGAACTCGGGACCACACGATCCACGATCTGAGTTCGGGTGCTGAACCACTAAGCCACGACGCTCTCTATGATAAACGCTGAGATAATATCGTTTTTGGAAATCGCTTTCTGCCCCAATGTGTCAGCGGGCTTACTACGATATTACAGTGTCATCCGTCAAGGTCTTGGCAATTCATTAGAAGAAACTTATGTCCTTCGAATGCCCCAACATGATGAAGGGCCGAGGAACTGGTCGCGATACATTTGTCTTGATTTATGAGAACAAGCCGAGCGATGATAAACAGGACACAAATATCGACGGAAATAGAAAGTATTTTGGCAAAAACTGGTTCAAAAAACTACAATTTTTTTAAGTTAATTGAAGTTAAAAGTGTTAGAACCAGAGTTACTGCTGAGCAACAGCTTTCATCATTAACATCAAATCATTTCGCTAAAAAATATTTAAACTTGTCAAATGCAAGTTTGTGTTTGGAAACCCATTATATTCTAAAATCATAATTTATGGTTGACCTTATTTGGTCAGTCGTAACGCAAAGCCCTCGCTCCTTCAGACACAATACGAGCGCGAATTTCTTCGCACTATATTATGTGTCCTGCCTGTGTGAAAACGAACTCAACAAGGTTATAAGACAGGATGGATAACAACTAATCTACCGATCCTTAAAATATTATAATAATCCAATCCCAAGTTAATGGAAGCCAGAAATTGGTTTCAATTCGAAGATTCAATAAATATTAACTAAGTTTGGCTTTAGCCGAGCGCTTTCAATGTAAATTGCTAAAAGCAAACAAATTACGGAAATACGATAAAAAATACGTTAGCGATGATAAAATTCTGACGCTCGCTGGCGCAGGCAACTAAGCGCAAATAAATGTTTTCTTTCTTTCTTTTAAATAGCAATGTTTGGGTTCAACTGTAATGCCGTTTCTCCAACAATAAGTATCACATTATGACAAATTGCTGCTCTAGTCTATAGGTATTTTAAGATTTGTCTGGTTTATTCATTTGAAAAAGTATAGGATATGAGAATGAGAACATTTATTTTAAAGAAAGTGGTATTACAGGTTCTTAAATATTTTGGAGTTCAGCACAATCTGCCACTGGTAGCGGATAGATCTTGAGTGCTTTTTAGCACTTTCCTAACCAATATCATTTTAGGAATCTGCCAAGTTAGGTTCAAAATTAAATAACTTTGTTATTTAATGAATAGCCATCATTTCGGTTGAATCTCTCAACGACTTTTTTAAATACGACATGCCTCTTTAGTCTTTTTCCGACAGATTTTTTATTTATATTACCCATCAAGATGATCTCACTCTGATGGAAAGTGGTCATGAGGTCCAGATATGAGGCTGACAAGCCCAGTCAGGCAAAAGATTTTATAATACGGAAATTTTTTAAAAGTCCTGTATTTAAAAGTAGATAGATTATCATATTACCGGTCTACTGAAAAACCATACACGCGAAACAATATCATTATTCTCCGAATTATGCATGCGGGAACAAGAAATACGTAATTTAACCCACCCATAAATTACGTCGATAAACATTCAGCGCCACCCAGCTGTGTGTAGTCTGCTTAATTTCATTTATAAAACCTTCCTTTTTTATAATAAGTACTGCCGCACACTGAGCCACTAGTCGGCCGTCACTAGCTGCGAAGACCATGTTTCATGAAATTGGTATGGCATTAGCACAAACTGTGCGTTTAAACTGTAAGAAACTGTTATTACAGGCTTAAAGTTTTGTACAGAATGCGTGAACACCTGAACAAAAGTGATCTGATCTTCATTTCTCTGTACTCCGGTGTAATTGCGAACCAAAGTCCACCATATTTGTTTAATAAATTGAAGTTCACCCAGCGTAGGTCACGTGGGTCACGTGGTTCCGTGGTAGCTTTAAGTACGCTGCGACAAAGTGTTGGAACAACATTCCGCCCCCTATCAGAGGTTGGCCAACCGTCAATTTGTTTAAAAGTAAACTCAAGATGTATATTTTAGATAGTCAAAAAACCTAACGCGTCTTTTGGTGAAACTTCATTGCTGTATTATTGTTTGTTATCGTTTATTGTAATATCTCCAGTTCTATGTTGTGTTTGTTTGAATTTATTTTTATATGTTATTCGTTATGTTGTTATTTTGTAAACTTTTTGATTTTATATAATATATATTTTAATTTCAAGGTACCGCAGAAAATCAGCGTTAGAGCATGGACTTTCAGTCCCTGCCCTGGCATCATGCTGAGTGGAGACCTTTTTGGTAGATGTTATTGAATTGTAATTTGATTTTTGAATACCTGTACCAAATAAATATTTTACTTACTTACTAAACCACAAGCTACTTTTGGCCGTGTTTGGTGACTTTTTTTTAAATAAGCCTCGAAAATACTCAAAATAAACAGGTAAGTTAGAAAATCTTCTTCAGCGTGGATAATATTATGATAACATTCTGTTCATATTGTGACAACATCTTGCGAAAGACTACAATCAAGAACTCTGAATATTGAGGTTATGTGACGATAATTTTGCGGTTCGATTTGAAGAACGCCGCGCTGATAACAATTTTTGTGCTTTCTTTCGTAGTTGAGCTTGCAGAATAGCTGCATAGCACATTTCTGGTGTAAAAGCTGGCTTATCAGCCTTTTTTTTGCGTCAGGAAATGCATTTAGGCATTCCCAAGGCCCTGGTTTCGGAACACCTGGGATATGTGGGACTCGGAACTCCTGGGAAAACAGAGACCCCGACCCACTAAAACCTGACGGTGGTCATCCTCAGCCTAGCTCTACTGCTAGTCCCTATTACCAGTGGTTCAGTATATGGACGACTTAAAGTGAACCGGGCTGATATAAATTAGACGACCGCTCTTAGTGGCTGCAGAAAGTTTTATCAGGTTTTCAGGTTCACTGGTGAGCTTTAGTTTTATGATTCTTTAATCTTTCTTAATGAGGACACTCGTAAGTCTAAGATGTTTATTCATTGCGCCCCGCCTATGCAAAAGGCAAAGTAGAGTAAAGTTCTTGCTCATTTGAACTTCCCAAACATACTGCCTAAATGAGAGATAGTTGGATAAAGTAAAGTAAGTAAGTAAAAAATCATTTATTCACTTAAGCTTTTACAAAGAAGCACTTATGAAATGTCAAAATTCACAAAAATATATATAAACGATAATAGACGTAAATAAAATAATACAATAATAGTACATATTCTAAATAAACATAATGCGAATCTACCACCGGTTCGGAAGTTGCTTCTTATCGAGAAGACTCCGGCAAGAAACTCGATAGTTACTCTTTTGAACTTTGTTTTGTTTTACAACAAATAAATTCAGAGTACAGTCAAAAGAACAATAAAAATACATTATTTGAGCAGAGGAGCAGATTATTCCTACTATGACTACAAATTCTTGTCGTTCAAGTAATCCTCCACGTTATAATAACCTTGTTGTATCAACTTTGTTTTAATTGTAGACTTGAACTTGTGAAGAGGTAGATCAACAAGACTTTGAGGTATTTTGTTAAAGTACTTTACAGATTGACCCACAAAAGAATTTCCTACCTTATGTAGCCTAAGACTTGGAGAAATAAGTTTGTTTTTATTTCTAGTATTGTGTGTATGAGTATCACAGTTTTTTTTGAACAGATGCAAGTTTTTGCGCACATACATTATGTTATCGAAAATATACTGAGCGTGCACAGTTAAAATATCAATCTTCTTAAATACTTCTCTGAGCGAGTCGCGTGGCCTAAGGTTGTATATCGACCGAATAGCTCTTTTTTGGAGTACAAAAATGGTGTTAAGGTCTGCAGCTGAGCCCCACAACAGTAGACCATACGACATAACGCTATGAAAGTAACTAAAATACACTAGTCTTGCTGTTTCAATATCAGTCAGGAGTCTAATTTTTCGGACAGCACAAGCGGCCGAACTAAGTCTCCCTGCCAGAGCCGTTATATGTGGACCCCACTGTAACTTAGAATCTAGAGTAATTCCTAAAAATACCGTAGAGTTCGTAATTTCTAATGTCTCATCATTCATGTTGATAATGGTATCAACCTGTTTAACATTAGGCATAGTGAATTTAATACACTTCGTTTTCTTTGCATTTAGTAATAAATTGTTGCTTGTGAACCAACATAGTACTTTTGAAGGAGTATTATTTACATCGTCGAATGCTTGCTTACCTCTGTTGATTTTAAAAATCAACGAGGTATCATCAGCAAATAATACTATTTCACAAATGTCTTTGACAAAGTAGGGAAGGTCATTTATATAAATAAGAAAAAGCAGTGGGCCCAATATCGATCCCTGGGGCACTCCCATGCTAATGGTGGCACCGAAAGAGGTGGTTCCGTTTATACTCACTTTTTGTGTTCTGTCTGTGAGATAAGATTGTATAAGTTTGTAACGATGCCGTTTCCCTTCAGTCTCGTGGACGTTACAACCTCCACGATCGCTGGAAACTTCATGGTTTAACTGCTGGCCATTAAAAGTATTTTGTACTTGTTTTCAAATTTGATTCAATTCGATTTTTGTTTCGCATTGCATGCGCAGCTTTTTTGATTCAGTCCTACCAAAACCATCGTACTGAACAGTTTGTGAGCATTTTACCAGATTACCAGTTTAACTAGTATAACTTACGTGATGGTGTATTTTTAAATACTCTAAATAACCAATTTTGTAAACAGTTAAAACAGTTATAAGTAACAGGAACCCATGTATCGGGTTCTTCTTTCCTACCTATACTTTTATCCTATTTAATAAACAAGTCACTGGATTGGCTGATCTTTTATTAACTATTCCACAACTACATCTACTTCTAAATATTGTGTGACGAATCCCGGCGCTCCGGCTCCTGTATTGCTGGCCTGCTGCGTGATCCCGTCATTTGGCGCCCGAACAAAAAATCGAAGATATCTCTTCTCTGCAGCTCCTGAAAAACAAAAAGCTCTTCGCCAAGAAGTAGATAAAATGTTAGAATTAGATGTGATTGAACCTTGCGAAAGCCCTTGGCTTAACCCAGTTATTATCACCCCTAAAAAGATGGAACTTGGCGTTTCTGTGTAGACAGCCGTAAACTAAACGACATTACTAGAAAAGATGCATATAAATTACCTTTTATCTCAGATATTATTGATAACTTGAAAGACGCTAAATACTTGTCTTCTATTGATATTGCTAAAGCCTTCTGGGAGATCCACCAGCCCCCACCAGGTGAACTATTAAACGAACCAACGCCAAAAGGTGTAAAAAGTACCTTTCGAGACTCTAGACATCTTGTACCAGAACATTTGTAGCATATTGCCAAAAACTAGGTTGATAGAAGCACTCCTGGAAGAAAAATCAAACGTAAAAGCTCTGTGTGTTTCTGAAACTTGGCTAAACAGTGGAAATTTTAAAAATTGCAATGTAAATGGGTTTTATGTGGCTACATCATACTGCCGGACCAACCGAGAAGGGGGAGGAGTGTGCATTCTCCTCAGAAATCTTATTGAAAGTAGAGAACGAGAAGATATAAACCGATTATCACTAGAGTCCACCTTTGAAGTTTGTGCAGTTGAAATACTTGAAATAAATGTAGTTATTATTACTTTGTATTGGCCAAATAGCAGTAAAGATAGGGATGCTGCGTGATCCCGTCATTTGGCGCCCGAACAAAAAATCGAAGATATCTCTTCTCTGCAGCTCGAAACCACGAGTGAAGAATAATATTTGTTATTTCCAGTAACTGAAAAAGAAGATAATTTAGGACGTTTGTGCAATTTATAATGTGTGTTTAAGCGTGGAACTTATTTAGTACATTTACCCTACCCTATTTTGTGTACTATCATTAATTCCCATTTCATTACACTATACCATGCCGTTTTCACAACCAAATATACTTCAATCACTATACACACATTTTACAGACAATAATACGATCGACGCTACTACTGCTGGTTACAAATGTAATCGGTTCCCGATGCTTTAGTAGCGGAGGCATTACATTCACAAACTTATTACCTACCCTTACTTATTATCCCAAAGATACTTTCAGTACCCTTTACTTTATTTACACCACAGCCCTACAGACATCACCTACTCTACGGCTTGTCTAACCGACAGCTACATAAACCTTCGAGGTTTTGGAGTTTAAACCCTTGGTTATTCCAAATCTCGTTTGTTACCACATCCTTGGCTTTGGAGAGTATCCTTAACCAAGATACTACACGCTTAGCTCGTATTTCTTTAGGTCTTCGAGGCCGACTAAGTTTACGCAAGCTAAGTATACTTACAAACATTACATACATCGAATAGCAAAATATTTTATACCAAATACACCACTCTCCAACTTATTTTCGTACTTCATCAATTTATCTTACTAGAATTGAGCAATAATTTTTACAATAATTTATAATCATCACTATTTTCAATATAAAACGTCAACTTTGCTTCTGAACTGACATTGTCAGACATTGTCACACTATTTATCTTCAAATCAAATAATTTTCTCTTTTCAAACTAAGAAAAGGTTTTATACCTTATTATAATACCAGTTGTACACCATGGATATTTTTCAATTGAACAAACCAGAAATTATTTATGAACTTAGATTACGTAACGCAAATTTTCAACCAACTCAAACTGCCGTTGAATTGCGTGAAATCCTATCCAATACCCTATCAGAACCAAATACATATCCACCATCTTCATCAAGCCCCTATAATTTTACTCTCGATGTGGATGAAATAAAAAAATGCTTGGATATTATAGATATAACGATATCTTCCTATCCTACTAGGAAAGCAAAACTTGCACCTTATATTATTCACGTTCGTAACCGATTGTCTTTAATAGAAATCGACACCGAAAGTCCAACCCAAGATATTCAAATTTATAAATCTCTTTGGGATCAATTAAAAACACACGAGCAACACTTCCAAACTCTCGAATCACCACCACCAACATCTGTTTACCATTCAACAGTTTCTATTCAAGAAACCGCTATTCCTAATTCATTTTTTGATACGCTCACACAAACGTTATCAAATATTACTAACTCTCGACCGAACACAGAGATTAAAAAATTTACTTTTACTGGCGATGGCTGTCCCAGGGAATTCATCCTGAAAGTGGAAGAATTTGCAACTGCTAGAAATATCAGTCATAATACCTTATTCAACCACATTTACGATGTACTTTCAGGAATAGCTTTGGATTGGTTCAGAGCCAACAAATATACTATTAGAGATTGGGAAACTTTTAAAACATCTTTGTTCAAATATTTTGAAATCACAGATTATGATTATAAACTCAAAGAAATTATAGATGCACGCAAACAAAAAATTAATGAAAGAGTAATTATTTATTTTGCAACAATGGAGTCCTTGTTTCATAAACTCCATGAACCACTTACTGAAAAACAAAAAATAGAAATTTTACGACGGAACTTAAAACCTGAGTTCGGTCAAAGATTATTCCCTCATGATTTATCCTCAGTAAATACATTGCTTGAATCTTGCAAATGGTTTGAGAACTGTCTAGAAGTTTCTGATACAGACTCTAATAATTTAACTTCGAAACAAAAAAGTTTTTCAATTTCTCACAACTTCGATGTTGATACACAATCACATACCTACACACCTCAAACACCTATTCATACAGTTTCTACCACTAAACAACATAAATACTTTTCTTGTCCTCGTTGCCGAACAGATGACCACAACTTAAAAGATTGTACTAGTACTAATAAAGTTTGTTTTCGTTGCGGTAAACAAAATGTTATTTTTACTAATTGTCCAAAATGTAACAATAACCCTCCAAAAAACTAATAAGCGAGGATCGTAGTAAGTCGAATTTTAACAAATTAGATTGGGACAATTGGCTAAATACTATTAAAATATTTTTTAAATCTTATAAAATTACTACGCTCCTCTTTGCTAATACTACTGATACTGAACGTCCCTTCATTAATATTAACGTTAACGGTTTACTCTTATCTGGATTATTAGATAGTGGTAGTGCAATCACTATTTTAGGGAATAACTCTCATAAATTATTGCTTCAACATGGTTTTGCGATAGAACATAACAACATTATACACGGAACGGTTGCAAATGTTCAACCCATACGTTCCATTGGTTATATTAACTTACCTACTATATATAATAATCCATTTTCTAATATTATTGCTCACATCATACCGAACATCTCTGAATCATTTATACTAGGAATTGATTTTTGGAAAGCTTTCAACCTAGCTCCCCAAATCCTTTCCAAAATTACTATCCATAAATCCTCAAACGCTCCAACTTTCCTAATCAATACTACTGATATTAAATTGAATAATTATAACAATCTTTCCGAAACTCAACGCCTAATTTCTGATACCATCATTCAAAATTTTAAAAACATTTCTACTGAAACGTTGCCCCTTGGGAAAACTCACTTAGCTGAACATCACATTGACACGGGTGACCACCCTCCAATACGTCAACGATGTTATCGCTTATCTCCTGAAAAACAAAAAGCTCTTCGCCAAGAAGTAGATAAAATGTTAGAATTAGATGTGATTGAACCTTGCGAAAGCCCTTGGCTTAACCCAGTTATTATCACCCCTAAAAAAGATGGAACTTGGCGTTTCTGTGTAGACAGCCGTAAACTAAACGACATTACTAGAAAAGATGCATATAAATTACCTTTTATCTCAGATATTATTGATAACTTGAAAGACGCTAAATACTTGTCTTCTATTGATATTGCTAAAGCCTTCTGGGAGATCCACCAGCCCCCACCAGGTGAACTATTAAACGAACCAACGCCAAAAGGTGTAAAAAGTACCTTTCGAGACTCTAGACATCTTGTACCAGAACATTTGTAGCATATTGCCAAAAACTAGGTTGATAGAAGCACTCCTGGAAGAAAAATCAAACGTAAAAGCTCTGTGTGTTTCTGAAACTTGGCTAAACAGTGGAAATTTTAAAAATTGCAATGTAAATGGGTTTTATGTGGCTACATCATACTGCCGGACCAACCGAGAAGGGGGAGGAGTGTGCATTCTCCTCAGAAATCTTATTGAAAGTAGAGAACGAGAAGATATAAACCGATTATCACTAGAGTCCACCTTTGAAGTTTGTGCAGTTGAAATACTTGAAATAAATGTAGTTATTATTACTTTGTATTGGCCAAATAGCAGTAAAGATAGGGATATTTTTTATACACAATTGGAGAAACTTTTAAAATTACTAGACACTAAAGATAAAGCAAAGTATGTTGTTCTTGGAGGAGATTTTAATGTTAATTACCTTAATAACGATTCAAATAAAAGAAAACTATATAATTTAATGATGCTATATAACTATAAACAAAACGTTAAAGAACCAACCAGAGTCACCGAAACCACTGCTAACTGCCTTGATTTAATATTTACAAACCAAATAAATAAAACTCTAGTATCTACATCAGTGCACGAATTCGGATTCTCTGACCACAAGGGAGTTTTGTTGTCATTACAAGTTAATTGTATCTTGCCTAAAAACATAATCATTCAAAAAAGGTGTTTTAACGAACAAAACATTATTAAATTTAAAAATGAATTACAATTAATTAACTGGAATCAAGTAATTCAACCCGATCAAAATGTGAACACTAACTATAATAACTTCGCAGGTACTCTAGGAGACATACTAGATGAAACAATACCCAAAAAAACCATTAAAATCCGATGTAAACAGAAAATAGGCTGGCTCACAAAGGGAATTAAGACATCCTGTAAAAATAAAAGACTTTTGAAAAAATTAGTTCTTCAAACAAATAACCTAACAATACATACTTACTACAAAACATATGAAAAAATATTGAAAAGAACTATACACAAAGCTAAAAAACATATAAACATAAATAAATATAATGAATCAAATAATAAAACAAAGACTATGTGGCAAATCATTAACGATGAAACAAATAAAAAAGATACATTTAATAAACGAAACATTGAGTTAAAAATTGATAACACAGTTCTCATTAATCCTAAGAGTATAGCAGATACATTCAATAATTACTTTGCACAGGTGTCAGCTTCAGATGATAACCACATTAATCTGCAATATACAAGGTCTACAACTTATCAAGTTGAAAAAAGTATTTATCTTAACCCAGTAGAGCCACGTGAAGTATATTCAATAATAAAAAAGTTAAAAAATAAAACCAGTTCAGGTATTGACGAGATCCCCCCTTTGTTAATAAAAAAATGTGTAGATTCTTTAGTTGTGCCTTATACTACTCTCATAAATCAATCATTCTCTGAGGGAACTTTTCCAGACGCCCTTAAGATATCTTTATTGAAGCCTGTTTATAAAAAGGGAAACAAATCTGAGCCTAATAATTATCGTCCCATTGCATTATTACCAACATCGTCCAAAATAATAGAGCAAGCTGTGTCTAAACGGTTATACTATTTTTTAGAGAAATATAAGGTATTGGATGAAAGTCAAAATGGCTTTAGGCGGAACCGGTCCACTACTCTTGCTGTATATAAATATGTCCAAAGTATATTGAATGCAATTGAAGACAAGAAATACGCAGTCGGTTTACTACTCGATCTAAGTAAAGCGTATGATAGAGTTCGTTACGATATACTACTGGATAAACTCTACAGGGCCGGAATACGCGGTTTGGCATATGAGTGGTTTAAAAGTTACCTCACTAACAGAGAACAATATGTAGAAATAGAACATACTAACTTCGAAAGTCGTAAATTACAATCTATAAGATCAGACAGAATAAGCGTACGTGACTCTATACCTCAAGGCTGTGCCTTGGGCTGTATTTTGTTTTTGGTTTATTTAAATGATTTGCCTAAGATGTTGAATAATCATTGCACCCTATTTGCAGACGATGTTTCTGTCACTGTTCCATGTACAGGCTTGGATGAACTGAAAATTGAACTAGATAGCAGCTTGTGTAAAATAGTAAATTGGCTAAATGCTCATAACTTACGTCTTAACTTCCAAAAAACAAAAATTTTACAATTCAGACCATACCAAAAAACGCCACTTAATATAAAATACAAATTTGAAAACTCTGAAATTAAAACAGAAACTTCTAGTACTCTACTAGGACTAGAAATAGATTTCCATTTGAACTGGAAATCCCACATCCAGAAATTAACCAAGAAAATGTCATCGTTTGTGTATGCTCTACACCAGCTAAAAAGAGTTACAGACATTAAAACTGCCCTAACAGCATATTATGCTTATGCCAACTCTTGGCTAACATATGGGATTATTTTTTGGGGTAATAGTACAGATATTCAAGACATAAATGTTTTACAGAAAAAATGTATTCGCATCATAAATAATATTGAATCGACCACTTCCTGTAAACCATTCTTTGTGAAACAAAAAATCTTAACTGTTACATGTTTGTACATTTTAGAAACTTGCAAATTTATAAAGAAGCACATGTATCTTTATTCCTCTAATACTGCTATTAGAAGAAACGATAGATATAAAAATAAATTAAAACTTCCAGTGGGCAACCCCATTCAACTAATCAGATCGGGTCCCCATTGGATGTCCATTAAAATCTATAATAAAATCCCTTGTAATATAAAAGATATCAAAGAAATTAAGCCTTTCACAAACCAACTTAAGATCTACCTCATAGGAAAAGCATACTATGCACTCGACGAGTTCTTTACAGATAATGCTTAGCAACGGTTATGTTGTAGGTACTTATTGTTTGTTTCGTAGGTTCATTACTTGTCTTTGTCATTCTTTATTTGATTTGCTTTGTGTGACGCCTTCTTGAATCCATACTGCGGTGCCCCAGCGGGGTGTCATGTGTTTAATGTACTGGCTTTTATTATTCCATCTGTAAAACCATGTGACAAGCAAATAAATAAATATGAAATATGAAATATGAGATCCCTCTCCGGGTTGAAGACCGTCCCAAGACTTCTTTTCACGTTCCTGGTCGCGGAACATATCAATTTAAGGTTATGCCTTTTGGTCTCACCAACGCACCCGCAACTCAGCAAAGATTCATAGATAATCTTCTTTGTGACGTTGACAGTTCCGTATTCTGTTACTTGGATGACATAATTATCATTAGTAAAACATTTGACGATCATATTAACCTACTAAATAAAGTTTTCAGTAAATTAAAATCAGCTAACATTACTGTTAACTTTCCAAAATGCGCTTTCTTTCTTAGCGAACTTAAATATTTAGACTATGTAGTTAACGACAAAGGTTTACATACCGACCCCGACAAAATTAAAGCAATTCTAGATATACAACCGCCTAAGTCTATTAAAGAAGTCAAAAAAATTCTCGGTACAGCAAGCTGGTACCGTCGTTTTATACCAAATCTCAGCACTCTGGCTGCCCCTCTCACTAGATTAACTTCAACCAGCAAAAAAGCACCTCCTTTTAAATGGCTTCCTGAAGCAAACAATGCATTCAATTTAATTAAACAAGCTCTAGTTTCTACCCCAATCTTAACTTGTCCTGATTTTTCAAAACCTTTTGCTGTTCACTGTGATGCATCAGCATACGGGTTGGGAGCAATGCTCACACAGGATTTTGATGGGATAGAGAAACCTATTGCTTATATGAGTAAATCCCTTACCCAACCCCAAAGGAATTATTCAATCACTGAACGCGAGTTATTAAGTGTCATAACTGCTCTAGAGCATTGGCGTTGTTATTTAGATAACGGTCAAAAGTTCACTATCTATACAGACCATTCTGCCCTTCAATGGTTTTTACGACTCGATAACCCCACAGGTCGACTAGCCAGATGGAGTATCCGTTTATCCATGTTTAATTTTGAAATAAAACATAAAAAAGGTAAAGATCATCTAGTACCAGATACCCTATTCCGTATAAAAACCATTAATGCCATCAACATAAATATTTCAAAGTCCAATGATGATTGGTATAATACCATCTTTTCTAAATGTAAAGCTAACCCATCTTCAACCCCTGATTATTCTATTATAAACAATAACTTATATAAATATTCAAGATCGAATACCCCATATCATTCTGAGTTTTCTTGGAAATTAGTTGTTCCTTTAGAACTACGAGATTCCCTTATTTCCGAAAACCATTCTACGCCTACGA
The DNA here is from genome assembly GCA_947369235.1 of Udea olivalis. Lineage (NCBI taxonomy): Eukaryota > Metazoa > Arthropoda > Insecta > Lepidoptera > Crambidae > Udea > Udea olivalis. Next base: position 21,312,552 of record OX376351.1, on the reverse strand, counting down.
CAGCTCATTTCGGAACTTTCAAAACATATCACCGCATCAAAAATAGCTACTTTTGGCCTGGCATGTATAAAGACATAGCTACATATATATCCAAATGTGAAACTTGCCTTGCCTACAAACACCAAAACCAACACACAATTGGTTTGATGGGTAAACCTAAACATTGTTTACGTCCTTTTCAATGTTTATCAATTGATTTAACTGGACCATTACCATTATCTCGTAAACTTAACAGATTTATTTTTATAGCAACTTGTTGTTTTTCTAAATATTGTTTATTATATCCTATAAAACGTGCTACATCTTCAGTCATTAAGCATATTCTTGAAAATCTAGTTTTTATGACCTATGGTATTCCTGAAACAATTATTTTAGACAATGGCCCTCAAATGATAAGCAATGAAATCACAGACTTATTTAAATCCTTCAACATACCCAAAGTACACTATACTCCACGCTATTGCCCACAAGTAAATACAGTTGAACGTTGCAACAAAACCATCATTACCGCAATCGCTTCATTTGTCGATGACGATCATAGAACATGGGATATCCATCTCAGCAAAATTCAGTTTGCAATTAATTCGGCTGTGAACGAAACAACCCATTTCACGCCATCTTATCTAGTTTTCGGTCGTGAACTTGTCACATGCGGTTCTATCTACAACACCGACACAACAGAAGATGCCATTCTAGCACCTAAAGACAAATATTCTGAGAACATTGGTTTACTTAGCCCAATATTTTCAGAAGTCCAAGCTCGTCTCTACAAATGTCACCAAACTAATGCTCAATATTATAATAAACAACATCGACAATTAGAATTCAACCAAGGTGATATTGTCTGGAAACGGAATTACCCCATTAGCTCAGCTGATAAATATTTTTCGGCAAAATTAGCACCTAAATTTATTAAATGTAAAGTCACAAACAAAGTTTCACCTCTCATTTACGATCTATCGGACATGTCCAATAAACCATTAGGTCGTTGGCATGTAAAAGACATTAAACCTATTCCAAAATTAAGATAACTATCGATCACCGTATACTCTAATTTACCATATTTTCTTTATATAATTACTTATTGATTTATTATAATTTATTATTACTTTAAGCGTGACGCATGTCACTTATTTTTTTGATTTATATAGGTACTGTTTTTATATACATCTTCATCCTTTCGGCTAACCATTAACTACCATGTCAATACGTAATTTTGTACATATAAGATTATTATGTTTCATTATTTTTTTAAAAACGACTAGTCGTATTTCAGGCTTTAGTCATTAGTCATTTTCTCTATGGAGCGGATAACAACTCCTTAAATAAGCCTATGTTATAGTAATCGTCGTATTTTTCCCTATGGAGCGGATAACAACTCCTTAAATAAGCCTCTGTTATTTTCTCCCTAGTAGGTGGACTACAACCAACTTACTTTTTACCTTATTAGTAATTACTTTTAACAAGTACTTACTTATTAAGGTCTCTAACGAGATTCAAATCTTATCTTCTGACCATATTAAGGTTAGTAAACTTGTACATTTTTAAGACACTTAACACCAACACTTACACATGACATTCATCACACACATAAAAACTAAACATGATCACCAAAAGCCAGCGGGTGGTGACTGGCATATTTAAATAAGCCTGCACTAATCTGGGTTAGTTTCATGAGAAACATCTTCTATTATATAAGATTTCTCTACTTGACTGATGCCTTAATTCAAACTTACAGAATTAAGACTTTGTTAGATACGACGGATGTTAGTATTTGAATGAAACCGAAACCAACCTAGTGTAAATTTCTCACTGTAAAAAACATTCGTTTACCCAAAATTCTATCATGCACTTCCATTTAATTAATTAATAGGTTATTACTTATATTGTATTTTTTATAAAATAAGTGACTTGTTTGTTGACTTGTTTGTTGACTTGTTTGTTGACTTGGTTGTTGACTTGTAACTATCAACTTATCTTCCAAATTTAACTTATTGTAAAAACGACATCGTTAACATTACCTTATTTTTTTTTACTAAACTTAACTTAACTAAAGATTAACTTAACTTAACTTTAACTTTCAAAAAAATTTTTTTTGTGCCGGCCACCCCGGTATTGTAACGATGCCGTTTCCCTTCAGTCTCGTGGACGTTACAACCTCCACGATCGCTGGAAACTTCATGGTTTAACTGCTGGCCATTAAAAGTATTTTGTACTTGTTTTCAAATTTGATTCAATTCGATTTTTGTTTCGCATTGCATGCGCAGCTTTTTTGATTCAGTCCTACCAAAACCATCGTACTGAACAGTTTGTGAGCATTTTACCAGATTACCAGTTTAACTAGTATAACTTACGTGATGGTGTATTTTTAAATACTCTAAATAACCAATTTTGTAAACAGTTAAAACAGTTATAAGTAACAGGAACCCATGTATCGGGTTCTTCTTTCCTACCTATACTTTTATCCTATTTAATAAACAAGTCACTGGATTGGCTGATCTTTTATTAACTATTCCACAACTACATCTACTTCTAAATATTGTGTGACGAATCCCGGCGCTCCGGCTCCTGTATTGCTGGCCTGCTGCGTGATCCCGTCATAAGTTTAGACGAAATATCCGAAACACCGTAATGTCTTAGCTTAATCAGTAGGATTTCATTTCATTTCATAATCCACACAATCAAACGCTTTCGAAAGATCACAAAATATTCCTATTGCATCCTGCTTGCCTTCCCAAGCATCAAATATGTGTTTGATAAGTGCTACACCTGCATCAGTAGTGCTTCTATGTTTAGTAAAACCAAATTGTTTCTCATGTAGTAATTTATTTAAAGTAAAGTGTGAAAGCAGCTGATTTAATATAATTTTTTCAAAGATTTTACTAAGAGCTGGTAGTCTAGAAATGGGTCTATAATTAGATGGGTCACTTTTGCTACCAGATTTAAAAAGCGGGATGACTTTACTAAATTTCATTAAGTTGGGAAACTGACCTTCGTCAATGCAGTTATTAAAAAGTACTGCTAAGTGGGGTGAGATGATATTTATGATTGATTTAAGTAGACTTATCGAAATACCCCACAGATCTTCGGTGTTTTTCATATTTAGTTCCTTAAACACCTTGATTATGTCATGAGAATTTATATGAACAAAGTTGAACTGAAATGAGCACTCATCAACACTAGATGTAAGCAGGGACCTTCTAGCTAGCGGTGCACTAGAATTTAAGGTACTTGTAGTTACAATGGGTATATTAGAAAGGAATGTTTCAAATGTATTAGCTATGTCAATCTCAGACTCAATTAAATTATCTTGAATTTTAAGAGCCAATGAGTGATCTCGAGGTTTTGATTTACAAGTTTCCTTATTAATTATGTTCCAAGTAATTTTAATTTTATTTTTTGCTAGTTTTATTTTGTCACGCAAAAAGATAGACTTAGCCATATGGCATGATTCCTTGAAGATTTTGGAGTATAATTTGACATAATCTACTAGTTTTTGACACTTAGAATCAGCTTTTAAACCATATAATTCATATTATTTATTTCTACTTTTATGGATGCCTGGCGTAGCCCAATCACTAAACTTAAACTTAAAATTATCGACCATTAATTTCTTCTTAGGAAAAATAAAATTATGTTCCTGTTTAATTATCTCAAATAGATGCATATACTGATCATCTATGTTGTGGGATTGGGGTAGTAGATTAGAAAGGTTTTTATTCACATTACTCTTAAACTTTTCTACTCGATTCTTAGTAACCAGTCTATAACTAATATCCACTGATTGAGAGACATGACGGTGCTCAAATTTAGTCAATAGACCACAGTGATCTGATTTATAAAAAAAACAAATTATAATTGATTTTTCAATTGAGATATTTTCACAAAAAATATTGACCAAGCAGGTGGCTGATGTGTCAGTGATCCTGGTTGGTTTATCATATAGATTTAGTAAATTAAATGATTTGAAAAGATTTAAAAATCTTACAGAGGTCTGAGAAGAGTCTAAAATGTTAACATTAAAATCACCGCATACAACCACCTTCTTGTTTGCTTTACAAACCTTCTTCAGCACTTCTTCCATCGTCTCTTCAAACCGACAATAATCGGCCGAAGGGGGTCTATACACACAAACAATAATAATCTGCTCTAACTCTGCACATGAAAGTTCAATGGTTCGCTCAATTGAGAGTGCTACTATGTCTTTTCGCTCTCTGCATTTAAACTTATTATGAATTAATATCAGTGACCCACCGCGAATAGCAGAACTTCTCAAGAACGAACTAATGACACTATAATTATCAATGCTAATCATACAATCATTTTCTTTCAACCAGTGTTCGGTTATACATAAGACATGTATGTCCATACAGTCTAAGAATAATCCTACTTCTAATTCTTTGCCAGAGAAGCCTTGCATGTTTTGATGTACAAAGTTTATAAAATTATTTTGGGGCTTCTCTCTTGTCAACAATTTGCAAGAGTTTACCTCTGTTGTCTCTATATCTAATTTAAATTATTTGGAACAAGTTCCAAAGTCTGTGGTACAACGGCATTCTGCTCAATAAAAGCAGAGTAGTTAGCCAAGTGATTGGCTGAAATCATAAAAAAATAAGATAGCGACATAGCTATCTGTCGTTTATAAGAATTTGATAAATGAAATCTACCTTTTGTCAGGTACATATTATTATTAATAATAGGATTGATGTCAATTAGATTAATTAAATTATTTGAGAATGTCACAGTATCAAGTGTCATATTGATTTTATACCTTTTTTCATTTTCTGCTTGTGACAGACCCCTACTGTAAGGCAATGTGAACATCACTATTTTATTGACATTAAGTAATGAACTTAAAGTATTACAATGTTTTTTCATTTGAGTTTTGTTCACAGTACCTCGGTTTCCAATTAAAATAACTAGGGTTGAATTGGGGCTGAAACTATAATCAGCAATTTTCTGAATTATATCACAGTATGAGGCACCCGGTGAACAGTGATTTATTACTGACTTACCCAGATTATTAAATAAAATATGGCCTATACTTTTTCCAATGTCATCACTAAACATAACAATGTTGCAATTTAGTTTATTATCAGTGTTTGTGACAGGGCATGTATCAGGGATGGAAATGTTGGTGGCTGATTCTGAAGAAGAGGAGTTGAGAAGAGAGGATTCACATTCTGACTGAGTAACAGTGTGGGAATCACTACTGCTGGAAACTGAGTCTGGGTTGCACAAGAGTTTAGTCAGGGCCAAAATATGTTCCTCATTTTCTTTTTTAGTTATTGAGTATCTGTCAGATAAACGTCTCAGATTTTCCTTAAGACTAGATATTTCTGATTGTAATGCTTTCACATCATTGTCATGATATAAATTAATCATGTAAAAGTGCACTAACCTCATTTTAACTTCTTATCATTCAATATTCCTGTCATATTGGGGAAGAGTGTGCACCCCACCGAAGCAACACCAGTGACCTGGTCGACTAACACGCAGATGCTGTGACGAACTGGATGCCTTTGCCATAGTAGAGAGTGCCTAGCAGTGTGATACTAGCGGCTAATTTAGATTAGATTAGAATATCCCCGTCACTTATTTGCTTAAAAACTGCCGGCTAGCATTACAATGCACTTTCATCGAAACCAGCGGTTAACCGAAACCGCCGCGTCACTAATCTCAGCTTGGGAAGGATTACCGTAAAGGTCATAGAACATTTTCACGCCGCTCTCACCTGGCAATTTACTTGCCATTCAAATGAGAGCATTGGCTTGTGTGTACTATGCAGGGTTTAAAAAGGAGTATACCGAAGCCAGCATCTACGCACTCAGACCATTAAATCGAATCACAGAAACAATAAATTATTGATGGGAAACGAATTTTTTTCGAGGTGTCAATTATCAACCTAAAAATAGGCTACGCAATGTAACGCGTGCAACAGACCGCTCCTGCGCTTTTGTGCGTGGCTGTTACGTATAATCAAGGGGTACGCACGATGTACATTGCGAGTTGAACGTTTAAAGCAATTTTTTGTTAGGAAATACTTGAAATTTTGATAATGTTTCTTAAGACAAAGATTAAGTAATAATGATTAAAGTTTGTTTTCATCAAAATCTTGAGTTTTTTTTGGACTTTGACGTCCAATAACTTGGTAACTATTGAGTTCTTAGGTATGGTCTAGAAGGAAAAAATGGTCCTCATGATGTGCAAAATACGTACGATTCGGCTTAATTAAGGGTTTTTTTACACCCTTTAATATTTTACAATGTCAATATGAAAAAGCTACTAGCAGCACAACTTGCGCTGTAAGCGAGCGGAGCGCGCGTGAACTGCGAGCTTGCACCTCGCGGACGGCGCGTAGCTAGCGTGCTGGCGGCTAGACGTAGCCAAAATACGAGGCGATGCTGGGTTGAAGCGTTGCCATTGCCGCGACGTGATTTTGTGCTATGACCTTAACGCAAGCTTTGCCGGAAGGTTACCGTTGCCTGAATTTTCATAAGACTTCGTTTAATATAACCAAGCCTATTGAAATTTATTTCGAGGCGCCAATTTCATGAAATTTGGTGTAATATGGTTATTTTACGCGGTGTTTCTGTAATACTAGACATTATTTTTCATAGTACCTATACAGTATACATAATTTATTCGCATCTTTATTCTTCTCAAGGGATTTTTACTCATCGTTCCATTAGCTTTACATAACTTTGTTGATGTTTCACCGTTTTAATACATAGAGATCCTAATTTCAATCCAAAGGTCTTTATCTCACGGTTGGATAATTTCTAGGCTAATAAACTCTATTTTTATTACTGTAACTGCAAATGTACGATACTATGCCTATGTACTGAGCAACGAGTGATGTACAGATAATGCGATCGCTACATACGAGATAATCATAGGAGAACCTACTCTACGTTTTATCTATAAGGTATACGGTAAGGTTAAGTGTAAGGTACAAGGTTGCCTGGAAGAAATCGCTGCCTAGCGATAAGACCGCCTATATTGTTTTTAATTTGTGCAATGAGTATACATGTATATCTATCAATAAGTCTCGTAAAACAAAGCAAAACATACCGAAATTTTACATTCACTTATATCGTTGATCCCGTTGGACATTCAAGTGCATCAAAGTCCTCCCATGACAGCCTCGACGGCCGCCCGCCCCATGCGAGTCCCGCCCGCCCAAGTTCAACCGCTACATGCAAGCGAAAGCGACTCAAAGACCGGTTATTTACGCGACGATTGCCTCGACCTGGGCAAGCAGGCAGGCTACAGGCTGCAGTGTGATCGCTTTCATACACTGATTTTGGTGTTAACTGTCCCAGATTTTTATTCAATGCAGATACAAATCACTACCGGACTACAGGTTATATGGCGCCAAGACCATATAACATGAATTGTGATGATATTTATGCTGATTAGATTATATATTTTTTTTCTAGGCAGCGCAAGGCACAGTTTAAAAACACAGCCGGTAAAAGCAAAAGGAATTGTCAGTGATGTTAATTTAAAAAAATACACATCTCTTCTGATATATGTTCCAATAAAATAATTACACGGGTTCTTTAAGTGTTGACAATCTTTAATCCCTTTTAACACTCTTTTTTTTCATAATGTTATTTTGTGGATACGTATGTATACTCGTAGGTGAATACCTAATTATTGTTTACCATGATTTTGGCCAAACTGGCGCTACATTCTTTCGGAATTTTTATACTTAATTCTAAAGTTCCTAATTAGAGTAGTATTTATTTATTTTGAATGAGTTGTTTTTACATTTTTACATTGTAATAGGCACTAACTTCTTGAATGTTTCAGTTCAGCAACCTCTAAAGAGCAGTTTGTCAATTTTGTAACGAGCTCCTGAACCGCGCGCGGGGCGAAGTTGCTAATGACTACAAATAAAACCTTTGAAGGGTTTTTGAATGTCAGGGGTCCTCATGTGAGTAACAAGCCTGTAAATAAAAATATTTTACAAGTTTTTCGCTACGCTATTTTCAGAAAATGTTTGTCTCTGTCACGTGAAACAAAAACAAATTGAAAACTCCCAGTCTTAGGCTACACAAGGTGGGAAACTCATTTGTGGGTCAATCTGTAAAATACTTTAACAAAATACCTCAAAGTCTTGTTTGATCTACCTCTTCACAAGTTTAAGTCTGCAATTAAAGCAAAGTTAATGAAGCAAGGTTATTATAATGTAGAGGATTACTTAAACGACAAAAGTTTGTGGTCATAGTAGGAATAATCTGCTCCTCTGCTCAATATTGTGTTCTTTTTTCTACTCGCATTGACTGTACTCTGAATTTATTTTTTGTAAAACAAACAAAGTTGAAAAGAGTAACTATCGAGTTTCTTGCCGGAGTCTTCTCGATAAGAAGCAACGTCCGAACCGGTGGTAAATTCACATTATGTATATTCACGATGTGTACTAATATTGTACTATTTTATTTCTATATACTTTTTTTGACATCTCATAAGTGCTTTGTACAAGCTTAAATGAATAAATGATTTTTTTTCTTTACTTTTTGCTTTAATGCTACGAGGTTGATATTTTTAACAAAGATAATTAACCGAGAATTTAGTTTACGTACCAAAAAGAACTGGCAAGAAAATTCAACAGCTCTTTATTAAGAATTTGTACACCTAAACTGCAGAATAGATAGAATCAAGTTGTTTTTGATTATGTTTACCAAATAAGATAAGAAAAACAACTAAAGCTGTTATATAACATGTTTAATTTTATCTGCATAATTGTATGCCCTTATGAGCTCAACGGGCTTCGGAGACTGATACACTTATTGAAATATTACATGAGCTCTAGGCACATAATCAAACCTAAATATGCTTTCAGTTTTAAGTCCGCCTTTTGTACTATTTTGTGCAGTAAAGATTAAATAAATAATATCTACATATTTATCAAGTGAATGTTTTTTTCTCGGGCAGGGTCACAATTAAGTGAGCTGCGGAACCATTAGATTAAATAATAATACATTTTATTAATAAAGCCATTTCTTTAAAGCACGATACATACTTGACCGATTGCCGAAAAAAGTGATCGGAGCAGCAAATTCCACTTAGAGCTTCACTTTGCAGGATTCCGAGTTCTTTTGACTGTTTACGAAGTTTTAACTAATCCCTTTACAAACAAGAGAGGGTTCGAAGTATCTAGAAAAACATTTGAAGACGTGGCACCGGGTTTACTGGGAGGCTTAATAATTGTTTGAGCTGTTATATTATTCATTTCTATTTACTTATTTATCTTTATATTATATAGGGCTTATAACCCCTAAAATGAAAATTTTGTGGTAGCATTTGAAATGCTTCATAATTTGCATATTAAAGTCATAGTTGTTTTTTCTCTTCTGATATTGAATGGTATTTAAATTGATAATAGTTGGAATAAAAATGTACATAAATTATGGTGGTTGACGTTTGGTCACTTGAATGCATATTATGAACAATTGTCTTGTGGAACCAGAAAACCTCAACATCAAATGAAAATATATAAAATGAATAAATATTCTAGACGATTTATTGTGACTATCAAGATATTTATAAATATAAATAAATAAATATGCGCCAGACAATACACCTCTTGTCATGGTCTCGAAGTATGGATAAATATCCTTGTGTTACGAGGTACCAGACAAGGAATTAAGCCAGGGGCGTCTCCCAGCACACCCAGACCTATTTAGGAAAGATCATTTCCTGAATTGACCTGACCGGGGATCGGACCCGGGACACTACGGAGTTAAAGGCGAGAAACCGTGTTACAGCGCACTACGCCAATCTCAAAAATCAATCAAAATTTAAACCTCAAATTAAGCAGAGCTTGTACTATATGGCTGTCAAGCTCCTCAAATATTTCACTTTCATCCACAAAGAATAATCACAAATATTTGCCACGTTATTCAGTTTGTAAACTGGGATCGAACCCAGATTTTTAAGTGTTATTAGGCATAATCATTCTCCATTGCATCAAAACGGGCAGGTCAAATAAACCAACTTAGGTACTTCTGTTTCCGATGGTTGGGTGAAGAATTAAAAAAGCAATCTGTCATGCAAGACGCGTACGCATGAATCCCTGACCCAATACGTAGATACTAATAAGTAGCCATTCTGTGTCTATACAACTATTTCGGCGACCAGAATGAGGGCAAATAATATAGAATGTATTATTCTGTACTAATAAGAGTATTATAAAGAGGAAAGATTTGATTTGTATGTTTGTTTGTATTGAATAGGCTCCGAAACTTCAGGAACGATTTAAAAAAAGCACCAATATATTTTTTTTTACCCCCAACTAAGCAGAGCTTGTACAATGGGTGTCAGAGACCGATAAACATACCTAATACACAAATGTTCATCACATGAATGTTTGTTAGTTTGTTTGTTACTTTATTATTACCACCTTAAAATTTTGACTTGCAAATAAACAAATAAATAAATATATCATGGGTGGTCGAACCCACGACCTCCGGTGCTAAAGGCAGGATCGCTGCCATTCCACCAACAGAACCATCAAATAGAAAGTCAATTATAAAGCTATACATAAGGCTATATTTCAAGGGGAGAAATAATCTACGTTGACGGACAGCTTGTTAATAATACAATTAAAGGCACCCTCAAACGATGTTTATTTATTTTAGTAGTTCCACCCGTGCACTGCAATACTGCCCTAACATTTATTTACAAAATGATCCGCACACAGCATTTATTTATAACATAGTAATTATTTTCATAGTTTAAAGCCTAAGTCTGGTAAAAAGTTCTAAATTCTAATGACGAACTAAGAAGACTGAACTGAATACAGCATCTGACCGACCCGAGCTGAAAAGAAGTAAGCCGCAGACTGTACGTCAACCACGAGCTGCCACTTTAAATTTACATTATCGTTCGCGTAAAAAAATGTCTCGGGCTTTGACATGATATGACAATGTCAAATTCCAGAACACGGTAACGTAAATTTAAAGTGGCAACTCGTGGTAGACGTACTGAGGCCTGATTCTGCTAACTAAATGCCAATGGAATCGTAATTGAATTGCATGATTTTGACGGTTGACCTATACTAAAACTGTCAAAATTACGCCATTCAATTACGATTCCATTGAAATTGAAATAGCAGAATCTAGCCCCTGGTCTTATATGAAGCGTGGCTCGCTTAAATCTACTCTTTAAGAAATTTATTTCGAAAATTGCAACTACTCTATGAAAAATGAACAGCAAAACACTGATTGACTGGCCTGTTGGCGCAATGGCAGCGATGCTGCCTTTAGCGCCGGAGGTCGTGGGTTCGATCCCCACCCGTGACAAATATTTGTGTGACGAACATTTGTGTTTGTTGTGTGTCTGGGTGTTATTACCTATTTAAGTATGTACTCGTATTTAGAAATATTTAAGTATGTTTATCAGTCTCTGACGCCCATATTACAAGCACTGCTTAGTTTGGGGTCAGATGATCTTGGTGTGCATTGTCCCAGGTATTTATTTATTTTTTAAAAAAAAGTAGGAATAATGATCACAGACTCAAATGAAAAAAAAACGCCCGCTTCAATTTACTTATTCTCACATTTGTTTCAGTCACTTCAAGCTATGAAGCGACACCCATCCATGAAAGCTAGACAAAATAAAAGTGGTGTCTTGTAGTTAAGGCAGCGAGCCGAGACAGCCCGGAGACGATGGCACATCTTGCACTCTAGTTCACATTATCAGACGCTTTATTGATATAAAGCAAAGTATAGGACAATGGTGTATAAAACTATTGGAAAATAATATTGTTTTGTTTTGAATACTACAACTCTTAAGGCTGTTGTCGTTACCTCTCAACGTCTTTTCGAAAGTAAAATTAAGGTTGAAATTAATTCATAAATTCAGCGAACCCATGGTCACTGGCCATGGTGAAGGCACTTTTCCAATATCATTAGATTTAAAGTATAATTGCCTAATTGACTTTTTGATAAAAATACATAATAATTTCGAAATTCCTCTGGCTTTAATAGCAAACAACAGCGTCAATAAAGTAAAACATTTATTCGTTCAGAGCAGAGAAATTAAATCAACGTATACGTAAACAGGATCCCTTACATTTTCAATGCTCAATTTATCTGCCGTTTATCCGTTGTTTACTTCTTGTCAGACAAACACCTATGACTACAGGAAAAAGCCCTACACTCCCATTTTCCAAGCAAGATAGTCTTTCTCTGATGCTCATTCACTACCTTCAACACTCTTAGAAAAACTGATTCAGTGGCGACTCAGTGTAGGTGGGATCCACTTTCGATAACCTACCAACTTTCAAAAAAAAATTGCGTTTCAAAACACTGGCCAGCAAAAATAACAATTAATTATTACGCAAAAGTCAAAAACATTCTAACAACTTTTAATTACGAATGTACATTTTCCTACCATTATGCAAAAATAATAACCGTCTCGGGTAAAATTTTGCCGAAAACGGATGTTTTTTCCGAACTTTGTAAAAGGACGGTTTCAACTTTCAGATTAGGTATTAACAGAGTTTAATATTGGCAGCGGAGATCATATTCAAATTTAATAGGTTTCCTATCTAGAGACACAAGGATGGAAACTGGAAAAAATCGAACTGATCCTAGGGGTTCAAGCGAAATCCCACTTTGGTATATGCTAAAAAATAAAAAATTGCTTACGAGTAAATATATAATAATCTTGATTGTTCAAATTTATTTTGAATTTTTTTGACGACCGACTTGGTGTAATGGTTAAGAAGTTGGCTACTACACCAGAGGTCGCGGGTTCGATCCCCGCACAGTACAAACATTTGTGTGCATGAACATGTCTGTTTGTACTGGTCTGGGTGTCTCCTATGTATAATAAGTATGTATTTACAAAAGAAAATGTATTTAAGTATGTTTATCCGTTGTCTAGTATCCCATAACACAAGCTTTAATTAGCTTACTTTGGGGCTAAATGGCGCTGTGTGGAATAATGTCCAGGGATATTTATTTATTTATAAATTACAAAGTTACTTAAACTTGTGCTTAAAAGAAGATATCAATCTTGTATACAGATTGATATCTTCTTTTAAGCACAAGTTAACCTGTAACAGGAGATCCCGCTCTTCGCTCTTAATATATTGATTAGGTACACACTAAAACTTACGAGTACATTTTTTGAATTTGAATATCAGGCATGCGTGGTGATTATATAAATATCTGGGACACCTTACACGAAGATCATCTGATGAGAGACTGATAACCATACTTGAATATTTCTGAATGCATTAAAAAACATAACAATAACACAGAACAAAGATTGTGACGAACCCAAGACCTCAGGCGCTTGAGTGCGCTTCCACCAGAGATGTGCGAGGATGCGTTGCGAGGAATGCGTCTGTTAAGAACCAATAGAATTGTTTTATTTACCTAGCTTCGCGATTCTATTGGTTCTTAACAATCACATTCGAACTCGAACATCTATTTATTTATTTATTTATTATTTCGTACACCAATAGACAAATTACAGAGAAAACAATAAGGAGTACAAAAGTACACGTTAGCAACGCATCCTCGCACATCTCTGGTGGAAGCGCACCCTAAGGCAGGAACGCTGCCATTACGCTAACAGGCTAGCCAATACCTATCAATTTCACTGCTGACTTGATTTCCCTGCGGACTTTGCCTAGCAATAGTAATTACTTCACTTAAATTTTCTTTCCCTACTTTATTTTGTTTATGCTGCCTACAAAAAATAAACCACTGCCCAATATTTTTTTATGAAAAATATTTTTTTTACCAACAAAATTATGTCACAGGCAGTGCTGATAGTTAGATTATTCAAATTAACGTCTAATTTCAGGATCTAAGTGACTAATAGAATCAATTTTCCTTAATGTTTTATAAATTTTTGGTCGCGTTTGTCATTTAAATGAGTTGTCGTTGGCACGCTCGAATCTCTTAAGACTCGTAAATAATATAATAAGCGAAACGGAGGCCATTACGTTTTCATCATTTTGCCTAATTGAATGTGCCCTTAATAAATTGAATACGTGACGTTTCATTGTAATTTAAAATTCAGCGGTTAGACGAATTATTTTGGCTCTTTATACGAACCTTAAAGTATACACTTCTATTTCAAATGGGCAGTCAGAGGCAAGTTTGTGGTTGCGGACGGTTGAACGCAACACTCTGAAGCTTACACTTTCATTTAATCGTCATTGCTCTGCCTGCCTGCCACTTCAACTTACTAATACGTGATCATTAGAATATTGAACTAGATTCTATGTTTATCTAGATATAAACTTTTGTATATGTTCAACTGTATTTTGTATCCGATTGAAAGTTACTATGAGATTAAATGGTAATCCGCTTGATACATAGTTTCATTTATAAATGTAATGAATGTTAAAATATCTGAAGCTTTCAAGTAGTGACATCTACCGGAGCTGATTTGAAACTTTATTTCAAAAGACTTGGGCTGGTTCGTAGGTCATGCCCTTCGTGAAAACTGGGCAAAGGGAAAATCTGCCGCTGTAGTTCCCTATGAATTACATAGATGTCAGTGTTCAGTAATAAGCTAGTGTTGAGTAGCGTTATAGGAAAGAGTCCTAAGCAGAATAACGTTATGTTGTAACGATTGTAATTGGAATAAAACTTACTAACTTACGTGGTCAACTTAGCCCGGGTTTTTTAATACCAACCCGCCTTTTGCAACCGTGGTGAATACGCCAATACCCATTCGTTGTAGCGATGATTTGATTACAATGATGAAGGGCTTTGCCTTACAGTTTTTAGGCTAATTACTTCCTTACTACTTTTTATTGCACTTACTTATCTGGTGGCCAATAGTAATAATTTAGAGTCTATATTACCCACTGGGAAAGGCTTCCAACATTAAAATTAAGTCATTATGCCATGGATTATTAATAACTAATATTCTTTATAAATTGGGGCTTATTTAAAAATGGGGGTTTTAAAAACCATGCCCCCTGGACATCGGGCTGTGTGCGCTGACTGAGGCGTTAAGGAGGTCGTTGTTGGTGTTACTTCAGACAATTTTTTGAACAAAACCATTGATTTCGAGTTGTGGGACTTGTGGGAGAGTCGCTTAGTTAAATTCTTACAAAATAATACTCGTAGTTATGATTTAGTGAAACTTCTAAAGGAATTGTAGAAGTTGGAACCAGTTTTTGTGTACAAGTGAGTTATGGCCTGTTATAGTTGGGCCCTAAGTACTTAAGAAGTTATCTACCGGTACCGAGTTAACTATGCACATTACAAAAAAAGTATATTTCAAGGTAAATCTCGTAAACCAAACAAAATCATCAAAGTCGCGACGTATGTCAGAGTTCAAGCTAGATTTCCATAATGACTACAAAGCAGTAGATGTTAGGTATTTGGCGTTAGGAACTGGAACACAAGCTAAAACGACCTTACCCTTTTTTTTCTTTTTTTTTTTAAGTAGGGGAAATGCCTTACGCATACCCGTCCACCGAGGGGCGGACGGGTTATGTCGGACTCTCCACTACGTTTGGTAAAGTTGGTATAAGGTTTATCCTCACACATTGCTTGTAGATGCGCCATGACGACTTGTTTAGTTCGGTGTTTATATACTGCTTAGTGTTTTGTTATTGCGCCAAAAAATATGTATATGTATCAGCAAATATAATTTAACACTTACAATAAGAGTGAGCTACTTAAATAACTTTATACGAGTTTAAGCTATCTCGCATCGAGAAAAGCGGCCTCCCTTTACATTTAACGTTATCAATGGACTTAATTCTACGTATAGTATAGTCCTTCGGATACATCATGGTACCTACTTCTGTCTTAGAGCCTTACATGCATCAATTTATACATGATATTTGTATGTTTTCCAATTTGGGCATACACTACTTAGTTAAATAACTATTTTACTGAAATAATTCATTTATCATGCACACATATTTTTTTTTTAATATTGCCCGTCAAGCTGACCTCACTCCACCTGATGGAAAGTGGTTGTGAGGTCCAGACATAAGGCTGACAAGCACAGTAATGTAAAGCAATAATTTTGCTAAAATTATAATTAGGTACCTAATATTTAGGTTTGAAAAATGGTGGCAGGAAATTTTAATTTGCCCCTTACTCGCAATATACGAGCGGTTCCAAATTACTGTACTAAATTGCAGTAACTTTTACTAACCCTCGTAAAACATTTAAGTTACAACATTGTGCCATCAAACTAGTTAGGGCTTAGTCACACTTGGCTTAAAAATACCTTCAGTAAGTTAATTTTCAATAAGGGTTATCTAAAATGGCCAGCGTGAAATGGCAGCACTAGCGTCAGTTTCAATCAACTGTCAGATCCATACATTATTTGTATATTTCGATATTTTTTTGGTTTATTCATTCTTTTTTTTTATTGCCCGTCAAGATGACCTCACCCCACCTGATGGAAAGCGGTCGTGAGGTCCAGATATGAGGCTGACAAGCCCGTCATTCAAACAAATCACTGGGCTGGCCATCCTCACCGTGAAGGCCTGCAGAAATGCCTTTTCACGCCCCGCTTGAAAAACTCGGGACTATACGAGGAAGGAAACATGTGTTTCCTTCCTCGTATAGTGCTGGAAGAGCGTTCCACGTCTGGATGGTAGGTACGACACAGAAACGAGTCACCGATTCTTTTAGTTCGGGCCAACAAATGTTGAATTGCGTGTGGAGGACGCCGTAGTCCAGCACGCGTGGTACGCGAGTGGAAACGTGAGGGTGGAATAAGCTGGAATAACTCGTCAGAGCATTCCCCATTGTGGAAGCGATAGATACCACTTAGCCTGGCAATGTCTCTGAGACGCAATTGGAGAGGCTCAAGGGTCAAAGTTGCCTCTGGGTTTCCAATAAAACGGATAGCACGCCACTGTAACCTGTCAAGAGCTTCGAGTAGGTACTTGGCGGAACCGTCCCAGAGATGAGAGCAGTATTCCACACACGAGCGAACTTGTGTCTTATACAAAAGACAGAGCTGCCCAGGCGTGAAGAATCGTCTCACTCTCACGGATTCCGAGTTTACGGGATGCAGTTCTAATGACGCTCTCAATATAGTACCACTGGTTTAGGTTTCTACGAACATCCATGCCAAGGATGTTTAGGCTATCCTTAATCGGTAGCGGGGTGCTCTGAAGAGTAGGATGGGAAAGGAGCGGCGACCCCTTTGCTGTGAATGCATTTCCCTGCGTTTTCTTGGCTTTGAACTCGACTAGATTTGCATGCACCCCATTCTGAAATGCGGTCCAACACTCCGTCAAGCTCAACAACAAGACTTCGCCTCTTCTCCTCGATGTCAGTTTTTAAACATTACTAGGAAAATGGTTTGCTGGAAGGCCACAGTGTTGTGCAGTGCCTATGTGTGCTGGTAAAATAGGAGGGCATAAGTTCCCTACGGGTGATAAATAGCGATTAAAACAGTGGCTTTGATTCGCAGTTATAGGTTTACTTTAACAAAAAAATAGCTTCGTTGATTAATGTATATTAATAAAGCATGGTTTACTCTGCTTCATAAATATAGTTTTTTTGTGTTTTGTGAGTTTTAGTTGATTTTTGCACATTAATAAATTTATTATGCTTTAATAGTATTGATGTTACTCGCTTATAATGTAGCTTAATATTGATGAAATAATTTTTTAATTGGTCCAGTATTTCTGGAGCCTTTTCAATGCAAAACAAACAAACAAACATTCTAATCATTCTCATTTATAATATTAGTATAGATATTTTTTTACTTTGCCTTAAAGTTACTTCTAACATAATAAAACCCAACGTAGTAGGTGGCGTGTCTTCGTCGTTATCCGGCGGCGCTAGCTGCGACAACATAACTCAAAATTATATATGGCCAGATTTGAACTCGGGGCCACGCGGGATCCACTCCCGGCGTCTTTTTTACATTGCCCGTCAAGATGACCTCACTCCTCCTGATGGAAAGTGGTCTGACAAGCACTGTTATGCATACGAATCACTGGGCTGGCCATCCTCACCTTGAAGGCCTGCAGAAATGCCTTCTCACGCCCCGCTTGAAGACCCCGAGACTATAAGAGTAAGGAAACACGTGTGCTGGAAGAACATTCCACGTCTGGATGGCTCGACAAGGAAGTGAAGCACCGAACCTTTTTAGTGCGTTGCAACAGATGCTGGATGGTCTAACTCCTAGGCCACTAACTAGATTATTATTAACTTTTAGGTCGCGATACGCTTTCTGTACTTGCTAGTGTAGTATGCCCCTAACAACGTTGCTAATTCAACATGAGCATAAAGTCAAAAATTAAACAGAGCCCTGCTCATTAACTTCCACCCTTAATTTGGGCCCTTAAATTAACCCAGACGTTTCGTCTTACGAAAGTTTTAGGTAATTCAAACTTTACCTTTATGAATTTAGCACTTGACTTTGAGTCAGGTATTACAGATTTGAATGGGTCTTTAGGAACATTCTGTTTGTTTCATTTTTAACCA
Source organism: Udea olivalis (assembly GCA_947369235.1). NCBI lineage: Eukaryota > Metazoa > Arthropoda > Insecta > Lepidoptera > Crambidae > Udea > Udea olivalis. Next base: position 21,294,100 of record OX376351.1, on the reverse strand, counting down.
AGTTTATCACAGACTTTAATCTAAATTAATTTTAATTAAAATATTGCGAGAAAAGTTGGGTATAACCTGGAACAACTGATAGTCACGAGCAAGGCCGTAGTCCACAGCGGTAGGCTGAACAGATTTGATCATTGCTGCACGCGAAACTCTACGACGCGCTTTACAATGCCAGGCCTCTGTCACTCCATGTACTTGTGCGCGATAATTACCTTCCAGCCGCCGCGTCTTGGAAGACTCATTTGGCAGTTGTTTGAGGTACTACAGCCGCGTAGAGCGTTCGTACACGAATCTTGCGGTTGAACTGAACGCACATACTGACCACTGACATCTTTCTCGAAAAAGATAGCCCTGGCAATGACAAACCCTGGCATGACCTGACACATAACAGCACCTGTGTTCAATGGTGTGATTTACTCATATCTGTTCCGTAGTAACTATTAGGTAATGTGTGACAATGCCAAGAATTGGCACAGATCGAGAGACATCGCAAAGCAAGCTGCAGGAGTGTCGCCTTAGTTGGTATGGTCATGTCTCTCTCTTGTCGGCTAACTACGTGGGCAACAAATGTCTGGCTATGCCGCCTCCGCCGGGGACCGGAAGAAGAGGTCGACCCAAGAAGCGCTGGCTCGACGTTTTCAATGATGACATGCGTGCCAACAGACTCACCACTGAGGATGCACAAGACTGCGCGAAGTGGGCCATGAAAATAAGAAAGGCGGACCCTGGGACCCCACACACCAGTGTGAGTTCACATCCGGGATAGACCGCACGGATGATGATGAGTGACATCGCAAAGCTCAAGCTATCACAACCGGGGGGAGCACCACTCTTAGTAATTAGGAATGCGATGCGAGTAGGAGGAGGAGGTTTTTTTCATTATACTTCAGTCCGAGTCCGATTCGTATGTTTTCATTATCAAAATATCTTTAGTTAAGATGTCAAAGAATTTAACGGCAAAAAAGAGAATGAGGGTTCGTTTCTGGCAGCTTCAGCTGATGGTTCATGTCAACCTAACATGCGCTTCGCTTCGATCCTCGCAACCTAATAAGCCCAGTCATGCAGAGTGAGACACTTTCTGCCTAGAAAGGTTTTCAGTATGTAAAATTAAACAAAACCAATAACCTTGTTTGAGTTGAGAGTATATTTATCTCAATAAAGCTTGAAAATTAAAGGCAAAATCTATTTATTTCACACATTGGTAGAAGATTCTATACAATAACGAACAGACAGGAAGTGACATCGTTTTTTTTGTCGTTTTATACTTTGATATTATAACTCAAGATATTTTGATAATGAAAACATACTAATCGATTTATCTTTCCTACTTCAAGTGTATGCCAAAGGACGATTCTGACAGTGAACTTTCTTTTCAGTGAACCTTTTACACACATTGCCGGCTGCGCATTCGGCATTGTATCCAATACCTAGGCGTTGTATACATACATCCATTGCATACTTTGCCTGCCTATACATTGCCTAGGCACTGTATACAATGCCTGAATTATACACATTGCCGGTAACATATCTACTGTATTGTATCTTTATTTCTTAGCGCTAGCGACACTGGTGAAAAAGTGTGTGAAAAGTCTTGGTGACCTAGATCAGTTCAAGTTAAGAGTGTTTGAGTGCGATTTTTAAATAATATTATAATGATTAATATATTAAATTGTGACGCATAAAAAGAAAACACTAACAAAAACTTAATAAAAGTATCCAGTGTTTTCACAATTAAGGGGATCAATTAGGGGGATGCAGTATCGCGGCTCTCAGGGGTAGCGGACATGAGACTGACGGGGCTGTGGCCGTGTCATGGTCTGCCTCTCGAGTGGAATCCCGCAGCAGGAATTGAAGAGGAACAGGAATTAATTTGTGAGCTCCTGCAATAGCTTCGGGGTTCCTTCGTTCAGAGAGAACGTTCTGCCCGTAATGAAGGTCATGAATTTGGTTCCCGGTGGGCAAAAATGTGTTTTCATATTTTTTGGCACATAACCCAGTCTGATCAGTCAATGATGGATGCCTTTTTAAAAAAAATGGTTGTGACTTTGAATTAAACTTTAACATCCCCATCCTAGCCTAGCAGTGATCGTTTCCAGATGGTTGTATTTTACTGATTTTCGTGTCTTCAAAACAAAGAGTGAATAGGTATTTTCTTGGTAAGCGTGTAAATAGGCCTCGTCATCGCGTAAAACCAGACGAGACAAAACTATTACAAAATAACTGTTATTACTTAGTTATCGGTCACGTTTTAAGGTCGATAATCAATATTAACCTAGATTAATATGTGAAATTGATAAGATCTCAGACAGACTTTAAATTAGTCGTATTGTTAGCCTAAATATTTTTGATTATAACTACATTATCAATAATAGAATAAAACGCGCTCCTGGTTATTTACATTTATATTTTAATTATGTTACATACCCAATATTATATTATTTTTCCTGGAACCTGGGCCAGAATGACGCGCTCATAAGCGCATAAAATGATATTTAATATATAAATATTACACTGTCATCTCATCTTGCTCCAGTAAGATATTCAGATTTTGAGTTCACAAAGTAAAAAAAAGTAGGGATACGACATAAGTTTCCCTAATTGAATACGTCCCGTCAATTATGTAACACACTAATTTCTCTTCTTGATTACGATGCTTTAAATTTAAAAAATAAGACTTGGAAGCTTCCTGCTTTGTCTACCATTTTGTTTCTACAGAGATAGCATCATGTTACCTTGGTATAAAGATCACTCATATTAGCGATGTCCCAAATTAATCATTTGATACGATTTGGCGTTTGACCATCTGAAACAAAAAAAGTATATTGATATTAGTATACACTGTCATACGCTTTTCTATCACAAATTCTGTCAGATTTTGTTTACGCCACTTCAATTCGCGCAAAAACGTCACGCAAAAATTTACAACAAAAAAGATTAAGGCTGGTTAAAGAATCCATATAACCTGTCAAATGTAATCCATTCAAACTAAATATACAGGGCTTAGAAAGTATTATTTGTACCCGAAATCGAGATAGGTACGTCATTACAAGTTGTTCTTTTTAAAGTCAAGTATTTTATGGCAACTAAAGACATTCTTATTTTTCATTTGAGAACCCTTAAAATGAACAAACTTATGAAGCAAAACGTTGATGCTATTCAACAAATCCTGCCGTTAAAATTAAATGACTCCTCTCCTTGACATGTAAACACTCCATCAATACGATCCTGAAACACATCTTGCGCTTAGTCCACTCTCCTGCACTTGACACTTGAACTGGCACTTTCTAAGAACAGTTACTTCTTTAATTAGGTACTTTGATTTTTGTACTTACTATAATTACTGCCAAATGGTTCATTCCACTGCTGCTTCGCGCTGGTTCCGACAGCAATGTAGAAGATGCAACCGATGGCGTATATTGCTGCGCATAGGATGAACACGGAGCGCCAGTTATCTGGGTCTCCCTGTCAAAAAAGCACAAAAATTACTATATTTTATCTACTAATTAGCGGTCCCGAGTTCAAATCTGGCCAGAACCAAAAATCTTGGTATTCATTGTTTAATTTTCAACTAACTCTCCGGTGATGAAAAACATCGATGAAAAACCAAATCAGCGCGGATAGTGGCGGAAGGCTCACCAACTACCACGTACGTTGTGTTTTAATACCATTGGTGAAATGTGGGCTTCTGAGTTTTCCATTCACCATGACGGCAACAGTCACTTGCCTCTGACTACCCCGTTTGGGATAAAGTCGTGATGGTCTGTGGTATGTAGGTACTAATTACATCATTTTATATAGTACAGTACTTAATCGAAGAGTACACTACTTATTACAATAAACATAGAAGACCTAACAAATATAACACTTTAATTAACCTTGTACATGATTTAAGATTAATTCAATAACAAAGTAAGAAACAAGAAAAAGTGTGTGTTGGTTTTTTTAAACATGGCCCAGTTTATGCTTTGTTACCTGCATTCGACCAGCGTGGTGTTTAAATCTTAACATAAGTATGTATTGTGGCAATTATATATGTTTTTTTAATTTAAAATGGGTTTGCGTTTAGCCTCAGTCTCGCCTGGTGGTAAGCGATGACGAGGCCGATGGTGGTTCACGCTTACCCAGAAAATGCCTATTCACTATTTCAATGATTGACACCTTTAATGCGCCAGACAACACCAATTTTCATGGTCTAGAAGTGAGGATAATATCCTTTTGTTACGAGGTACATACCAGACCAGGATTTGGGTCAGGAGCGTCAGACCCAGCATATTTAGCAAAGATCGTATGTTTCCTGAATCGAGCAGACCAGGATTCGAACCCGGGACACTACGAAAATCGAGGCGAAGAACTGGGCTACTAATCGTGTCCTTCATCACGAAATAAGTAAAACTACTCTTTGTTTAGCAGTGGGAAAGCTTACAGGCTTATTTTTCTGACTATTTAGGGGGCTACAGATTGCCGTCTTTGAAGTTAGTAAGTCATTTACTTTCACTTAATATTGAAGAATACTTGCGTTTTCTTCAAGCATGGCGCCAGCTACGATAGGGGCAAAAATTGACAGTAAATCAGCAAACCCGTTGGTGATCCTCTTCATCCTCCATGAGAAGTTCGGAGCCATGTCATCATGAGACGTCTGGAAGCGAAGTAAATTTTGGTTAGGTTGAAAATTGTCGAAAGGATCGGAAATACTACAGTGATGTCACAATATTTGTCACTGATAATATAATTTATTTGCCATGAACGTTGTTTAATATATTTTTTTAGTTTAAAACATAATATTAAGCGCACTTTTTCATTTATTGACAAGATCATCATATCCAATACAAGTGTAGAAAGCATTAAAAAAATCTTTAGCCATTTCTTTCGCGTTGCGCCTCTTATGATGTACCTACTCGTACTTTACTTTACGACTCTTATAATGGACGTACATACCACACTGCTGAAGCTATTTGTTTTTCCTTCAACGTAACGTAATTATGAGAGGATCCAGTAATAATAATAAATATCTGGGACAATTCACACCAAGATCATCTGACCCCAAACTAAGCAGAGCTTGTAATATGGGCGTCAGAGACTGATAAACATACTTAAATATTTCTAAATACATACCTAAATAGATAATAACACCCAGACACACAACAAATACAAATGTTCGTCACACAAATATTTGTCATGGGTGGGGATCGAACCCAGTGTTAAAGAAGTCTTTATTTTCGCCTACCAAGTGTTTTTTAAGCTCTGATTCAAATACATACAGTCTTTAATACTTACTTACTAGTAAAGTATAGTATATTTACCACATAGCCAGAATATAAAGCAGCATTGAGGGCCATCACCAAAGTCAAGACTAATCCAGTTATTTTGATCTCGTTATCTAGTAATGATAGCGAAACTAAACCAATGCTCGGTCCAATGAATCCTGTGGGAAGAAAATTATAAATCGTTAATTTGTTATTCGAATTCTTTACTATCGTTTTTTTCTTATTACGGATCGCGTACACCTAATCCGTTATCGGCCGTCATCGGCCATACTCGGCCGATCAAATCAAACAGTAGTTTTGACCGCTATTCGCCGACAAAATCGGTTTTGGAGTACGCGTTCCGTTCATTTACATACGTTTGATTTGATCGGCCGAGTTTGTGCCAATTATGACCGAGCATAGTCAAACGAGTAGTCCTAGTAGATCTGTCCGCCATTGGCCAACAAAATCGGTTTTGGTGTACCTACGCGTACCGTTCATTTACATACGTTTGATTTGATCGGCCGAGTTTGGCCGATGACGGCCGAGCATAGTTCGGGCGATAACGAATTGAGTGTACGCAAGCCGTTTGACTATCCAGGAAATTTTATTGATAGATAATTTCCTGGAGTTTCGATAAAGTCTCTATGTAATCTCATCCAGTTAGCGACTAGCCGACCATGATAGGCGTACACTCATGGTAGGTGCTCTTAAATTACGGGCCCAATGAATAGTTGTCGATATACATAAATCGAGTTACAGCATAAAGGTCATGTGTAAGTAAGTGGGCCTTAATTTCGCTCTGAAATTAAAACTAAACCTTATCAAATCATATAAAAACAATTGGCAATTTTTAAGAAACAAATAGCCCCGTAGAAAGTACTCTCAAATTGTTAACCCACTTACACGAATAAATAATCTATAATACTCGTATTATAGGAAAGATTTCATTTGGGTTTTATTGAATAGGCTCCGTAACTACTGGGCTGATTTAAAAAAAAAAATTTTTACCAATTTAAAGCTACATAGCGAGTAAAGTAGGCTTTATTTTTTTAGGCTAAGTATATTGTGAAGGGAGAAATAGCATAAGTGGGCGCAGCCACAGACGCTCAGTTCGTTAATTATAAATGAATTCTTAAAATCAAACATTGAATAAAATTGTCTCAATTTTTTCAAATCGTGTGCTGTTATTTTATTTTCTCAGTGAAATTTTGTAACATCTTTAACATTTACCAATAGCAGTGAAGACTTTTCGGGTGATAGTGACGTTGAGGCATTTTTTTGAAATTATTTGGTCTGATATTAATCGGAAGATTATGACCATAAGGAACATCCCGAAATATGGCACCGCTGACACTAAACCATTCTGAAAAAAAGGTATTTATTAGTTTTTATTTAATCGTTATTCAGTCAATTTCAAACCAGACGACTTTTCATTCAAAAAAAATCAGAGTATTATAATTATCTCAAAAAATTTATACTATTACAATACATGCTTAAAGCACTTGAATTTTTATTTAAGTCCTTAATAAAGTCCGCCCAAAGGGCCCAACCCAGAGGTCGTTAGGTTTCCAAGTGAAGAAAACCATATCCCATACATTTTGAAGTTTTTCAATTGCAACTTGGATGAGTATGAGGCAGGCACCACTTATATGTAAGATATTGTGTTTCATAAAAAAACGACTTAAAACAAATAATAGGAAACATATAACTCACTATGACAATACTAACGCCCTGGGTTTGGTTCAAATATGTCGGCACCAGCGTCATGAGAGTCCACAACCCCCAATTCTGGGCGCAGTTGGCGACGACCAGAGAGAGGAAGGGGAGAGACGTCCATAGTGCATACCATGGGGTTTTTGATTTCTGAAGATATTAAGTTAATAAATTTGGCTTTATACTGTCCCACTGCTAGGCAAAGGTACCCATCACTATTATACATTTATTTCATTCTATTTTATTATTTTTGACGATCTTATTGTGAAAATCCTTTAATTGACCATAAACCAATGTAATTTAATGTGTAATTTTATAATAAGAAATAAATAATCTAATCTAATCTAATTTTATCACTGAAATCTATTTATTTTAGCAAGTCATTTTTCTGAAAAAAAAATCTTTTTTTTTAAAAAATCGAAAAGACATTGTCCTCGAAGTTACGAAGTTTCGTGAAACTTTGTAAGGGTTAAAAGGACACGAAACGTACTTATGACTAGGTTTTACGTAAGTAATTGTACTTACGAATAAAACATGATTATTTGAAAACCAAAAAATCAACATCAATTCCGAAAAGTAAGTGTTTTTCAACGACTGAAAATCCACGTTACTACGGGAATAAGCCCCCTGGATCCGCTGGGCCCTGGATTTCGGGTTAGTTCATTTCTCATAGTTAACCTTGTATAAGAAATTACTATGGCAAAAGATGTACTAAATATTTAATTCCAGAGATATATAATGATATTGATTGGCTAAGGCAAAATGATGAACAATGTAAGTTCACATTCAAAATGAAACTTAAGAAATATTTCCTTAATATGCTTGAAGAAATAAATAGTTAAGTAAATATTTAAAGTAGGTACTTTATGAGATATTCCCACAGGGCTAAGTAGCGTGCTATTGTTTCATTGATAATGAGAGTTGTAGTTTTGTAAGTAGCATAAACATTATTAAGCTAAGAGTGCTATCTTTTCGCCAACAAACTGCAAAACAGTTTGGCGAAGTTTAATAAAGTGTTATTTAGTGTAATCCAGTTTTTTTTTTTTTTTTTTTTATATTTATTTAACAAAAAGTTTACATAATATTCTTATAATAAAACATCACAAAAACCGTTGATCGGTTTGTACGGATGCTTTGAGCATCTTAGCGCGCGGCCTGTGCCTAAAAACTTAGTTAACAATATTTCAAAGTAAGTAGCGTAAGTAGTGTAGTTAAAAAAGAAATTAAAAAAAAAAACAAATTACTGGTCATGTTCGTCGTAGTGATAAAAATAATAATTTGTATATCGTACTTGGCTGTTGATCGATTAATTGTGTGGGACGTCATTATAGTGTAGGTAGGTAGGTGAAGCACTTAATATCTTGATTGTTAATTAATAAAAATAACAATAGCACATTCTGTCATCTCCATTAGGAATTTAGACTTACAGCCTCATAAGAGATTAGGACTCTGTGTACTTAAAATGTTCTAACTTTTCTTACCTGTTGATCATTTATTATCCTCAATGACTGTCTTATATATACCCTTTCATCTTCACTTATGAACCTAGACTTTTCAGCCGAGTTGGAGCCCAAGATTAAGTAGACAATGCTCCAAATGCCACCAGTTACGGTATTCAGGTAAAACAACGCAGGCCAACCCCAGCCGTTTATCACAAATCCTGAATTCAGGAATTGTACTGACGTGCCGAACAACATTCCTGCAATGATAACGAAGAATAAACGATAAAGTCCCAATCATCAATCATAATAATTGGTGATAACATAATCAGCATCACATTTCCTTGCGTGCATAGCCTAAATCTAAGGCCACTTCCTCACCGAATCGGTGCGGTTTTGCTTCGGTACCCCAACTGCACTAAATCTGTAAAGACGGTTTGCCGCGCGCATGTAATCAAATGAGATTTTTCAGACCGACGCGTTTCGGTACAGATTTTTTACCGAGCGCATACGCGCCTCTGCATAGAATCTGTAAAGAGCGGCCGGCTTCCCCCGTCCCACCCCCGCCAGCTCTGTCACGCGCCTCGCTCACAACAGTCACAACATTACACCAGAAGAATACCGTACCGAAAACATCTGGATGTGTCAGGCTCTGGAGCCTGTCAAGAAATGTTTTTCAGCAGAAAATCTGTACAGTTTCAGTGCTGATGCCGTACCTAAACGAGAAAGCACCGCTCCGGTAAGGAAAAGGGCTACTAACATAGCAATCGTTCATTCATATACGGACAAAAGTTTTAAAAAAAAGACACGTGTGCACTACTTCGTGCGTTAAAACCTTAGGTTAAAACGCGTGTAGTGCACGTGTTGCGATGCTGTTAGTTAAGTTTACGCTCAACCAACGCATGACAAAGATCAGGTGGACAAAACGTGTGAGTTCCTTTGATCACACGGAATCAAGCGCGCAAACGTAGGTATTCATAGAAAATAAATAAGTAGTTGGGTCATCGTGCCACTATACCCCCCCCCCCCCCCTAATGCCATGCAAAATCACGTTTTATCGAGTAAAAATCGCAATAGGCTTTCAGTAAATCAAATGTGATAGCACTAATCATTCCTTTTTCCCTGAACTGAATTATTCATTGGAAAATGGCGCATTTCCGTCACACTAACGATGTCGTGACGTCACAAAAAAGTGACACATTTGGTTAGCTTTATGTCTATGATAACATAACATCAATAAAATAGTACTTGGGTCCTTACCGCTAAAGATAAACTGTTCTGTCCACTTCCGTTCTTCGGAAGGAATCCATTTATCTAAGAGATTCAAAAGTGCTGGTACCATTGCTCCTTGCGCTAAGCCTTGGATAAAACGGTTGGCTGCACTCAGCTGCCAATCGCCCTAGAATAAAAACGTTTCAATTCCCTTTTCTGTAATCTCAATGGAATGAAACAGAAAATAAGATGTTATCGGAGCCAGAAACCTTTCGCAATTCATAATAGTATTTTAGTTAGTCAAATGGGCCCCCTAACCTTACGTTTTTTTGGGACCGGCCTCTGCTCTGGAATAAGCTCACTGTTAGTTTTTTGTATTATTGGCTATGTTGCTAGCTTGCTCATTATAAACACGATAGAAATAAACTTTTTAATCCAAAAGTATAAGCGTTATTCCAATTTCTTGCCTAATCTGGCAAAATTCTATATAGTTTTTGTCTAAAGTCCGTCATTCAAAAACCACGATTTCTTTTTAAAAATCGAATATTGACAAAGCAAATGTGGCAAAAATAAGGATAAACTAAAAGTAAGTACAATACTTACATCATACGCACCTAACGGCAAGAAGGCCGACATAGCAGCACTGCCTGCTACCCCCACAGCCATGAACACCTTCCCTCCAAACTTGGCAGATAGCCTCCTGCCAGGTATCTGCGAGATCACGTACCCCGCCATGAAAGCTGACAGGATGATTGCTTGAGTGCCTATGCTCCAATCAAAAGGCTGGAAAGGAAAAACTTATATAAGTAATTAGATTCAGATTCATTATTAAGCATTTTACAATGCTTATTTTCATGATTGTATATTTTAATGACACGATTGGCGTGGTGCGCTGCAGAACGTTGGTTCCGCCTCCTCCTTTTCACCATCGGAGCACAAGAAGCACATTAGCCTTCCACTCGCACGTTGTGGACATTCCATAATGCGAACAGCAAAGGAGTGGAACTGGCTGTCCGCGCAGGTGTTTCCGAACCAATACAATCTGGGTCTCTTCAATACAAGAGTGAATAGGCATTTACTAGGCAGACATGTACCATCATAGATCGCATCTTCTCTTACCATCAGGTGCAATTGCGATCAAATGACTGTCTAGCTAGTCCTCTATAGAAAGAAAACGGTTTCATATTTAAATTCGAGTGGAAGAAGCGCAAGAGGTGTGTCAGGGCCGTAGTAAGTGGAAACATATGATCTCTGCCTACCCCGTTGGGAAAAAGGCGTGATGGTATGTATGTAAGTTTAAATTCCCTGTCGGGTCAATTCAGGAAAGAACTTTTTCCACATAAGCCCAGGCCTGGGTGTGCTGGAAGAGGCCCCTGGCTTTATTCTTCAATTTTTTTGGTGTTCTCTGGCGCATTTTCAATTTTTTAAATAATCTAATTTCTGTGCTACCTAGGTGGAGCGCGGTAATCGAACTCGCGCCTTCTGGTAACAATGCTATTGCAATCATTAATAAGCCTGAAGAAAAGAGTAGTACTCGTAGTAAGGGTAAGAACAGCCACCCAGATTTAGTTATTTATTCATTCAAATCCTTAACATCTATCCTTACAGGCAAAACCTAATGCAATAGTGTGGCTATGTACATGGTACCATATTTACTAAATTCCTAATTAACAGTACATGCTATACATAACACTACCCTTGCGAGTTCACTCAGATTGCCCGAAAATACATCAATCCGCTCGTGAACTTCGTTCACCAAGAGGATTGTTCGCACAAGCGGTGTTTTACTGTACAAATTGGTCCTGGTCACGGGCACCGCCAGCAGTGGCGGGCGACGCCTCCTCCACACGTAGCGGTCCGGCACGCTCATTGATTGCCGAAGACGCGGAGCCCTGCTCATTGAGGGCCGACATTTGTTTTTTCTAGTTTGCCTATCTATGAATAAATGGACTACGTAACAGCAAATTAAGCTTTAATCCATAGACCGAAATGTTTGTTTTACTCGATACATATATTTGCTTTTAGCGTTATTTGTATGTCAATTTTTCTAGTGAGTATTTTTCTGGAATTTATTCGCAGCTAAGTCGGTCTTAGAAATAGGGCTGCGTAAATAATAATTACGAATACACTAAACCTATGTCACGTTTAAATTGACAGTATTTGCGAAAGATTTACTGAAATCATCTTGTTGTTTGAAATAGAAGCTTAGGAGTCTCTCAAGTTAGGTGATTTGATACTCGTATCCATATTATTATTATTTAACTTTTCTTAATAGTGAATAGAATACTGACACATTTTTGTCCTGATGGTAAGCAGTTATCGCAGAATATATATTTTTTTTAATTTTCTTGAAGAAAAACACTTTTGCCAGGGGCGGGGCGTCAACCAGTACACGCAATCACGAGCGAATTTCGAAAAAATCGTTTCCTTTATGGCCTAACCTGAATTCGAATCCGAGATACCACGCAATTCACGTCAAGAAACCACACTACACCCTGCTAAACCAATCATGTTGTCATCACGTGATATGTCAATAAATTTGTTTATTCTAAACAGCACATTACTTATTGGACATAATATATTTGAATCTAATTACCTTCAACTCTTGTTCGTTCTCTTGCTGTGTTGTCATAGCGACGATAGCCATGCTCATGCTGACCCTCATGCCGTAAGCCAAAGCCAACCCAAGGAAGAGCAGCAACACCTGGACATGACGGAAGCCAATAGGCCGTCCTGCAAAGTTGAAACAATAGCAATACCGATTTGTTTGGTAGTGTTCAGGCGTGAAAATAGCTGGGCTTATTACCATACTTTATAACTTGGTAAGTTCATTCCCTGAGCTTTGCGAGCAATTTCGTAATTATGATCTTTCAATTCCAGCCGATCAGCGGTTATAAGTTAATAATGCATCTTCTAAACTAGATATTTACTGACGACATTACTCGTTACCCTTAATTTAAGGAACCGACTTGACAAGACAAATAAAAAGGTTTTTTTTTTTCAAACACTTAAAAGAGTACATGAAATGATCTCAAAAAATAATAATTGAAAACTGTATTTTACTCACTTGGCTTCGTCACACGGGTGGTTTCTCCTTCCTCAACCATTTTTGAATAATAAAAAAACCCAGTCAAATCACCACTTCATTCTACAATCGTCTATTATTATGGACTCCACAAACAAGATTAACAATCGTATTTAGATCGCTTGTAGTCTATTTATTTTATCAATGTGATGTTATCCCGTGTGATAAAAGCATTTTACTTAATACTGTAATACAGATAAGGTTTGTCGTTTTTTTTACCTTTTAGCTGATAATGACTGAAACAGACACCTTGGTGGTCGATTGGTAAAAGATATCGGCGCAAAGTCTAGACGTTCTGGGTTGAAACCCCCGGTGTGGCGTGATGATTAGGTGATAACCCATGAAGCGATGACTTGATTTTAACGATGAAAGCTTTAATACACCACTGGGACTGTGTGCACAAAAATATGTACAAATTTGGACGAGTCGATCTGAATTTTAACAAGCAATTACAAAACTAATTAAAATAATGATCTATTTGCCAGATTCATAAGTAAATTTACTTCATTTTGCCGTTTGCTTAACATGATGCAATATATATGCAAAATACTGTTTTGCTGCCTATCCCCACCGTAATGATACGGGTATTTGCGGGTGACGATTTCCAGTATCAATGCCTCACCAGGTGTTTAACAATAAATGCTCATTCTATCTCCACTCTATCAAATTCCCTTTGTGTCAACAGATACAGAGCATTATTTCGATATAAATATAAATATAAATAAATATAAATATGCGCCAGACAACACACCTCTTGTAATGGTCTCGAAGTAGGGATTATTATATCCCTGTGTTACGAGGTACCACACAAGGAAATAAGCTAGGGGCGTCTCCTAGCACACCCAGACCCGAGTCAATTCAGAAAAGATCGTCTCCTGAATTGACCCGACCGGGAATCGAACCCGGGACACTACGGAAGTCGAGGCGAGAAACCGTGCCACAGCACACTACGCCAATCGTGTCGTCAAGATGTTTGGGATGTTCGTCCGTCGATGTTCTATAATCGCGGAGCCCCTAATAGAGCACGAGATAGAATACTTGTTCTTGATTCCTCGTTCTTATGATGGACAGATGGACAGATGGCGCTGCCATAGTGTAAACACGTAAATACGGACCCTAGAAATAGTTTTTGATATTAAAAATAGAAGTATGTCAAATTTGTTGATATTTCTGTGTCTTAAGTGTAAATTAGTGTTTAACTAACCAGTGATAATGTTAGCATAATAAAATGATACATAATAAAACAATGAATAGTGATTGAAGAATTAGTAATACGAATACACGGATCACAAATTATTATTGTTAAAGTGACGGTGTATCGCAAAAAACTTTTAATTAAAACAGACAAAACATTCAGTGACAGTGAAGGATCTATTTCTATGGATAAAAAACGGAACAATTACATGGAATAAAGTAAATGCAGACGTTAAAGTTTTGAATATTGAACAACTTTCCAAATACTGCGCATGCCCGAGACGCCTCAACCGACGGAATTTATGCTCCCTAGATCGCCATCTAGCGTACAATTTTACCTTTGTCGTCAATATCTGGAGGCACCTCAATGACGCTAACTAAGTATGCAAGCAAACAAAAGCTGCTAATGTGTCAATATACCACTAGGTGACGTGATAAAATATACACTGTAGTTCAATCTAATAAGGACTGCCTTTTTCTTCTGACTTTGCGAAGAGCCCCGTAGCGTATTGGGTACGCGGTCATACCACGTAATCCACTGGACGGGGGATCGAATCTGCGATCAGTCACGTATTTTTTTTTTTTTTTTGGTTCTGGTTACCTGTTTTTTGTTTGGGTAAACTCATCTCGGTGCTGTTTAAGTATTACCGACGACAACAAAATAAATAAACAAGATGGCAATCTGATCGACTTGTAAAAAATCCCTACCAAAACGGGAATTTTTGAGCTGCTCAAAATGTACATCAAAGTATGATTTACATTGCGCTAATGTCCCTATCCATCGATTCAATAACACCATGTCTCCAGAACGAAAGAAGTCATGGGTTTGCTGTGGTTGTCTAAGAAAATCAAACATGTCATCAACGAGAAAAAATATCAAAGACGTCGTTGGCGAACACAAAAAATCAAAGACGTCGTATCCCTTGCATCTACCATCTACGAGTACATCAACGCCAGTTAATTTTGCGGCAGCAAATTTTGGAGATCCCATCATTTCTGATTCCACTTCAAGCGGGGAGTTACGCCCTTGTGAAGAAAATTATATAACATATCGTAAACCAAGAAGTCTTGCAGCGGCAAAATCATATGAATCTTTGCTTCAAAATGAGCTTATACTGAGTAACTCACCTGAAATTAGCTTAAGCAGAAGCTCCGAATCCCTAAATGAGTTGAATATAATTAAGGATATGAAAATGGAAATTGAAAGATTGAAAACAGAACTAACCATTGTGCAGAATGAACTGGAGAACAAAATCCTGGAAAATAATGAACTCAATAAGACTATTAATAATTTGAATAAGAAAAACAGTTTTCTAAAAGATATTTGTCGGAAGCCTGGACAAACAAACACAACCAAGATGGCCCAAAAAGTGACCGGCAACAACTCCATGTTTACTCATACTTTTGATACAGTGCTTACTGATCAAGCACATAACCTGGAAAGAGAAGGAAGTAGTACCGTGTTAGAGCTATCTTGTGATTCTGAAAACACAACTGTAGTCGAGGGAGATCATAAGCGTATTAAAGAGCTGGAAAAACAGGCATTGGATCTACTTATGCAGTTGGACGCAGCACATAATGAAATCCTACATCTTGATCGAATGGTACAGTCATTGCAAGGAGAACTTCTAAATCATGAAACCGCTGTTATACCTGTGAAGACCTCCTTGAACCGAAAAATCAAGAATAAGTTGTGTATACTCTCTAATATTAAAAGTAACAATATTACAACCCTTATAGAGAATTCTACCCTTGGACACATGTATGACTTCTGCCATTACATTAAGAAGGGTGCAGGAGTATTAACGCTACTGGATAATTTGGAAGCCAAAATAAGAGATTACGGATTTGATGATCACTGCATAATTTTGCTGGGCGAAGAAGACCTTCGAAATCATACAGACTGCAACCTTGTATCACAAATAAGTGCAAGTCTGAAAAAACTGCAACATACTAATATAATAGTGGTTTCTCCAACTTATGTTTGTGGGGCCCTTATTTACAACTACAAAGTAGAAAATTTCAACCGTTCGTTATATAAAGATGCTACCAAAAATAGGCATTTTCATTGCCTCGACTCTAATAGAAACCTTACTCTTGCAATGTTTTCACCAAAGACTGGAAAACTGAATACTGCAGGCATGAAGTCAATAATAAATAGCATTGAAAACTTAATAACCCAGATAGTAAATCACAATAAGGACCATTTTTTTCGTTGAAACCGTTGCAAGTTTGTCAGTTGTTAACTGTAGTGCTACTGATCAATGTAAAAACAATAGCATAGTCGAAACGAAAAAGAATAATTTTCTGGGAATTTTCCATCTTAACATTTGTGGAATACTTAACAAACAAGAAGAATTATTATACTCAATACAACAAATGCAAAAAGAAAATTTGTTCATTGATGTCATTTGCCTTTGTGAAACTAATTTGCAGTCTGGTACAGAAAACAATCTCAAGGTCAGTAATTTTAAAACAGCGACGTGGTTCTCTCGAAAGCATAAAAAGCGGGGAGGAGTGGCTATTTTGGTCAAAAAGGACATCGAATACAGAATGCTGAGTGAATTGAAAAACATACCTCAGAATTGTGTTTTTGAGTGCTGTGGCATAGAGCTAGTCCAGTACGGAATTATCGTAATTTGCCTTTATACTAATAAAACGCCTACATCTCCAAATTCCTTGTTTTTCCAGAAACTGGCAGATCTGTTACATGTTATAGGTAACAAGAAGCGTAAAAAGATAGTCGTATGTGGAGATTGGAATATAGATATCTTTAAGAACTCAAATATTACCACAGGGCTGAAACAATTAATGGAAAATTATAATTTAGAATTGAAAATCAAGCTCCCCACAAGAATAACACATAATTCAAGAACATGCATTGACCAGATAGCTACTAATATAAAGGCCAGTATTCCAGCCGTACATGACCTAGGCTTATCAGACCATACGGCTCAAACACTTGAGATTCCAGTAACGACGAAAAAGATGATGAGTCCTAAGTGGTGGTACGAATACAAGCGAGATTATTCAATTGAAAATAAAAACCGTTTTATTGAATGTTTATCTAACTTGTCTTTTTCAGAAGTCTATAAAGGCTGTAACGCTATAGATGCCTTTAACGAATTTTATAATTTATATAAGTTGTTCTATGACCTATGCTTTCCAATTGTTAAACTTAAAATTACATCTAAAAGTAATAAATCAATATGGATAACTAAAGGTATAGCTAAAAGCTGTCGTATGAAACGCATATTGTATTTAAAGCATCGTAGAAACGTGACTAAATATAACTATAAATATAAAAAATACTCAGCAATATTAAAAAAATGTATCAGAGTATCACAAAGAAATAATAATTATAAATATATAAATAAATTTAACAACAAATGCAAAGCAGTCTGGAATATTATCAATAATTACGTCTCAGATTGTGATCGCAATTCAATAACAAAAATATCTACAGAAATGTCAGACATTTATGACTCTAAAACTATATCAGAGACGTTTAATGAGTATTTTGTTGATAGTGTTTCTCAAAACTGCACTATAGATAGTAGAAATAGGTTAATTGAAGAAAACATAGACTCTGTAGTACCATCCTTGTTTCTCAATCCGATTAGTAAAGATGAACTGATTAAAATAGTAAAGTCTCTCAAAAATTCAACTTCTGTTGGATATGATGATATATGTACCGATGTTATTAAAATGAGCATTGAAACTGTTGTTGAGCCATTTACTTTTGTAACAAATTTGTTGTTCAGTGAAGGTCATTTTCCAGATGCTTTGAAAAAGTCAATAGTCAAACCACTCTACAAAAAGGGCGATATAACATCTATGAGCAACTACAGACCAATAACTCTAATACCCATTTTTTCAAAAATTTTAGAGAAAATGATGTATTACAGATTAATTCATTTTTTAGAAAAGAATCATGTCATAAAGGATGAACAGAACGGCTTTCGGAAACGCAAATCAACATCACTAGCCATGTTTAAATTAATTAGAACAATCACTAACAGTTTAAATGATACCATTCCAGTAACTGTTCTCTTTTTAGACATGACTAAGGCTTTTGATTTTGTCTGCCACGAACGCCTACTTGCAAAATTGTACAAATACGGCGTTCGTGGACCAGGTTATCAATGGATAAAAAGTTATTTAAGTGAAAGGGAGCAATGTGTTGAAATTAAAAAATATTGTCCCAAAAGTAGATCTCTGGAAAATGTTAAATCATCTTACATAAACAACCAGTTTGGTGTTCCTCAGGGTAGTATTCTTGGTCCTCTGTTGTTTCTTTTATATATAAATGACCTACCGAAAATTACGACCCATGAATGTATTCTTTTTGCCGATGACACCAGCATTATTTTTAATGGTAATAGTAATACAAACATTCAATCATATGAGGATGACATCAACACAACTTTTGCTAAAACGGTTGAATGGTTAAAAAGAAATAATTTAAAAATTAACTTTCAGAAAACCAAGTACATGCAGTTTGGTTCAAATAAAAATAAAAATAAAAAACTAAAAATAAAATATAACGGACAAATTATAGATGAAGTGACACAAATAAAATTTTTAGGTGTTACCCTAGACAACTACTGTGACTGGAAAAAACAAATATCTGATATTTGCTCCAAATTGAATAGTTTCGTGTTTGCTCTTCGTCGTATCAGTCAATTAGTATCACATCAAGCTGCTATCACAGCGTATAATTGTTACATCAATTCTATGTTGAGATATGGAGTAATGATCTGGGGTAACTCAGTATATAAAGACAAGGCTTTTATAATGCAAAAGAAATGTGTTCGTGCCATCTTCAATTTGAAACAAACTGATTCATGTCGGCCTTTTTTTCGTAAATATAAATTACTGACCTTACCTTGCTTGTATATATTTGATGTCTGTTTGTTTGTGCATAAGTATAGGTTTTTATTTCAAGAGAATTGCCATGTTTCAAAGCGGAATCTCCGATCGATTCATAAAAATAAACTATATAAGCCTTTAGCAAGATTAACACTAGTTTCTAATAATGTATTCATGATGTGTATTAAAATCTTTAATAATTTACCAGATAAATTTAAAGTGTACAAATTTGCAAAGTTTAAAAAAGTTATCAAGGCTTGGTTAGTTGAAAAGTCCTTCTATAGTATACAAGAATATTTAAATTATAGATAAGTTACCCATGTATGTTTGTGTTACATGTAAGTAGTGGATTAGTTGCAATGGTTCTAGGTGTATACACTTGTAAAAGTAGAAATAAGAGCTCTGGTTTGTTATTTAGCAATAAGATCTGCTATTGTACCTTATTTCTTGCACAATAAAGTATTTCTATTTCTATTTCTGGTTCGTTAGAACTCTTTTGGTGTAAATGAAAAATTAAAGATTACGAAATACCATCATTGCTCTAGCAGTTCTATGATCGTTTGGTCTAAACCCGCCTTTACAAAAACACGAGTAGTTGAACATTGTTTTTCAGTAACGAAGCTCTATGCCAGGGTCTACTAACAATGGTTACCTATGATGAAATTGAGCTATCACAATGTAGGTATCATAAATAAATCTGATTTATATAAATAACATAACAAAATTAAAATACAATAATTAATACTTATTGTTATATTTTTGGTTTGAGTTACACTTTGTGTTGCAAATCAGCTTGTTACCATTACACAATAAACAAACTTGGTGACAATAAGGTAGCCGGTCCACCGAAGCGGAGCGAGGCAGTGGAGCGGATTTTTGGCAATTTCCAACCAATAGGACTGAAGGCAGGCGTGCCTTCAGGCTTCCCATTGGTTGAAAGTTGCCAAAACTCCGCTCCACTGCCTCGCTCCAATTCAGTGCACAGGCAGCCTAATACCTAAAAGTCCCCAATTTCGGTGACATTCAATGAAAACGTATTGATAAAGTATTACATTATTTCACACGTGTAAGAAAAAGTGTTTCCAGATAAAATGGCGACTTTATTTTACTTTATCACCTTCATCTTTTTTCTCCACATCAGTATCTGAAAAAAGGCGTAAAATTATTTTTTTTTTCTCCAATGTATTTACATTTTAAACCAAACCAATATATTGTAATGCCTGCGGTCGTATGTTCTAGGTTCGTCTAAGACAAAGGTTCATATTGTGATGAACGTGCGTCGGAAGCCGACCTGCGCGAACTTCGGCGCGGAATATAATCCAGTGGCATTCTCTGGTGTCAGAGCCCAAGACCCACTTCGGGTCGCTGCGCCTAAGGAATGTATGTTTTATCCTGTAAAGTTGATATGTATTGGACCCGTCTCCATTTTCGAAACTCAGTACACGCAATGAGTTTGTGGACAAATAAGTTTTGTGTAAGTTATATATTTGACGACCGACTTGGTGTAATGGTTAAGAAGTTGGCTACTACACCAGAGGTCGCGGGTTCGATCCCCGCACAGTACAAACATTTTTGTGCATGAACATGTCTGTTTGTACTGGTCTGGGTGTCTCCTATGTATAATAAGTATGTATTTACAAAAGAAAATGTTTTTAAGTATGTTTATCCGTTGTCTAGTATCCCATAACACAAGCCTTAATTAGCTTACTTTGGGGCTAGATGGCGCTGTGTGGAATAATGTCCAGGGATATTTATTTATTTATTTATTTATCTCAAATAATGATGACTATTTTTTCTTTGTGAAAGAAGTATAGTTCATTATACGCAGCTTAGCATAGATAAGATATATCGTGTGGTCAGTTGTGTAAAAGAGGACAAGCGAGAATTATATGTATAGATAGAGTCTATAAAGTATAATTATACCGAAACACAGTTTTGAAAATATTTATGGTTTTAGTTTAGCCCAACATTTTCAGTACTAGAAAGCTGTCATTTGGCATAAAAAAGTGTTATTGTATTGGACCTTAAAAAAATTGGTTAATGAAATCCTTTACATATTTATTTATTCTTTATTGCACAGTATTTAGAGAACAAATGGCGGACTTAACGCCTGAGGCATTTTCTACCAGTCAACCACACGGTCGGACGGAGATATTACAGGCACTGTGAAAGATAATACTTAGAAAATACGTTAGGTACACATAGGTAGTAAAATATCATCTAACCTTTAGTTTGAGTCTCATCTGGTTCGTTCCAAGACTGTCTTTTGCTGCTCCCAAAGATGACGTAGAAGATGTTAGTGAAAATGTATATTCCTGATGATAGGTAGAAGACTTTCCTCCATTCGTCTGCGTTGGACTGAAAAAAGAGATTAAGCAATAACAATTTTATTTTATGACGTAACGTTATCGGCTGATTGTAGGTATAGTTTTATTATGGGATTTTCCAATTTGTTTCGCACAATATTATTACAATGAGCAATATGATTTATCGATCATTAAGTAAAAATAAAATAATTTAAATGGATAAGAAGCGGTGATGATCTTTGAAATCGTCGAACAGTCGTTTTTTGTCATGATAAAATTAACAAAGAGCAAATAAAAGTGACCAAAAAATAGAAAATGTATTTTTGAATAAAAATTTACATAAGCGATTCATCCACTTCTTATTCCTTTGGCTTGACCAATCATCTAAAAAGACCAGACTATGAAAATATATTTTATTGCAAAAGACTTTCTAGTTAAGGTCTCATTGTCTGCCTCTAACCTCATCCTTCAGTATGAGCCCCGCAGCAAGAGGAGCGAAGATGGACAGCACGTTGGCAAACCCGTTGGTGAGGCCACTCATGGTACCGGCGAAGTTCGGCGCCATGTCGATGTGGCCGAGCTGAAATATTATGATAAATAAATAAATATCTGGGACACCTCACACCAAGATCATCAGACACAGACTAAGCTTTGGGTTCTTTCTTGGTGTCAGAGATTGATAAACATAATTGGATATTTCTTAATACAAACTCAAACAGATAATAACACCCAGACTCACAACACAGAGCGCTACCATTGCGCCAACTAAACAATCAATTATAAAATTAAAATTAAATTAAAAACACTTTTATTCGAAAAAATCCATTACAATTTTGTTTACGGGGCTTCCCGGTAAGTAATCGAAGATACTTGAGCTGGGAATACCTCTGCTCCTCGTCCGCAGGTGTTAATCTAGTATTTTAGTGTAAATCTTTAACAATGTGAGTATCTAATATAACAAAGAGTTTCTTTATAACTAAGAAAACTTACTTAAATAAATTAACAAATTAGAAAAAGGTATAGATTTTATAGTGTTCGCATACTATTCTCAATAATAGGTCTTCAACCTCGTCTTATGTTAGTGGCATTATCCATCTCGTCAATGTCTGTTTGCAACTATGACATGAAAATTTATTTTAATAACCTATTTATGTTATTGTACAAAAACGGAGCTTAAGAGGTGTATTGCGTTTGAGCAAAAACTGTGCGTACGCTACGTCCACGAGCCACAATGTTATTTCTTCTCCTATTTAAAAGCTTCTGGGCAAAGGGTAAAGTTTTATAATATTTAAGTAGAGTATTAATTATATATAATTTTCTAACTAAAAGCAGTGAACTCTCCATATAGAGGGAATCAGTTGGAAACCTGTAAGGTTTGAAAAACATAACCTTAATGAGGGATTTTTGTGCCCTCTCTAGTTGCAAGAAGTTAGTTTTGTCAGTTCCTCCCCTTAAATAAATTATTTGTTATTTGAATAGTTAGCTGACTGGAACTTTGCTTTATTCAATGTTTTGTATTTTCTCATCCTCTTTTTATAACACAGATTATTTGAGTCATTCTGATTGGCAGTTTCAATCTCTTTTTTACTGGCATTTTTTAAATGATTAACAGTATACCTGCAGATGGCGTTAGAGAGGTATACTGCTGGGTAAAAGGTTCTCTGTCCCACTCCACTGTTAATTTTACAGATTTTTACTGATTAGACAAAGTCGTGACATTTGACTTATTTACTGGTAGTCGTCATCAAGGCCAGGTAATCTATAAAAATCTTTATAAAACCCCGTACGTACCATGTATCCTGTGAAGTGCCCCGCGTTGAGCGCCACCACGGCAGTGAGGAGCGTGACGGCGATCGTGACGTCAGGGGGCGAGTACGACAAACCGATTAACGCGAAACCGGGGCCGAAGAAACCTGATGAACAAATGCAGTTATCGAAATAGTTCCTTTTTCAATTATTGTGTGCACGGAAAACCAGACGAATCCTTTAAAGGCTGCTTAAAATTTTGCTTTCAAGAACAATACAATATTGAAGTTTACTCTAAAAAAATAACATCGCCTGCGGCTCATGGCTCTTTCCTGCTACTTCATAGCAAAAAATGTACAAACCAATTCGGTTTCAGAAATTTGACAAAAATATTTTAACTGATATGTATTTATGTTTTCAATAAATAAAATAATAATAAAACGCTCTATTTTACTTCGAAAGATAGAAACTAGAAAAAATCCACCATTTTCCTTCACCAAGGTTTTTTTTATATTTGTCTCATAAACCAAATACTTTGCTCTTCACTGTCAAACTGAGCTAAGACATGCGATATTCAAAGAACAAGACATGAGAGACTTTAAGCAATCCTAGTTATGAAATCATATTTGAAGATTTGTTTTAAGAGACGCTGCAATCACTGCCTGGTGGGAATTTTTATCTTTTTGTTGTTATGTCATGTTGAGGTTAAATTTATATGAATAAATGTTTTCTTTCTTTCTTTCTTTCCTTACCGATAGAGTTGCAGATCTTCCTAGTGGCTGTGATGCTGCACCATTTCTTCCGTATAACGAAGTCTGCCATATATCCAAATGGAAAACTCATGAGGAATATGGCTAAGTATGGAATTGCAGACATCAGGCCGTTCTGGAAATATTCACTTTAGACGTAATTATGAAGTTTTTTTTAATGAATGTTTTAGTGATTATAGATTATATTGGTACAAGCCACCTGTTATCAAAGACTACTATTGGACCATTTTTTAATTAAACTCCTAGTTGTAAGAAATCCATCGTTAAGAGCTGTCAAATGTCACACAACGTGTCGGAGTTTATCTGCCGAGATTTTTTCAGTTTTCTAATTTTGGTTTTTATGTAAAACTTTCAATGTATTTATTTATTTATTCACACAGATACTAACATAAACTTACAGCTACTTAAGCCAACACATTTATATTGTTATAAAACTAAGGTAGTGTTGCAATTTCGTAACAAAACACTGCAAGGAATACGCGAATACGTCAATTAGGTGTTTCTTAAAGTTTTCTAATAGTTCTGCATTAATAATTGAAAGTATATCTAACCAACCTCTTTAATGCTGACACCCTGAACTTGACTCAAATAGGACGGCATCAGGGTCATAAGGGTCCAAAGACCCCAGTTCTGACCGCAGTTAGCTAGAATGAGAGCGATGAACGGCATCGACGTCCACATCCTCTTCCAGGGAGTAGCAATTCTCTAAAAAAAGAAAAAAGAAATATCTTCCACAGCTTTCGTAAAGATAATCTGTCTCAAAATAAGCAAAGCTTGAACTGGGTATCAGAGACTGGAAAAAAATATTAATTTTTTCAAAGAAAAGTTAAATAAATAAGAACACAGACACATATGGGGATCGAGCTAACGACAGTTAATTTAATATTATTGTATTAAATGCATAGTAACAGAAAAATCTAACAGTGGATTTCGAGTTAGGTCTCAAAATCCGTATTTTTGTTTTCAAAATCAGTATTCGAAGAATTTACCTTATGGCCACCAATTTGCCCCAGAGAGCTTTGTATAAAGTACTTCTCACTTTCGCTGATCCATCTCGAAGTTTGAGGTGAATTTGCCCCAAAGATTAGGTAAAGGATGGCCAAAACAGATCCCATTATGCCGTTAGCGTAGAAGACCGCTGGCCAGCCGAACAGATTGACCAGGTAACCAGCTATGAGCATCTCAAATGCTATACCAAATTGTCCACCTGAAACATTGTGTTGGATGTTAATATAAATTAGTGTTTTAAGCACATTCTACGAAATTGAAAAACAGTTTCCATAACCATGTGAATGTAATGAATAGGGAAGATCGGTTAGGTCTACTATAGATAATGAATTTCACGGCTCTGTCTGTTTGCAAAATGTTTGAGGTAGTCGAGATCTTCGTTTGAGTGTATGTTCCTGTTCGTCTGGTCGGTGCCGCCCAGAACTAATCAAGGTAACGGAGGTTGCCTGCCTAGTAACGTGTCGTTAGTTGGAAAGGGTATTGGTGAGACCAACACGATCCAGTAGTTTTCAGCTGCCTGAATATTATTTCACTGGCCAAAAAAAAAAGGTAGGTAAGGTAAGATCAATTACCCGAATAGATGAAGGTACCAAATCGACTCTTTTCCTCTAGTGGGGCCCACTTTCCGATAAGGTTATGCATGGAGGGCATAAGAATGCCCTGACCGAAGCCTTGGACCACGCGACATGCACAAACCAGCTTCCAGCCACCCTGAAAAACCAACATTATCCTGCTGACATTCAAATAAATTAAATTATGTATCTGGAAGATTATATGTGCCTACTACTAGGCAAGATCTTTGACTCAGTTACATTTTTTTATTATCTAAAGAAATAAGAAAAGACATTTAGGTATTATTTTAATAGTTAATTATTTAAAAACCGCTTCCAGAGGTCTATTTAGCAAAGGACATCGCTCGTTCCCCATACATTGAACCAGGGCATTCAACGTACAGCAATGAGAAAATACTAGTTGTGTTTAGAATCATTCACAAATTCTCATCAGGCATTTGCTGACAACTTTAGGAACCGTGACCTACTACAGAATGTATTCGATTTTGAGGTTATGCTTAATCGTAAACGATATACACTTTTTGCTATGTTCTGACAGATATATTGTTTACCTCTATGTAAGAACTTATGTGATATGAATTAAATGAACATAAAATACAATTTATTACAACTTCAAATCATAAAATCATTTATGCTCATATTTTTTTTTAATAGTGTTGGCAGATGGCACCTATAAAATACATTTTCCAAAGAAATATCAAAAAGCAGGCGTATCGAATTTGAGTTCTTATATGCTTGAGACGAAACACAATTATAGCGCGATCTAAAGGAGTATAACTCCATCTGTTGGTATCACTTGAAACTAATTTGTCATCACTTTTGACAAACCATCCACCAATCATATCCACTACCAAACATATCAAATTGTGTAGTAGTTACAGAACTATATAATTTTCGTTTCTAACCACAGAATGTCCGTTTAATATGAATGACTGCTAATAAAATGAAAAAAAAATAAAAGAATTATATTATAGGACATTCGTTTGTGCATGCTAAGGCCGATTTCGACGGTGTCCTTTCGTCTTTGTGGCTATGTCTTAAAAAACAGTTTTTTTCGCGAAATAAAAACCACCAAATGATTTGTAACCTACAGGATACTCACATAATACGCACCTGCCGGGAGTATGAAGGACACCAGCGCGTTGCTGACGAGGCAGATGACCAGTAACAGCTTCCCTCCAAACTTAGCGGCCAGCTCCCCTCCAGGGAACTGGGAGACGACGTACCCCCAGTTGAAGGCAGACAGTATTACGCTCTGTTCTTGGGTGCTCCAGTCAAAGAACTGATGGAAATAATACTAGGTATTTATGGCCCGGCAACAAGTTAAATATTATTAAAATCATTTTCAGATTTGAGACAGCATGAAGAGCACTGGCAGACCCTAGAAAAAAATTAAGACCTATGGAGGAACTTGGCAGAGTTCTAGGTTAGTTAGTTAGTTCTGGGTTAAAAGTCTTAGGTTAGGTTAGGTTAGGTTAGGTTTAGGTTTATCTATGGTGTACGAAAATACGACCACATTTCTCCCTTTCGTTCTCAATTAAAATGGCTTAAAATTCGTCACCGTAGGAATTCTCGAACGCTCTGTTTACTTTTTAATATTCTTAGTAATCCCAATTCCCCCAGATATCTGAAATGTAATTTTAAGTATAGGGGCGAGTGCAGCACACGCAACCAGCGCTCGCATAGCCTTTTGCTGCTTCATACTCCTCTTCATACGTCTTCCCTTAAGTCGAATTCTTTCACATTGCTGGCCACCATGCTGTCGAACTCTGGCACGGCGTCCTCGAAGGCCTGCAGCTGCGCGGCCATTATCCAAAAAAATTTTTTAGTTACGCCGTGTTTAGTCATTACTTAACTCTTTTATTGCGGCGGATTAGCTGCCATTAGGCATTGGAACTCGCTGCCTAATAAAATTAAATTGTCGACCAGTAGGTTTTCCTTCAAAAGAGCAATCCATAACTTCTTCTTAGATAAACCTTAACCCATTTAACCAAACCTCTCTCTTTTCAAGACAATATTTTAAGATTTAGGTACGATATTTAGTGTATGTATCTTTAAATTTATGTATTATGATTATGTATGTGTAATATGTATAATTTTGGTATAAGTATGTTTTTTTATATTAATAGTATATTTTATTTCCGGTTTTATGAGACACCGCCAACACCATTTCTGCTTCGACCAGTGGTTGACTGGTAGAGAATGCCATTAGGCATTAAGTCCGCCAATTGTACTTTTCCTTTGTGCAATAAAGAATAAATAAATAATAAGTCTAGGTTCATCTATATGATAATGTTAGAATGAAAGCAATTTTAACAAATTAATTGTACTCTATTTTCTTGCATTGTAAAACCAAATTAATCAAGCTCAACAGAGTAACTGCTGAGTTTCTCGCCAGGTCTTCTCAGATAGAAGCTACGACGCAGTGGTAAAATCGCATTATGTTTGTATACTGTATGTTATTCATATTTTTATAGTTTTTTTTTGGTATACTTACACTTACCTTTGTTTGGCAATTTATAGGTACAACTTACACAGTCTAATTGAATGAAGATATTTTAGTTTGAGTTTGAGAGAATTTCACTTTGCTCAGCAGTGGGTTTCTGTTTACATAATAGGTTAAAAATAAAAAAATGTACTGATTATTAGTGAGAAGGGAAAGCTTGAAGCTAATATAAAAGTTATACTACTTTTTCACTATGTCCTGTACGTAAACCATGAGTTTCCATCACGTAAACTACGATAGTTGAATATAGCCATTTTTTATGTTATAAACGTGCGTATAAGCTCGTTTTTTGGAGCGCGTGGCGCCGCGTACAGTAGGGTGTTTAATTGTTCCGAAGTTTTGATTTTCACATAACTTTGAACTTCCCCCGAGTCTTAGTGTTATATAAAATATACTCGTATATGCCAAATTTCATCAACATCGGACAATTTTTAGAATCAGAATCAGAATCAGAATTTATTTGCAATAAAAGTGGTTACAAAAGGTCTTATACACAGTCATATAGTTCCATCACATTTAGCTCCTTAGTCTAAAGCATGCAAATTTTTAATTTAACAATTTTTGGTTACATAATTCAATTCATAAAATATATTCTAATGTCATCAATCTCAATTAATTAATTCCTCAACACTATAAAATAATTTATCCATAAGCCAATTAGTCACACTTTTCTTAAATCTCTGCAATGTAAGAGATTTAAACTCCAGAGGTAGGGCGTTAAATACCATAATACACATTGCATGAGCTTGTTTTTTATACAATGTGGTTCTAGGCTGTGTATCGAATACCAATCTGTTAGAAGTTGCACATGGTCACTTACTAAGTGTAAGTTGATCCCAAATAGGAAAATGGTTAATATTGAAGTGGTTTGTTTCTATCACATTGTTATTATTATTATTATTTTAAGTTTGCCAATTATACTTTTCTCACTAAACATCATAAATGTTTTTCTCCTTTAAACAAAGTGATCAAAGTGTGCAACCTCTAAACAAAGTTCTATCTTCTTGAGGAATATACATTTATTATAAACTACGAAGATTTCAAGTAGAAGGGAGAGCAAAGTTAGCCAAAATTTGAAATTTATTTTTTTCCATACAGAACTGAAACACACAGCAGTCTGAAACGTTTCAAACAGGTTTTTCGAACAAATTGGAACACGTGACATAAATAAATGATGTGTCATTGTATTCATAAATACAAATACCTAAAAAGTAAGTATTTGTATGATCTTTTATCTGGATGAGAATATCAAGATAATAAGACTTTTATCAATGTTTATCACCATGATTTTCAGTAAATATTGATACATTTTAAGCTTTTATCGTTCACTATGTCAATCACATTGTTCAGTATGTACCCCACATAGATTTGTTTGCACAGTATTTATTATGTTTCAGGTGAAATAGAGTAGATGAAGGTTTAGTAACATGATAGCTCTATTAAAATATGTCTAATTGCACTAGTTAGGTAGGTACTTTTTTTGTTAAGACTTGATTAGACAGCCATTGATCGCAATCGCACCTGTACGTATCCTGTACGTATCGAGCTGCCACTTCAAATTTACGTTATCGTTCGCGTATTTTTTTTTATTGGGATTTGACATGACATGACATGACAATGTCAAATCCCAATACATTTTTTTACGCAAACGATAATTTACATTTAAAGTGGCTACTCGTGGTAGACCTACTGATCGTGACGATGCTATCTATGATGGAATATGTCTGCATATGAAATGCCTATTCACTAAATCAATCCTAATTTCTTCTGCAAATTGGATTCTGTAATATAGAGCTTCTCCCTCTACTTCTTCCATTGGTAAGCAGCCACGAGCTGGAGCAGACTCGGCGCAACCACTGAACCACTAGTGGTTTCGATGTTGCAGAATTTCAGTGGCTTATAGATCTACGGGGGAGCTCACTTCCCAAAGGTGGAAGTCTGGACGTATTAGAACTGTGGTTGATAATGATGATTCACGTTATCTTGACAAACTGAGTGTGGTGGGGTGGTCACAAGCTCAGCCTAAAATCCGGAGGTCTTGGCTTCAAATCAGTGCATAGCGTATTCCCCGTCATCCTATACAGAAGACTTTCGCGCTGCTATTTTCAAGAGCAGATGTAGGTAGGAACGCTCCTACTTCTACCACGAGTTGCCACTTATCGTTCCCGTAAAAAAACGTATTGGGATTTGACATTGTCTTGTCATGTCATGTCAAATCTCAATACATTTTTTTACGCGAACGATAAAGTAAATTTAAAGCGGCAACTCGTGGTAGACGAACAGATGTTGTGCACGGTACAATGAGTTAAATGATAGAAATGGAACCGTTGCTATAAATATTTTTGTTTTTATTTTAAATGTTGTGTACCGGTCATAGGTAATTGCATAAAAAAAATTATTTGTAATGTTGTTATATAATGTGTTTATGTAGGTATGTACTGTTTGTGTACCTTTTCCATAAATAAATCCCAGGTTGGACAAAGGGTGTTATTGGATTTTCCAGATCATAATCCAGGTTTGTGAACACCAACGCGCATTTGGGAAACATGGTGATTATGCCAATACCAATCAATCGCAGCGATAAATTAATTTCAATGAAAGAAGCCTTGCCCAGGAGTGGGACAATATTAAGCTACGTGACACTACTTACACTTTCACTAATGCTATCCGTCATAGCTACTATAGCCATACTGATGTTGACTCTAAAAGCAAACCCGAGGGTCATAATGAGGAACAGTAGCAGGATCTGGATATGCCGGAACCCCAATCTACCTTCTGGAACGATAAAAGAGAGTATTTCATTCACGAGTTGTGTAGCTCATGCAGAATCAAAATTCAAATTCTTTTTGTAACTGGGTGTTCTTTTTGTAACCTAAGTGCTTTTTTGTAAAATACAAAGCCTAGCGAAGGGGAACAAAAGTACGGGTTACCAAGAACAGCATTTCAGATGCAATCCAACTTATATCAAATAATAGCTGCCTCGACAGACTTCGTTCTGTCAAAAGTAAACGTCCTGGCGTCGGTAAAGATGTACGAGTACATCTCACCCGCGTTTCTCCAACTTGATGTACATTTACTATTAATTTACACTAAATGTTTTCTTCGATCATAATAAAATATAGCCTATGTTACTCCCTGATACTGTAGCTTCATAATGGTGAAAGATTTTTTAAAATCAGTTCAGTAGTTTCGGAGCATCTTCAATACAAACAAACAATTAAATCTTTCCTCTTTATAATATTAGTATAGATATAATCATATCAGCTCTCCCGGGCTTTATGTAAACTCTGGAATGGCCTTAGGTGAGTTGCCTTGTGCCCGAATTCTGATCTATTTCAATTTGAAGTAGGGTGGTTTTCGGCCAATGCGGAAACAAAACCCTATAACAAGAAAACTTTACTCTACTTATAAAAAAATCCAATGTCTCCTTAATTTTTTCAATGATTTTTATGCGTATTCAAATTGTCAGATTAATAACGGTTGAATTGTCGCGTCAGTGAGCGTCTGAACTTTGCACAGCGTAGGTGTGTCGCAAAAAATACAAAAAAAATAGTACGTGTGAGTTTTTTGCAAGGTAAGTTACAATGCTGTTTATAGTTTGTTGCGCATACACTTTATTACTGGATGTGCTAAATTAGTTTAGGATACGTTATTTTGGTTAAAACATTTAAAATATTCGCAGTTAGGTATTAAAAATTGATGGCTGGGGAAGAGTGCATTTTATGGAGGCCATTTGTTTTTCGGCCGGCCGGCCGATAACTAATGGATCAGTTGCAATCTTAATCTACAATATATTGCAATAATGACGTAATTATGTTCATAAAATATAATCAGATACTGATTATGGTAGCGACTTGTTCTTGTGGTTAGCACACGGCCACATATTTATTATAAAATATCCCACAAAAACGCTTTTAAACATCTATAATTTGACGGCCAGAAACCAGATAAATATTAGCTATCTTTCGACCTAATTCAACTTTATGTGGCCGAAAGCTAAAACTCTGGTAACTGTTTTTCGGACGGAATAAATAAAGATATAATGACTATGTATAATCAATTTGGATTACTTGTTTCATATCATTGTAATCAAGCGTAGATAAAGTCACTTTTGTATTATTTATTTCATTTGTTAATCGCCAAGTTAAGCAAGTTGAACGACGGCCGAAACTAAACTTATATTAATTGAATGCGCGGCCATTTTCTACAAGACGGCCGAGAATCAGATAATTTGAATTTAGTTTTCAGCCACGCTCAACGGCCGGCCGAGAATTCGACAATTTTGTTTTAGTTTTCGGTCACGTGTAAGGAGGTGGCCGAAACTAAATTTTAAAAAATCTGATTCTCAATCTTAAAAACCTATGAACGATGTATTGACGATGGAAAATCCGGAAAACTTAGATTTTGATAAATAATCTAAGATCGTTCATCATGATCCATTTAAAAATCATCAAAAATGTCCAATTGATTCTTCTAAAACAACGAACAAAAATAAAAATATTTCCAGGTTTCCTAGTGCCATATCTTCAAAAGCTTGGCGGGACTATCACAACATGAAAGACAAGAAGAAACATTACAAAGAGAGTGAAAAAAACAAACGAAATTTAAAAAGAGAACAAAAAAAGAAGGAAACGGTAGCTAAAAAAAAAGAAAATCGTCAAAATAAATAGCACACAAGTTAAAAATGCCAACTGCGAACTAATCGAAGATAAGGAAAACACTAAAAACAGAACAAAATTAAACATTTCTAAAAATATGACTAGTGAAAAGATTGACAAAATGAATGATTATTTTATATTAAAGACTACTAAAATAACACGCAATAAGAACAGGGTTTATGTAAATGCAAATAAAAAAGGAATTAATGTTGAAACCAAAGATACTGGCAAAAAAGTTACAAGAAATATTCCTAAAGAGAAGAATTCCGTCGTTGGAAAAAAGGTACATTTAATTATTTAAAATGCTGAATGATATAAAAATGATTAATGATATAAACATGAATGTATGTATTTTCAGGTCGAGGTAAATTATAATGGAGAGGAATCAGACAAAGCAACTTTGGAAGAAACTGTTGCAGAAATAAGAGTAGATATTAAAGAAGAAATTAAACATGAATACAAAGGAAAGGCCATTGAAAAAAAGATTACAGAAAATGATCTTTTGATTGGAAAAAAGACTAGTGAAAATAATGAAAGGAAGGTTAACAACAGAAAGGACATAGAAACTGTGGGACAATTGTCCGAGGAAGAAGAATAAAATATACTGTTATGTGACTTAGAAAAGACTGTTGGAAAGACCAGAGGAGAGACCGATGAAGACAATTATTTTGAAGAAGACGACATAACTATATTTTAGTGTTTTTATACTAATTCTATATGATTAATATTTTTAGTGTTTTTGTCTATGAATGACTTCTGTTTTTTTTTTGAGACTGCTGACATAGACGTTTGTCATAAGATATTGCTAGGTATTATTATTTGAAATAGAAGTAAACTTTAACGTTTTCTTTGAAATCATTAATAGAAATTACGAGAATTATGGATAAGAAATTCTATTTAAGAAGTGAATTGAGATCTCAGCAATTAATATGATTAAAAAAATATACATTTTAACGTTGATAAGGTATGTAGTATTCTTTTCTTTACAGACTGAAATACAATTATTGATAAGAGAAAACTTCTTAATAGTGAGTATTCATAAAACATAAAGTTACCGAATGTTGCCAAAATGTTTAAATTATGACTAAAGTTTTTGGTTTTAACTCTTTAGTTTTTCATTAAAAAATGAGACCTATTTTAAAGTCCATAAAAGTTATTTTTCAAATTACCACGTAGTGGCCGAAAACTAGTGAATTTAACAGCCGATAACTAAAGTTACTGGCCGAAAAGGGGTTAATTTGGCGACTTTCAGATTCCTTGTTTTTTTACAATTTTTGCGTGACAGTGACAAGTACAGAGACTGACGCCAAAAATTCTACGTTATCTTACGGTATCAAACTAATTTATAATTTGAACTACGACATATCTATCACGTAAATAAATCTTAATGAAGTCGGGCCTTTGCCTAAATGGCCGAAAACCGGCTAAGTTACCCTATTAATTTCCATTGTCGTATCAGAATTCAGGGGTGCGCCTTCTCTAAGTCATTCTACAGTCCACTAACGCTGCCGTGCTGTCAAAACCAAATGTTTAACCAGCAGTTGTCATTCAAACACAAATCACTATAACTTAATTTTACACTTTACTTATTATTAAAAAATGTTTGACCTAAAACTATCGAAACTGTTTTTAGTCCTTATTTTCACTTTAAGAAACTAGTACTTAGTTCTTTATTGCATTTATTTCAAAATACTCACTGTATTCTTCTCCTTTGCTGCTTTCATCTTTTGCACAATTTTCAGCAGACATTATAGATTTCCAACGTTTTTTTTCGACACTACACACCGGTTACCTAACTCGGCTGTTGATCACTCTGAGTTATCTTGAGAATGATGAAGGCGAAAAACAATTGACACAATCGCCTAATCAAGCTGAATTTCAATTCATTTTGACATTTGTTTTATGATTGAGATGCCAGATAACATGCGTATCATTTATTTATTAACTAGTTTAGCTCGAAACATTGTCTTTCTTTGCACTTCCGCCCTAAGATTCTCAAGTCCTTTCTTTCAAATAAGTCGTGCACTAAACCTCAAAGCCCACCAAGGGTGACGCGCTACCAAGTTTCGAGATGCACAAATTTTAAAAAGTATGTACCTAATAGACTTGCTAAATCGGCGACAATTGTTAGATCCAAAGAAAGAAATTTGGAAAAATTAAAAATTCGAAATGAAATATGAAAACAAACATTAAAAAATGCAGAAAAAAACATCGTTATAAATTATTGACAATTATTACAAACATACATACACACCATCACTACTTTATCCCAAACGGGGTAGTCAGAGGCAAGTGACTGTGTCGTCATGGTGAACGAAACACTCAGAAGCCCACTTTTCACTAATGGTATTAGAACCCAACGTGGTAGGTGGTGAGCCTTCCGCCGCTATCCGCGCTAATTTGGTTTTTCATCGATGTTTTCCATCACCGGAGAGTTAGTTGGAAATTAAACAATGAATACCAAGATCTCTGGTTCTGGCCACATTTGAACTTTGGACCACACGATCCACGATCTGAGTATGGGTGCTGAACCACTAGGCCACGACCCTCTCATAATTGTAATAATAATTGGGTTTTTAAAATCTGGAAACTTAGTAGCGGGCCGTTTCTGGTTAGACCTTGCGAGTTAAATATGATGCAGTCTATAAAATTAATGAAAATTATTTTTTTCATTATAGAGACTGCATTAATTATTTAACATATTAATGTTTAACCATGTAAGCTTTTACAAGCACCAAAGAATGGTAACAAAACAAAATATAATGATATTAGTTAAAGTAAATATAATATTACTATAATAATAAATATGCAAAAACATAATGTGACTCTACCACCGGTTCGGAGGTTGATTCCATATCGAGAAGAATCCGGCAAGAAACTCGATAGTTACTCTTTTCAAAAAATGTTGTTCACAATTATTGAAATTTACAGAGTACAGCCAAAAATGTGCAGAAGAGCAGATTATACCTAAGATGACTACTACACATTCTTGACATTTAAATCATCCTCTTCACTACAATAACCTCGTTTCATTAATTTGTCATCATCATCCGTGCGATATATCCCAGTTGTGAACCCACACTGGTGTGTGGGGTCACAGGGTCCGCTTTTCTTATTTTCTTGGCCCACTTTGCGCAGTCTTGTGCATCCTCAGTAGTGAGTTTGTTGGCACGCATGTCACCCTTAACGACGTCGAGCCACCGCTTCTTGGGTCGACCTCTTCTACCGGTACCTGGCGGGGGCGGCATGGCCAGGCATTTGTTGCCCACGTAGTTTACCGATCTCCGTGATACATGACTATACCAACGAAGGCGGCACTGCTGCAGCTTGTCTGCGATGTCACGAACACGAAGGCTGCCACGGATGTGGGTATTCCGCACGCGATCTTTGCGTGAGACTCCACACATCCACCGCAGCATCTTCATTTCCGTGACCATTTAGCTCCTGCTAGTGTCGCTCTAGTAACGGCCATGTTGTTGTCATTTGTGTCTTATATAATTGCTTTATTGCTTTGAACAGGCGTACTTAAATTGTAAAGTTCTTCTGACTAATTTCAACGCGACGCATTGTGAAGTATTCATTTTCCTTATAAAAGATAGAACAAGAATAATTCCACCTTGGCTAAGTTGGAAGAGAAATCGCCCAATTCGCGGAAGATTCAAGTTCCACTCGGTCCATGGACACATTATTTTTTTTAACTTTTTTTTAAAGATAGAAAACCGAGTGTTTTGAGAGAGGAAAATTTGTCAAATATAAGACATTTTTATATATAACTTGTAGGTAAATTTGTAACTTAATCACTTCAAGTAGTTTGTTAATAACTTAGACAAAGTTCGATTATTTGTGAGTTACAGTTAAGTTCTAATGCAATCCGTATTAACCGCAAGAAAGTTTTAAAAAAAGAATAGAGCTAAGTTATCGAAACGTATTTTATTAACGTGGTGTAACTTTTTATAATTTTCAGCAATAATTATTGACTCCATACCTTTATTTTGAAAAACCTATTCAAATTCTGAACAATCACTTCAAACGATTTGTACTTTTATAGATCTGAAAACTTTTTCCATAAATCATAAATCATTAATATGCAAATAGCATTTATTGTAAACAGCATCCATAGCCAATCGTTTATTTGATCTTTAGAATATAATTTGCATTGAACGTTATATTTCTAGTCACAGACTTCTACTTTTACGGACCACTGTTAAAAATATAGAACAAAAAAAAAATTAAAACATAAAAAATAAAACCAAAGAAGTGTTGTACTCGTATGTAATGTGAATTTTTATTTGTTTAATTACATAATAATTTATAACACATCCTCAGCACTGCTACAAGTCTATTGGCAAATACTATATCTTAAATAACTATGTACATATTGGACAACTTAACTTTATCATAGCTAACACTACAAACATTGTACTAGGTGTTTTATTTTATTTTTTATTGTAAAAGGTATTTCTATAAACTAGGAAATTACTGGTATTAAAAATAATAATAATTGAAGGCAATCATATTATAAGCATTGACACTTAATTTTCTACTCGAGTATAGATTTTGGTTTAGGAGCGTTTCAAAATACTGGCCTTAATGAGTTAGTAGTGTACCTTACCATCAGTTATTACAGTAGTTATTTACAGAAACTGCTAAATGCACACGCATACATCCATACATTTCTATTCGGTAGTGGCACTGTATCAAGGCGCTGCGCAAACGTAGACACATTTTGTTGCCGACACGGCACACCATCACAGGAAACCATAGTTGCTGTGTACTGTAGCGGTGATCGGAAACAGTTTACGTATGCGCAGGCGAAGACGCAAGCGTGGAAACTTTTGTGTCTTGTGTCAGATACGAGCTACCGATGAATATTTGATTTCTTTAGAACCAGTAAGAAACAATGCACTCCCTGCACTTCCGTAAACTGTGTCCAATCGCCGCTGCAGGACACAGCAACTACGGTTCTATAAGAAGGCCGTGTCGGCAGCAAAAAGTGTCTACGTTTGTGCAGCGCCTAAATGTCATACAAAAATCTTGAAAACGATGCTAGTGTCGTGGGTTCCATCCCCACCCATGACAAACATTCATGTGACGAACATTTGTGTTTATTTTGTGTCTGGGTGTTATTATCTGTTTAAGTATGTATTTAAAAATATTTAAGTATGTTTATCAGTCTTTGACGCCCATAGTACAAGCTCTGCTTAGTTCGGGGTCAGATGATCTTGGTGTAAATTGTCCCAGACATTTTATTTATTCATATATAAATTGAACCAATGCACACAAAGTTCTGGAAATACTCAAACGTAGTTTGACCGTTTTTCTACAAAATTTCACTGAACTCACTAGGTATATTTTGAGGGTGGTCCAATCATACACGTCAATATTTTTTTTTAGCTTCCTCACACTAAGGAGTATCCGAAAATACCCCATGTACGAGTATGTTACCCGATTTTTTGTAGTTTTCGAGTTATGAATTTTATCACGAATTTTTGAAAATTTCTGGTTTGAGTCACTTTTTCGGTCACTGTGGCGCGATCTGTTGAGATAAATAAATAATATTTTTTTTGGTGTTAGATAAATAACAACGCTAGATGATTCTGAAGAATTCACATCCATAACGATTATAATAACTGATTATAATAAAGAGTGTAGTAGAGTTTTTAAAAAAGAATTGGATATAAATTTTGAGGTAACTTTTTTTAAACCGGCCTTTAAATTTCAGGGAAAAAACAGTGTTTCTAACTTTTTCAGTCTCATATTTTTTTTCAGAGTTATGATAAGCGTTATCGATGTAAATCTTTCAGAACCATCTAGCGCTATTATTAACCTAATAAAGAAAAAAAAATCAAACATTTATCTCAACAGATTACGCTACAGTGACCGAAAACGTGACTCAACCCAGAAATTTTCAAAAATTCGTACAAAAATTCATAACTCGAAAACTACAAAAAATCGGGTAACACATATGGGGTATTTTCGGATACCCTTGAGTGTGAGGAAGCTAAAAAAAATTATTGACGTGTATGTTTGGCCCACCCTGTATAGACACCCTGGCGCATATTTACACCATCTTCTCCGTCTTATTTGCTTCAGGAACATCTGCAACATGAAAATACAAATAGGTTTAAAGACATTTCATCTCATAAAAACATAAAAGTTCACTTAGAATGAGACAATAATAGACTTAATATTAATTAAAATTAGGCGCAGCGCAACTGCATGCTAGATGTTAAATTAGCTTAATATTAAACTAAAGGTTGTTAAATGCGTATTTTATTATTGAATAAACGTTGAATTGAAGTCACTTGAATTGCGAAATGCAGAGAGAGGCGGCAACTGACAAGAGCATAGCTCTTAACGATGCTAATGACATCATCATCATCATGTGTAGGAAATTATTCTGGTATTAAATTAGTAATAATTCGGATCCTCATCACGATAAAAAAAAGTCAGAAAAAGAGATTATACAAATACATATGATCTAGAATGCTGCTTTAAAGCATTTCTTATTTATGGGCCGGGCCTTACCAGTAGAATTATCGCTTGAATCCAGCACTGCCTCATTCCAAGCCTGTTTCTCACTGGAACCAAAGATGACGTAGAACAGATTGCCGACGAGGTAGATGAATGACGACAAGTAGAACACGGTCCGCCACTGGCCTGGGTCGGTCTGGAATATTACATAAAAATTAAACATCGTCTTTTTACAAAAAAATAGAATTATTAGGAAAAAGCGACTTGGTCAGATTACAGAGGCTAGAACCTGCATCCTTTGCTGACTGGGCTACACTCTTCAACTGAGTTATCGAGCCCATAATAGACTAGTTATTTTAGTGTATTTAAAGGTAGGTATAGATTAGAGCATAACATTGTACTATAGGTCAAAATTCATTTTAACTTACTTGAACGAAGATAATTTTAAAGTACCAATAACGGCTAGCTACGTTGGTTTCTTTATTGCTCAGTAAGAGCACTGTAAGTCCCAAATGTTATTCTAGGTGAACTCTTATCCCCGTAAAGGCTGTGGAGCTAATGGGAGATAGAGCCATTTGAGCCCCTTAAATTTTGAGGTGATTTTTAAAGCCAAGGACACATCTATACTAATATTGTAAAGAGGAAAGATTCGATTGTTTGTTTGTTTGTATTGAATAGGCTCCGGAACCACTGGACCGATTTTAAAAATTATTTCCCTTAATATGAAGTCACATTATCAAGGAGTGACATAGGCTATATTTTATTATGATTAAACAAAACAATCAGTGAAAAATAACAGTATATAGTGGGTCCAAACATACACGTCAATAATTTTTTTAGCTTCTTCACACTCAGGGGTAACCAAAAATACTCTATGTATGTTAACCGATTTTTTGTAGTTTTCGAGTAATGAATTTTATTACGAATTTCTGAAAATTTCTGGGTTATTAGATGAATAATAGCGCTAGATGATGCTGAAGCATTTGCATCCATAACGCTTATAAAAACTCTACAAAAAATTATTAAATTGAAAAAGTTAGAAATGCTGTTTTTTCCCTAAACTTTTAAGGCCTTTTACAAAAAAAAGTTACCCTTAATTTTTCATTCAATTTTTTTTTAAAACCTAAATGCACTTTTAACTTATTAGCATGTGAATGTCAATGAATTTCTAAATTAAATTTTCAATCGAATTGTCAGAAGCGTAAAATTCATGTAATCTATTAGCTAGTAATTTAATAAAACCTTTGGCAGCAATTCAATGCCTTTACTTTCGTAGCTAACCTGAAACCGTATTATTATTAAATGGAAATTTCATAGTGAGGATAATGTTATGCAAAAAAACAAATATGTTTTATTTAACACAAATTAAAAATTTTGGACTCGTATTTTCAACTTTTTATTAAATTGCACTTTATTTACATAAATGTAGTACAACAACAGGCGAACTTCAAAGTCATTCATTGTCATGATGAAGAACTGCTAAAATGAGCTTCTACCATTGTACCTACCATAACTTCGCTATCTATCTTTTAAGGCTAAAAACACTATGTTGCTAACTTTTTACACATCTTATTATTACCTAACGATGCGGTCTAGCAGGTATAAAGTAAAAACATTTGACCTTTATGTTATTTAATCAGCTGCATAATATAGCAGGCAGCGAAAAATATAAGTTGACAAATTACAGTATTTTTATGAACCTTTCTTAGCAAACTTCGAACGCCTCGTGACGCCATCTTGTGTCGGATCTGAAGTCCTGGATTCGATCCCACGGGCGAGGTGTGTTTTAGAAATATCATAATACAGACACGTTTTGTGAATAATAACCCCATTTTTGCAATGGTGGTGATCAAGTCACCACGATGATATTGATATCAATTAAATTAATATCATTATTTTATATGAAATGTTACAAATCAGAGTATACTTCTCAACAAAAATAAATAGGCAACGTTTGTGGTAATATATACATACTCGTATTTAAAGAGGCCGTCAAGATGACCTCACTCCACCTGATGGAAAGCGGTCGTGAGGTCCAGATATGAGACTGACAAGCGCAGTAATGAAAAGCCATTACTGAGCTGGTCATACTCATCTTAAAGGCCTGCAAAAATGCCTTTCACGCCCCGAATAGTTTTTCGGTGGGCAAAGTCGGCAAGTTTAGTTCGTTGAGATTTTTTTTCAAATCTTCATAAGTT
Source organism: Udea olivalis (assembly GCA_947369235.1). NCBI lineage: Eukaryota > Metazoa > Arthropoda > Insecta > Lepidoptera > Crambidae > Udea > Udea olivalis. Next base: position 21,253,104 of record OX376351.1, on the reverse strand, counting down.
GCTTAAGTGACCTAGGTCAAAGCTAGATGGATGAAAGAACAGCACGTTGAGAAGAAAAAAAACTACGTTTTTTCTAAGAGTTTCCGCTGAATTTTCTACGTAACTAAGAGTGAACCACCCTTCCAACTGAAACTTTCTAAAGGCCTGTTCCGACCTGAGCGGTATTCGCTGCCACTGTGGGTAGGGGTACATTTTGCCGCGGAACTTGTTACTAAATACCTGAGCGAAACCCGCGCGGTATTGTACCCTTACCCACAGCGGCAGCGAATACCGCTCAGGTTCGAACAGGCCCTTTATAGAGGCAGCTATAAATGAATCGAATATTTAACTAATAGCTGCTAAACTAAAGTCACGATAAAGCATGAGGACGTTAGTTCTGTTGAGGATTCCGAATGTTTTTAATTCTTACCTGGTCCTTAAGAATGACGCCAGCCACAAGAGGAGCGAAGATTGAGACGAAGTTGGCGATGCAGTTCGTAATGCCCATCAGGGTCCCGGCGAAGTTAGGAGCCATGTCTATGTGGACTAACTGTGAACAACATACTCTGATTAGGCCATTATTTGAAAGAATTACATGCATTTGGCCAAAGATCAGTAGTTGTGTTCCAGAAGATAGCTTATGTCCTTATTTAACTGTAGCTTACTTATCCGACTACTATTTAGTTTAGTTTAGTTTTATTTATCTCATAATACAAAATTACAATATATATTACATTCGATGTCACATATAAGAATTTGCATTATGATTGTCAAAATTATTATACAAATTACAATTAATAAAATAAAGAGAATGTCAAAAACTAAGATAAATACAATAAATGAACAATTAAATACAAAAAAAATAATTCGCATGTCAACAAGAAATAATACAATTCAGTCAAAAATAACAATAAACTAGTTAACAAGTCATCCAAAGTTGCAATTCAAATATTCTTTAACACTTTAAAGGCATTTTTCTAACAAAAGGTTTCTCAGCTGACGTCGGAATGTTTCGTCAGATTGTACGTCTCTTAGCGCTGGAGGTAGATGATTGTAGTAGGTGGGGCCGATGACTCGCGGGTTCTTCTCTGCAAGAGCCATGCGACGGGGGACCGCGTTAAGGCGACCTACCAGATGCTTGCGCTTACTGCTTTTCATACATTGAAAATCCCTTAAGTTGCATCTTACAAATGTTAATAACTCATATAAATAGACCGAGTAGTGCGTCAAAATACGCTGCGTTACAAACAAATCCCAGCACGAGTGTCTAGCTTTCACCCCGACAAGTGTACGCAATGCACGTTTTTGTAAAACGAGCACTCTGCTTGCATCCGTGGAGTTACCCCAAACTAGAGTTCCGTACGACATCAGGGAGTGAAAGTGGGCAAAATAGACTTGCCTCAGAGCATCGGCAGAGATTGGCTTTAATTTTCGTATAGCAAAGACAGCACCACTCAGCCTATCGCAAAGCTTGTCGACATGGCTCTTCCAGTTCAGATTACAGTCAATTGTGAAGCCCAGGAACCTACTCTCATTACAAATTGGCATCGGGCAGTTTTTTAGACACACAGGTAACGAGATGGGACGGCCAGAAAAGATCATTATGTTCGACTCACTTATGTTTAACAACAAACCGTTTGCAGAAAACCATATTTGCAACTGTTCACAAGTCTCGCGGATTTTCACACCAAGTTGCTCATATGTACGCAAGTTTTAAGCGTTCCCGAAAACATAAATAAATATTGATATGCGACTTACTCTCTGGTGATGGAAAACATCGATAAAAAACCAAATCAACCCGTATAACTGACGGATAACCCGGATTGACTGGCCTGTTGGCGCAATGGCAGCGATCCTCCTTTTAGCGCCGGAGGTCGTGGGCTCGAACCCCACTCATGACAAACATTTATGTGACGAACATTTGTGTTTGTTGTGTGTCTGGATGGTATTATCTATTTAAGTATGTATTTAGAAATATTTAAGTATGTTTATCAGTCTCTCTCTTTATCATCTGGTCAGATGATCTCGGTGTGAATTGTCCCAGATGTTTATTTATTTATAACGGCGGAAGGCTTACCACCTACCACGTTGGCTTCTAATACTATCGGTGAAAAGTGGGCTTCTGAGTGTTTCATTCACGACGACACAGTCACTTGCCTCTGACTACCCCGTTTGGGATAAAGTCCTGATGATTTGTTATGTTATGTTATAAAAATGCGCTAGGCAAAAGAGGTGCCTCGTGTGTTGTCTAGCGTCATGGTCTCGAAGTTAGAATAAATATCCTTTTACGAGGTCCCAGACAAGAAATTAAGACCCCGTGTCTCTCAGCACATCCAGACCCGAGACAATTTAGAAAAGATCATTTCCTGAATTTACCCGACCGTGAATCTAACCCGGGACACTACGGAAATAGAGGCGAGAAACCATGCTACAGCACACTACGCCAATCGTGTCGTCAAATAAAGCTCCAGTTACATTTAGTTTCTGGGTAAGCGTGTACAGAGGCCTTCGCATCAACCTTTGCGAAATGGGTCTTAAGATAACAACAGAAGGCGCCACTATGTAAAAGTTGATGTGAACGCGTCTGTACTTTCATCTGCCTCGTCATCGCTTACCACCAGACGAGACTGAGGCTAAGCGTAAACCTATTTAAAATTCAAAAATAAATTACTCAGCGTACGTTATAATATATTCACCGCTAGTTGGAAAAACTATTAATTTTACCAAATATCCAGTGTAGTGACCGGCGTTGAGGCCAACGACCAAAGATAAAATGGCGACAGCTATTGTGACGTCAGCGGGAGAGTACGAGAGCCCAATCAGAGCTACAGCTGGACCCCAGTGTCCTGAAAAACGGAAAGCAAACTTAAAGGGTTAGGTTTAGAAAAGACTGTAATGCAAAATTAAATGCAAACTGTCAATAGAATATATAGAATAGATCTGACCATACGACATAAAAATGAAATCATAAAACCTGTAACGTCGACGAAGTTTTTAGGCTTACACATAGACTATCAAACGAATTGGCGAATACATACAAATAATCTATGCACACGTATCAACCAATTTGTTTTTGCACTAAAAACTCTATCTCGAGTAGCCAGTCTGGAGACCGTTCTAACTGCCTACAATGGATACGTTGCCTCCATATTACGTTACGGATTAATCTTTTGGGGCAACTGTACTAATAAAGAAGAAGTTTTTAAATGCCAGAAAAAGTGTATTAGGGCCATAAAGTCTTTTAAAGAACTGAAGATTCTTACTGTTCCATGTCTCTACATATACGAAACAGCAATGTTTGTTAAGAAAAATCCTCTTCTCTCCTCTTCTCCACTGGGCAAACAAAGGTGAGCAGACGTCATGGAAATATGTTAAGAGCGCCAGTTACTAAAACCGCATTGAAAGGAAATAGTTTTTACGGTATGGCTCCAAAAGTTTTCAATAAGCTCCCAAAAAACTTGAAAGAGGCTAATCTTACGATATTTCGCAAGGAGTTGCAATCACTATTATTAATCAAATCGTATTATAATATAACTGAATTTTTCTTGGACAAATTGTGAACTTCTTGCAATTTTCATGACATTATTTTTAATCTAATTTATATCCCCTGTAATTACTAGAATTTAACGTTTAATAATTTGATTGTTTTTAATTCATTGTGTAACTGATATTTTGTTGAATAATTTTTGTCTTATTATTTGTATGCCAGATTAATGGCCGAACATAGTGACACTTCACACATAACTGTAACACCGAATATATTGTACCTACCTATGTTTACAAATAAATGATTATGATTATGATTATGATTATGATTAATAAGGAGTTTGGTTATTGCAAGCAGTTGCAAAATAATTTGCAGCCTTTACTTCGAGGAGCTGCACGCCCTCTCAAAAGGTTCCACTGAAAACCACCGTCAAGGCTGTTTTGGCTTAAGCTGAGTGGTCACCTTTTCGGTTGCAAGAATTGTCCAATTATGTTTTAATCCGCAATCATGTACCTACTGAAATTGCTCCGAAAAAATCTTGTTTCTTTCTTTTTTATAATTGAAATCTAAAACTTGCCGGGCCTCATACACAGAGAGCGCCCTAAGACAGAACACCGTGCATTGGTGTGAAAATCCAGCGTTCAACCTTCACTTAGGTAAAACGGCGAGCAACCCTTCGTTTTTTTTATATCTACGTAGAACTACTCGTAAAACGTCAGAGTATCACTTACATACCTTTTTTTAAACGTCACTATTTTATAAAGTACAATATACTCGTATGTTCCCAAGTACAGTGAAGACCAAGACTTTTTGGTCATAATTTGTGTTTATATTTACAAAATGTATGCGTTTCAAACATTAAGGAACCTTACCAATCGAGTTAGAGATCTTTCTGCAAGCTGTGATGCTGAGCCATTTCTTCTTTAAGATGAAATCTGACAAGAATCCAAGTGGGAAGCTCATCAGGTACATTGTGAGGTAAGGCAACGCCGACATAACTCCGTTCTGGAATAGAATAGAACAATCCAATTTTTAATTAAGGCAAAATATACTAATTTATGTAAACATTATATTTATCTATGCTATAGAAATAAAAATACATACTCGTACAAGGACAATACATATAGATAACATGGAATCACCAAAAAAGTTATTTGTTTGATGCCTCAAACAAGTGCCTATAATACTCCACATTTCGTACACTTTGAGCACATTTAAGGTATGTAAAAACAAAAGAGACCAAGCTACATAGAAGATAGTGTCATTGGTAAGTGTAGTTCTGCGCGAGTGTGCGTGAACCCTTGCTTGGTTGACTACTGGACTGGCCAAGGTATACACCGATTTGTATCCGGACGCGACGAGGCCGCCGTTGTTACGTTCGAACGAGTGGTACTGTCACCTATCACCGTTTTGGAAACTTCGTCTCTTCTTCTAGTCTATTTCCTCATATCCTTAAGGACCAAAGAAAGTACTTCAGGATGTGATGATTTGTGATTTGAACTTACTGAAGTGATATCAACTCCAAGAACTTGCTTCATGTAGGATGGCATCTCAGTCATGAGAGTCCAGAAACCCCAGTTTTGGCCACAGTGCGCTACGATCAGAGATATGAATGGAAGAGATGTAAAAATCGCCTTCCATGGTGTTGCTAGTTTCTGAAAAAAAAATAGTCAATGTAAAATACTGTATTTTCAAGACATGATTTTTCAGTCTTTGACTGCATTTTGGTAAACATGTTTGGCAAAACACTCGGGGCCTCACGGTGGCTCAATTAGAGTGCTTAATCCCTAAGTGTACTTACCTACATAACAAGAGATTTTACTACCATGAATACTAGAGGCTTCTTCCGGACGGAACGTCTAGCAACGAAATTATCCTGTTTCTTACAATAAAGGTGTTGATAAGACCTTAGACAATATACCAGTACTGATCTTGATAATTAGTATTCTATAACAACTCACCTTTTGCACACCAACATGTCCTAATGAAGTCTGAATGTACAGCTTTTCTTCTTTGCTGATGATAGTTGAAGTTTGAGGAGAAGCGGACCCTATGAACACGTATACGGCAGTCCAGATGGCTCCGAGAGTGCCGTTGACGTAGAAAATGGCTGGCCATCCCCAGTATTCCGCGATGAACCCTGATGCTATCAGCTGGAGGGCTGTTCCTAATTGAGCACCTGAACACAAAAAAAAGTTGTCTTAGAGAGTCTCTCATTTTATTTCGGTCATATTTCAGGATTCCTAATTGCTTACTCATACTATTTTTAATTGAACCAATTTGTATGAATTTTGATTTGGAGTCAGCAAGGTAAATAGATTCAGTTATTTTTAGGACGTAAGTGCTAACTAAGAAGGAATTTTGTGAGTTGGAAAAAACCCTGTATGTCATAAATATGAACTTCACGCGGGTAAAACCGCGGGCGGAAAGCTTGTAACAATATTTGCAAACTATTTGACTTCACACATTTATTTGGTCTGAGGAATTGATGCAAGGAACTAACAGTACTTTTCAAACATCTGACCTGAATAAATAATAGTCCCAAGTCTACTTTTTTCTTCCAGCGGTATCCATTTTCCAATTAAGCTGTGTGTTGAAGGGAACAATAAACCTTGCGAGAGCCCCTGCAGCACGCGACAGGCACACACGAGTTGCCATCCACCCTGGAAATATAAAACCCATAAAAGTAGTTGTTGGTATTTTCTGACATCATGGTCATCCAGTTATTGTTATGGTAATGAACACAATATCTTCCCCGATGTATAATAAATAAATATCCCTGGACATTATTCCACACAGCGCCATCTAGCCCCAAAGTAAGCTAATTAAAGCTTGTGTTATGGAATACTAGACAACGGATAAACATACTTAAATACATTTTCTTTTGTAAATACATACTTATTATACATAGGAGACACCCAGACCAGTACAAACAGACATGTTCATGCACACAAATGTTTGTACTGTGCGGGGATCGAACCCGCAACCTCTGGTGTAGTAGCCAACTTCTTAACCATTACACCAAGTCGGTCGTCGAAATGTCGAAATGATGTATGTCATGCTTATTCTTAAAAATCGGTGGTTTACAACTGCGAATTGTTCACGGGAATACTGAAGAAACTATACAACGTGTTAATGAAAAAGCGAAAACATGAAATTAGTTTGTTCAGAATCGAGAGTAGAATCGATTCCACTAATAAAAAATAGGGGTAAAATTTTACCCAAAAAAAATATTTATATCACGCCGTGTTTAATCATTAATACTTAACTCTATTATTGCGGCGGCACGAAAAGCGGCAAGGTCGCATTAGCTCGCACGTTATTACTATATTATACTTTTTAATTTTGCAACAAAGACAAGAAAACAAAGATAGCGAATATCTTCGTAAATAATCCGCGAAAATTAAATTTAATAATTTACAATATTATTTTATAATAAAAATAAGTTGGGGTGTTTGAGGTTTTGCGCTTTTTAATTAACACGTTGTATATATTCACGTGCTTTACAATTTTAATTGTTAATAATTTATATATTTAGAAAGCACCAGAGGTAAAAGTTAGAAAATACGAGCAGATTACTTATATGATAAATTTGTATAACCTCATTTTGAGTAAAAACTTAAGTTTTTTATGAGAAATGAATGTCTTTAAACCTTACTAAAAAGTGTAAGACCACCAACTTTTTTTTCGAATAGAGCTTGTCGTGTATTGGGGAGAGCGTAATGGCCCAAGGGTTAAGCAATCCAGCTTGTAACTCATGTGATCCCTAGTTCAAATTTTGGTGAAAACCATATAAATGTGTTCATTTTTAAACTGGTGGATAACTCTGCGGTGGTGTAAACACTGACAATAAACCAAAGCAACCCGGATAACGGCGAAAGGCTCGCCATTGACCACGTTGGATTTTAATACGCTTTTCATCAAGCATTTGGTGGTGGGCTTTTAAGTGTTCCGTTCACCATGACGGCAACAGGCAACCTGTTTGTATGTATCCTATTTTATTTATTCAAAGGAACAAGTACTGATAACGAAGTAGTAAGTAAAACTTACATAATATGCTGCTACGGGTATAAGCAATGACACAGCAGAGTTGAGGCCGATGCAGACGGTGACCAACAGCTTCCCTCCAAACTTATAAGCCAGTTCTCCCCCAGGTATCTGTAGCACCACGTAGCCCCAGAAGAATGATGATAGGATGACGCTCTGCATCTGAGAGCTCCACGCGAATGACTGTTGAAGAATTTGAAATTGAATCAGTCTGATTTTAGCACGCGTTCCACTGCAATATACATAAGATGGGATGTAGATAGATAAAATATATTCTATAATATTCTATATTTTACATTGAAAAAAAATAAACTTAATTTACATTAGTATTACATTTGAAACAATGCATGATTTAGGTGATCTTATCGCTTTTGCGATCGCGATCTCAACCTACAGGTAGAGGAAAAAATATATTAGTATATGTCCAAACACTACAGAGTCTATGTTGAACTTTATAAGAAATAGCTGTCAAGGCTTGCATTCACCTAATCTGTTATCGGCCAAACTATGCTCGGCCGTCATTAGCCAAACTCGGCCGATCAAATCAAACGTATATGTAATTGAAACGGTTTGCGACAACAAACCGACAACGGTTTGTATACCAATGGCGGACAGAACTACGAAGTTCGGCCGATGACGGCCGATAACGGATTAGGTGTACACGAACCGTAACGCTACTACCGGTGCGCCCGGTTCACGGCTGGCCGCAAACAAGTGCATTGAGATCATCCATTTTCATATAAAAATGAAATTGCGGCCTGCGGTGTTAGCCTTACAAATTACTTCCTTCCTTCCAACTTCTCTAAAAGGAATGACACTTGAACATCAAAGTAATGCAGAACTTGTGAATAAATGCATTAAATCTTTCGCAATTATCAATAGTGGTTCTACTAGAATAAGGATATCAAGCTTTCAAGTAAACTACCGTCCTATGCCCTTAGCGGGAACGTTGTTGCAGTATTGTGTATGTTTCTAGTTCTAAGATATCGTTCCCTACTTTCTAAGTTATTTCGATAACAAACAATTCAAAGCTAGCGTTGAACATGTTTTTAAATTATTGATCAATTTGAAAAACTGCAGCTTTGGAATGATATTATAATTAAATGGAGTACCTAGCCTAAACGCTCATATTAAGTTACTTGTCAATTTCAGGGGATAGGACTTCAGGCCATTTATTTTCATTTATAAACTACAAAATAAAACACTCAATGGCCCAACTACTGTCCTTACTATGAAAAGTAAGGACATTCGTTGAGAGCGAGAGTGAAAATTCAGAGAGCGGTCAGGCAAAGCGGATTCCTCCAGCCTACATAATTAACCTTGTCTTAATGCGAATGGCCAAATAGCACAGTGAGGGCAGTGCTGTATGTTTGGTTGTTATGAACCTGAGTATTCTGGCTTCCTAGCTAGCGTGCAGCGCTGAGTTGCTGCATGGTGAACTCAGGCACCTAAGGTGATCTTTTTTTAAGATCTTTACTAAATTGGCTTGGGTCTTTGTGTGCTTCGAGATGCCCCTGGCTTAATTCCTAGTTCGGTACCCTGGTGAGAGCGTTGTGGCCTAGTGGTTCAGCACCCGAACTCAGATCGTGGATCGTGTGGTCCCGGGTTCAAATCTGGCCAGAACCAATAATCTTTGTGTTCATTGTTAAATATCCGACTAACTCTCCGGTGATGGAAAACATCGATAAGAAACCAAATCAACCCGGATAACGGCGGTAGGCTCACCACCTTCTGAGTGTTTTGTGACCATGATGACGCAGTCACTTGCTTCTGACTACCCGTTTGGGATAAAGTCGTGATGGTATGTTAGTACCCTGTAACGCAGGAATTTTTATCCCTACGTAGAGACTATGACAAAGACAAATGGTGTGCGGTCTGGCGCGTATTTATTTATATTATTAAAAGTTTCACTAGACTAACAGAAGAAGAGTGATACCTGTAGAGTAGCGAGTTTCTATAGGCGGTTTTTTATCATTAAATTAGTTGACCACATTGTTAAAATAAAAGAAAAAAACAACTTCGAGACATCACCGGATTGATTAGGATCGATATTTTGTAGACAGTATTATTAGGGTTTTAGCACCACTTCATAATATTATTTTTGGATATTGTAAACCTAATTAAGTAGAGTCTTCTACAAATAAAATTACGTCAATATACTGATAGTATTTGCTTTCGAAATAGATACAAAAAGATAACTATCGTTAGCGATGTACAAATATTTATCACTCTCTGAAAGTGTTTATTCAATACTAATTGCTTAAATATTTACAGTATATTATATTTTTTCGTGAGAGAAAAGCATGAGTGATATAATTATTTTGTTTTTTGATTATAGTTTTTCATTTATTTAAAACTTTATTGTTTTTTTGGTGGTGGTTTTAATGTTGAGAACATAACAGTTAATCAGACATTAATGATTATTTTACTGTTTTCTGTTTTATCGTCAATTTGGTGAATGTTTGTACGAGTATATAGAAGTGGTCCCTCATCGGAGCATTTTCCTGTGATATAACGTTTCAGATTCGATTCTAAGCATTACATTATACCAAACTGACTTATAAAACTTCAGAGAAGTTGGATAAAATATTACACATTGTATCATCAAGTTGCGCACTGTAACTCGCTGCTTTTACCCACCAACGTAAGAGTGCGTGTCCACCACAGATGTGCGAGGATGCGTTGCGAGGAATGTGTGTGTAAGAACCAATAGAATTGTGTCATTCACCTAGCTTCGCGATTCTATTGGTTCTTAAAAAACACATTCCTCGCAACGCATCCTCGCACATATCTGGTGGAAACGCACCCTTATGCTCGAATTTGCCCCCTAATGAAATAATTATTATGTAGATATTTGGAATAGTATCAAAATGATTTAAGATTGGGTATGAAAGTTACTTTTGCCGTGGGTGTACCATGAGTTGCCATTACGTTTACAGGGATAAGAAATTTGTATACCATTTTTGGTTACTTCTTAAATCACTAGGGGGGGGGGGGGGGAATCCCATTAAAAATACGTCAAAATGGTTTACGCGAACGCAAGCGGCTGTCATTGGTGTCAACTTATGGTAAAAATACTATTCCTGTTAATATTTTAAATTAATAACTCATGTCACACCCTAAAGATGTATCTTTATAAAAAAGCTTAAAATTTTATAAGCAAATTCTCAGAAAAAAATTACAATAATTTCACTTTATTAAAATGTTATTTGCATGATACTCCCTACAATATCAAACGATACAGAAACACAGGATACTTACGGAGCACAACTTAATAACGCTCACCACATTTCCGCGTTCTTGAAATAACTAGCGAGGAATTTCCTTTATAGTGTTGTAACATGGGGCAGAAAAGGGTTTTTGGGAAAAAACCCGGATAAACCTCTTAGGCCCGTATTCTAGAATCGTACTCAAGCACTGATCTGTACTTGAGTAGAGATTTCAAAACGTCAGTTAATACAAAAACGTCACTCAGTTCTATACTCAAGTACAGATTTTGTTTTAGAATACGGGCCTTAGTCTAAATAAATGAAATATAAAAGCCATTGTTTGTTTAAAACGCGAGGACTCAAAGACGCGACACAATTTACACTGAAAACAAGTTAGCCTAGAGACTTTGCTATACCAATTGGTATTAGGTATCATCAGCAAGCAGAAATTCTCTAGTAGACATGTAGATCAACAAAAATCCGCCGATGAGCTCAGGCTACCTCACCGGGGATAACATAACATGTCCAAATCAGTAGTTTCCGTAAGATGGAGATATTTGCAGTTTTACAACTACACGAGCACTCGCGGAGCTCAATTGCCTGTGCCCTGTCTTTCTTTAAAACAAAAAATATGGTTTTGCTTTCGTTAAAAATATAGGTTATATCATACAGGGTAAATAATCTAAATATCAGGCAGTTGTTTTTAGATTTTGTATTATAACAAAGAGTATTCGAAGTTATAAGTTTATTTAGTAAATTTTTCGTATTTATTGAAACGTAAGTTTAATTCCTAACTAAAAAGCGACTTAATAAGGTGAAGTAAAATTTAATTTAATTTCTTCATAGACCATCAGCCTTGCACAAAAATTAAAAAACTATCGTAATTCGTACAAGATACTTAAAAACATTTCAATCGAAATTAACAATTAGTGCTCGGCCTTTTGATGATAAATTCGAATTAGGTATGTCTAATGAAAGATTATGCTAAACTTTGCAATTGTTTCTTTGGGGTTTTAAATGTATTCATTTCATGTTTGACATTTAGGAGGATTGACATTTGACTGGCCTGTTGGTGTAATGGCAGCCATCCTGCCTTTAGCACCGCAACCTATAAGAGACGAACATGTATTATCTTTTAGTAAGTATTTAGAAATATTTAAGTATATTTATCAGTCTCGGACACCCATTTGCATAATATCTGCTTATTTTGAGCTTAAATAATCTTAGTGTAATTTGTCCCAGATATTTCTTTATTTATAGGTATAACCACTGGACGTAGTGGACGTCCTAACCAAAAAGTCTCCAGCAAAATTAAATAACCATCTGGTGACTTTCACCTGGTAATCTATTGAGGTGAATAATTAACCTTGCGGGGGTTTTTTTCATCAGTTGTTTCCGTTTTTTGACTAGCCTTTACTTTATTGCGCCAACGCAATAGTTACAATCCTACCTAAAGCGCTGATGGTCATGGGGTTCGATTACCACCCATGACAAACATTCATGTTATTGTGAAATACATATATTGTAAAGTCAAAGTGATAGTAATTATTTGCGTAAAATAGGTGTGCAGGTTGTTGTTATAACCATATTGAATGCTATATTCTGTGATCATACAGTAACGTGAAAGTTTTGAGTCTGAAACTTCTGGGTGCTATAGAAACAGCAACTTAATAACCATTTGGTACGATCCCCGGTCAGGCTAATCCAGGAAATAATCTTTTCTAAATTGGCTTGGGTCTGGGTGTGCTGGGAGACGCCCCTAGCCTAAATCCTTGTCTGGTACCTTGTTGTAACACAGCGATATTTATCCCTTTTTCGAGACCATGACAAGTGGTGTGTTGTCTGACACATATTTATTTATTTATTATTTATTTGCGTACTTGTAGATGTTCTAATTACGCTTATTGTGATACCAAACTAAGTTTAAAAGAGTTATTGCTGGGTTTTCCGCCATTTCTTCTCAGCACAGAAACAACTGACGGTAGAGTCGCACTGTGTTTGTATATTATGTATTAAAATATGTAAATTTTTGGGTCTGTCTATTTGCCTATATAAAGTTATTTAATTTGGTATTTATAGAACTAGATTCAATCAAGGAGCATGAATGGTGACACCAGCTGCGTTGTCGCAACACATTGTATGCCTCACCTGCGTTGCGGCGACGCATGACGAAGAAACAATGCGTCGACGCAACACAACACAACGCGGTAATTAGGCAGCACGATTAATTCACTCAATTGATAAGGAGCAATGTGCAGATGTAGGTTGGCACTTTGACAGCCTTCGATCGCAGGAATACGTCAAAGAGCTGTCAGCCACTGATTGCCTGTGGCTAATATATTACTTTTGTCTTGCTCGCAGTCAAATATTACACAGATTGATATTATACCAATCGTTTGGTAAACTTAAAGATCTTGCTAGTACTTAGGCAGAAAATATTGTTAAGTTCTTTTGATAGAAACCCTGACAGCCAAGTCTTTAGTCATGGGTACGATCCCGGCTCATGGCCAATAATTATGTGACGAGAATTCGTCATAGTTCTTTGTCTGGGTGCTATTATCTACTTATACAAAATGTATGTATTTGTATATCTATTGGTGTACCTAATGGAGATCGTGGTGTTTGCTGTGGCATTCATAATGGTGTGTTCCTGCGCAGTGCGCAGCTTAAAAAACAAAGTAATTTAGATAATGGCAGAAGGGTCGGACCTACCACATTTGGCTTGGCGAGATGTCTGTTTCTAAGTATTGTTTTCAGCAAAAAATTGCCTCTGACTATCCTATATATATAGTTATTCACGTATGAAGTAAATAAAAGAAGGGCTATATTTATTCGAATAAACTTTGATGGGTTATTTCCCGAAAAAAAAATAGTAAAAATTTCAAAAATAGAATTATCATCTTTTTTTGTTTTTACTTGAATGAAACATAAACACAATAAACTCTACCACCGATTCAGAGGTTGCTTCTATCGAAAAGAATCCACCAATGAAACTCAATATTTACTCTCTTTAACATTGTTTTTTACAATCATTGATTGTACTTTACTAACTAACGCCTGTTGTAAACCCAAAACAAGTTTAAAAGAGTAACTGCTGAGTGTCTCGCCGGGTCTTCTCAGCAAGAAACAACTCCGACGCGGTGGTAGAGTCGCATTATGTCTGTATACTGTTTATTTACATATCCATATTATTATGGTATTTATGTCTATTATTTAGTATATTTTGCTGTAAATTTGACGATTTGAAAGTACTGATACAGTCTATTTGAATAAAGTTATTTGAGTTTGAGTTTGAGTTTTCTAAGTAAAGTCACGAAAAACATCTGCAGAGGAGCAGATTAACCAAATTTTGTGGTCCCAGCGGACAAACCTTACACTGTCACTGTTGGGGTCGGTCATGGCGACGATGGCCATGCTCATGTTGACCCTCATCCCGAAGGCCAGCACCATCGCTAAGAACAGCAGCAGCGCTTGCGCATGACGCACACCAAGTGGTGACTCTGAAAAAATAAAATTTATGAAATCGCGTGGGGTTGCTTTGTGATAACCTACTCGTATTCTATGCCTAAATCCACGTTCTCATTATTCCAGTAGCAGCATTTCAGTCCAGCGCTGGAATACCACTGGAATAATGTGAACCGGTATTGGAATGTCCACACTGGGATGTACACATTGATGGAGCGCTGGACTGGCATGATGTGAACGGGGCATAAGGCTGCTTCTCCACCAGAGATATGCAGCCTATTGAACTTCGAGTATGTATGTATATATAATGTGGGTACGCCTTCGTGAGCGCAAATGCCTCCATTCCCAAATGGTTACAGAGCAAGGACTATTGGCCTGAGCAAGCAACAGGATAGGTAAAGTTTTTTTTTCGAAAATTCGGAAGATTCGGTCGATGTAGACCGCCCGCAACCTATACCTTTAGGAAATCGGTGGAGAAATCCTATCTATGTTCAACAGTGGACGTCTTGAAGCTGCGCATGATGATAAGGATGAATTCGGAACGCAACCTGGGTTTGTGATCATCAACCCGTTTGTGCATGCACGGTGATTGAGCACAACGAACCACTTGTCATGGTCTCGAAGTTATGATAAATGTTCTTGTGTTACGAGCTACAAGACAAGGATTTAGGCAAGGGGCTTCTCCCGACACACCCATACTCGAGTGAATTAAGAAAAGATAGTTTGACCTGACCGGGAATCGAACCCGGGACACCACGCAAGCCAAGGCGAGAAACCGTGGTAGAGCACACTGAGTCAATCGTGTCGTCAATTGTAGCGATGACTTAATGTCATCATCATAGTGGAGGCTTTTGCCCAGCGGAGGTACAGATTGAGGCTTCTGTCCAAAAATGTAATGCGGTTTAGTGATTCGTGACGTGTCTATGTTTACATCGCATCATAGTTATATCCTTTCAATTTGCCTAATTTTACGAACCTAGGAGAATTAACCGTAGTATGCCGTCTGCAAGAAATACTTATACAATAATATTTCGCAAAAAATCGCCGAATTATCTCTGTTAGTCTAGACAAAATCAACCAGCAATATATTTTATATCATCATCATCAATCAAAAACATGCATCATTCGTATCTGAATTTTCTCTGATCTTTATCGTGTCGGCTGTCCACTTGACTTGTGCGCTTGCTTTCATTCTCGTTCACATTTCACATTAAAGTTGTATTCTAGAGAGTCTAGTTTACTTTATGAACTAACTAGCTATGACCGCGGCTATCCTCGCGTGAACTTCATCATTACATTTTTTATGGCCAAATTAGATGAAATCTTTATGAATTTCAGCCTGATGGTTATTCGGGTACACTACATAATTCCGAAAAACATAACTCGAAAAGTCAAAATCCCGAATTTCAAAATTCCGAATTTCATAATTCCGAATGATTCAGAATCCGAAAGTCAAAATTCCGAATTATCATTAATCCGAAAATTGAAAATCATTCAATTCATAAGTCCAAAAGTCACAATTCTTACCTAACCTAACCTAACCAATAGCAGCTTTTTAAATTAAATTTTACTGTAAAAACATAATACTAAGAAAAACATTTTATGGAGGGATTTTTTATTATTACATTGTTTACTTAATATCTATAGATTATCTGCCACTCATGCTTTTTTGACAACAATTCGGTTCTGGTACTCGCCGGCCTCTGCCGCGGCACGCTCGCTACGTTCGCTTTGCTCGTCCGGATGGAGCACTCCAGAGTAGGGCAGACTATACTACTTTCGCCATATGATAATATCCCTGACAGTTCACAATTGTCAATAATAGTGATGTAACGAATGTAATTTAATCGAGTTGGCAAAGGAAATGGAATCGGATTTACCGATTTTTCAATTTTGAATATATTCTTAATAAACGGGGTATGGCTAATAAGTTATAGAATAAAACGCGGAATCTCGAAAATAATAGTTAAAAAATAGCACACAAGGCAGACGCACTCGTACTGATGCGAATGACGTGACTACAAAATGGTCGCTCCTATTCATCGATTTCTGTCGATTCAGCAGTGTCAATACACTATTGAATGGCGTTCCTTTTCACGCATCAAGCGCTGTAAAGATATATTAATTAAATTAAATTTACTTCATTTATTAAAAGTTAATAATAATAACAATTATTTACTTGATATAAGATTCGAAAGAACAGTCGTTTTTTTATAATTGTAATGAATTTTCAGAATTTTGAAACTCGGTAGGTCCACCGTTTTTCGGACTAATGAAACTTCGGATTTTTATTCTTCGCACTAATGGAAGTCGGAAATTTTAAATTGTTTTTATTTTTATCGGATTTGTGACTTTCGGAAAAATTACTTTCGTGCTTTTGAATATTAGGAATTTTGTTGTTGCGGAATTAGGAAATTCGGATTTTTGAAATTCGGAATAACGACGGAAGGATTTTTTTCGGAATTTGTGTTCCCTAATTTTTGGGTGTTCCCTGGTTATTCTGATATATACGCTGTATTACTGTAAAGTACCTAAATCTGTTCAGTAGTTTCAGCGTGAAAGAGTTACAAACATACATAATAACATTACTCACAAAACATTTATAATATTAGTTAGATTTCTTGTTTTTTCCTTTATCACTGTGTACAATTTTACGTTAGACCAATTTGCAGCACATTGCCCTTACATTACATAAGCCATTGTATTAGCATTGCACTTGTACTAAGATATACATTATAACAGTAAGAATCTGTGATTACCAAGATAACTTGCGCAATCGGTCAAAATGTGATTGACTATTGTGACGTAATGATCTACTATTGTGACGTACTATACATGTGTTGTTATAGGTGCGCTTGCACACTAAGCGACTTTGTGCCCGAATTCTAACACAAAAGTGGTTTCAGGCTAGCGTCAGGTCTCTCTCAATGCATGTACTTGCGTGCGATAATTAACTTCCAGCCGCCGGGTATTCCATGACCCTTGGCAGTTGGTTGTCAACAGCCGCGTAGAACATTTGTATTGCGGTTGAACTGACGCGATGGCGTACTGTAGGTACTGACTACTGACATCTATATCGAAAGAGGTGGCCCTGGCAATATGTCTGTCACATGACAGCACGCATTTAGGGGTAAGAAAAACGTTTTTCTATGGATGTGATTTATCTGTTACGTTGTAACTATTAAGTAATCTGTGCTAGCGGTCTATACGCGTGAATAAGCTCGTATATTCCATACAGATACTGAATTACCACGGTTCGAGCGAACACTCCGCAATAAGAACGTGTACGTGAGTTTGGTTCTTTTAAACGCGAAATGTAGCCGCTCAACTTTGAGAGCCTCCTACAAATTGAATCTGTCACTTACGTATAGAAATGGAAGTAAAAGCTATTGATGTAAGGCTTGCCACAAAACACAGAGTTTACAGAAGGACCGCTCGCGCCTTTTTTTTAAACTTGTCTGACCGCCTAGGGTTACCACTTCGCTCTAAATTGATGAAATAAAGTGGGTAGGTTATACCTATCTAACAGAACTGGCCAAAAACAAAGGACAGTGCCCAAGTTGGCCTATGAACCAACAAACCAACAACAGACATTTGTCATAATTCTGGCCATGATTTAAGACATAATTATCACTTATTAGATTGTCACGGACACTTCTGATTTTTGATATCAAAATTAAAAATACTGAAAAAAATTATCGAACGAAAACCTTTTTTTAATACCATTTATTTTGCGTTCGTCTGTGCTCTCTGTTATTTAGCCATCGCAACAATATTTTAATTTACTTTGTATTGACAAAAGAAACCTTGTTTGTGCAAGAAAACGTAGTTGTGAACTTACTAAAGGCTCTTAAAAATGAGTAAGAATACATTACTGTCAATGCGATAGATGGTTAATCAACTTTTTATTTTAAAACAGATTATACACTAACTTAAATCAGCTTTGTGCGAAGCCAAAAATAAAGAAGTTAATGACGTTTGGTTGACTTGACACATCAACGCAAAAAAAATACCAGCATCTGTCTAGTGTCTCTTGTACTTTTCGCTTTCAATTTGCAATGCTGTGTTATTGTTTTCATTTGAATAATTTTATCCTTACGACTCGGCTTAAACGTTTATTGCTCCCTGTAGTGACCTACCTACTTTTAGATTTAACCGTTTAAAGACTTTGTAACCTGCACATAGCTAACTCAGCAATAATTACGGATTTACGATCATCGCAATGGAATCAACATTTTGTGTGAATTGTGGCTCAGCTAGTGGTTCCATAGTACTGGCAAAAGTGGCAGATCAACAAAATATGTGCTTGAAGAACATTAGTCCCACTCACGTGAATTAAACTTCGCTTTATATTATTAAATATAACCTCAACATTTTTCAGTTTTTTGATATATAACGAGTTCTCAGAAGTGTCCGTCCATAAACTACGTTTTGACACTAAAGTGTATATATTTTTGAACCCTAAGAGGTATTTTCATGACTGTTGGTTCATAGGCGGCAATGTATGGGCGAATGTACACTATCCTTTATCATGTATATATATATTGCCGTGCCCTTGCAGGGCGTCACATGTACTTTTATGAAATACCGTAAGACCTTTATATCTATGTGACTATGCAATGAATAAATAAATAAATAAATGTAAAAAATTGCATCAAGTTCGACAAAAACAAAAATGTGAGTAAGCAAGTGTAAGTGATTAAGCTTATACCTACCAATTGTAGAGATGACATGATTTCAATAATGGAGGATTTTACCCAGCAGTGGAACAGTTTAAAGACTAATTACATAACTTTTTTATTTATTAGAAAATTAATAAATATAAATATGCGCCAGACAACACACCTCTAGTAACGGTCTCGAAGCAGGGATTTATATAAATAAATAAATATCTGGGACAATTCACACCAAGATCATCAGACCCAAACTAAGCAGAGCTTGTATTATGGGCGTCAGAGACTGATAAACATACTTAAATATTTCTAAATACATACTTAAATAGACAATAACACCCAGACACACAACAAACGCAAATGTTCGTCACACAAATGTTTGTCATGGGTGGGGAACTTAACTTTATATCCCTGTGTTACGAGGTACCACACAAGGAAATAAAGCCAGGGGAGTCTCCCAGCACACCCAGTCCCGAGTCAAGTCAGAAAAGATCTTTTCCTGAATTGACCCGACTGGGAATCGAACCCGGGACACTACGGAAATCGGGGTTAGAAACAATGCTACAGCGCACTACGCCAATCATATCGCCAACCTAACCTAACAATAAAACCTAAAAATAAAAATAACAAATAAATCACCTCATGTAAAAGCACACTAAAATATGTACTTAACTTTCGCAAAAAAGAGCAGCGATAACGATAACATTGAATGACAGATAACAAATAGATACTCGTTACATCTACGACTAAGTTATCAATTGCTTACGTCTTTTTGGCCTTGGTGATATAAGAAAATTATTTACTTATTAGGCAATTGACCTCTCTATAATGATTAAGTTGAATATACTTTCGCTTTCAATTAATAGACCACATTAAAATTTACTTGGCCAAGTCAAAGAAGGTTGGGACTTTTTGTTTAACCAATATGACAAAACTAAACTATGCCCAAAATAAAATAACCAAATGAACTATTTTTTTTTAGGAACCAACTAATAGGTACTATGCTTGCGTTGACATTGAAAATTATGTCAATTCTTTTTCAAGAAACACCAAAGTGATAATTTTTCCGGCGACACATGGGTAGATAGTTAGGAAAAAACCTTGGTCTTTTGGTATTCAAATCTGTATATTTATTTATACCACAAGTGTTTTACTTGTAAGAAACTATAAAAATGAATACTAAGTACACGTATTGTTTACTTAGTTAAAGGTGCAGTGCCTGTATTTATGTGAGGAACCTTTCAGTATGCTATTTAACATTTACTAGACTTAGGCCCGTATTCTAGAATCGTACTTAAGCACTGATATGTACTTGAGTAGAGATTTCAAAACGTCAGCTCATACAAGAACGTCACTCAGATCTATACTCAAGTACAGATTTTGTTTCAGAATACGGGTCTTTAATTTCACTTAGACACAATACTAAGTACTGCCGCACACTGAGCCACTAAACGCTGCGGTTGAGCTAGGCTGTGGAGACCTGTTCCCTGTGGTTAGGGGAGTAGAATACCACCGAGGTATCCCTGTTTGTCGTAAGAGGCTACTAAAAGGGCCCTTGGGGTCGCGAAGCTAACGCGTGGGGGCCTGCGTGTGTTTCGGTTTGCGATCCCGAGGAAGACGACAAAGCGTGTCTTCGGACACCATGGTTTGTGTTATCGTGTACTGGAGTTAAGCTTGCTCCTCCCGAGGCGGGCTGCCAGGCGGCCATGCGCGCTGAAGGGTCCCGAGAGGAGTCTCTTTTTGGGGATCCCAGGTCCCTTCCATTCTGTGCCAAAGACGACCACTGTCAGGTTTTAGAAGTCTCTAGGGTTTCTGTTTTCCCAGGAGTTCCGAGTCCCACATATCACAGGTTTTCAGAAACCAGGGCTCTGGGAATGCCTGAATGTATTTCCCAACGAAAATAAAGGTCAAAGACGTTTAGTGGCCAGCCAAACGCGACCACTACTGGCTGATGTCACTAGACGCTGCCACGAGTGGCTGGAATTTATGATGTATGCAGCTATGCTGTAAGAATATGCAAGCTAAGCTACGAAAGTGTGACATTGTGTCTACTAATGCTATGCTACGAGTATGTAAAGAAGCAAGTAAGATTTGCTACGAAGATGCGCCGCCGCAAGGTTGCTGTGCGAGGACGTATCAGCTCGAGCAATGCTATGTAATGACAGTATATACGGATGGCACGCACAGCACGCATCTATGAGTAATTTAAAAACACAGCTTAGTAGAACTAGTTTCCACCAGCGCTATGCTATGTGCACCAATGAATGTGATTGGTGGATATCAAGTCTTCCACAGCACTGGTGGAAAAGCAGCCCAAAGGTTGCCAAAAGCAGTTTGTGACTCGGACGCGGCCAATCGAAAGCCTAGTTTGTGCCTATGCTGTGTGAACTACTTAGCTGTATAAAAAATTTCGTCCGCAGCTTGTGGCAGCCATCTAACCTGTGTCAGTGTGCGGGCGCTCTTAGAATCTCGATTGTAAAAATATGACGTGGACACTACGTCAACAAGAAATTAAAAAGTTCCGGTCTGCCGCATATTTCTAGCAACACGACAGGCCGGTAATGAGTTTTCAAACGTGCTTACCATGTATTTGATGTTTTTCTACTCCTGTCATTTTTTAAATGGTAAAACAGTTGGTACGGTCGGCCAAAAATATGGTCTACACCCCTGAAGTTTAAATTGATTTGA
The DNA here is from genome assembly GCA_947369235.1 of Udea olivalis. Classification (NCBI taxonomy): domain Eukaryota; kingdom Metazoa; phylum Arthropoda; class Insecta; order Lepidoptera; family Crambidae; genus Udea; species Udea olivalis. Next base: position 21,231,556 of record OX376351.1, on the reverse strand, counting down.
AAGATATGGAAAAATTTGAAATTGTTACAATAATGGCTTTTCCAATAAATGTATTTGAAAAACCATCTGTTGGGTGCTTAGGTTTTACTTTAGACATAAAAAGCAAAATCATCCATTCTCAACTAAAATTAAAAAAAAAACGAATACGCAGTTGCCATGCTATGTAAAGTTATTCCTCTCATAGTTAAAATGTCAGTCTGTCGCGAAAACTGACAAGTTAGGCGTTACCGAAGTTTAGAGCAATCAAACCCAAAATCAAATTTTACCATCTAAAAATAAAAAAATAATAATCATGACTACGTTCTAACACTTTTAACTACAAAATGCAGTTAGTATCTAAGTCCTTAAACATATTTTTATTTAGCAGATAGTTTGACAATGTCTATACCATTTCTATGACAAAATCAGTAAAGTTACAAGCTACGAATTTGAGAGAAAGCAGGTATGTTGAATTTGAGCATAGTGGTGGTGAAAAAAATACATAATCGGGGTTATGATGAAATACAGACGAAATGCTTGAACTATGCAAAAATTAAATTGCACCTATCTCGAGCCATCAGATAAATCTGTGTTTTACGTCTGGTATATTCCCAGAAACCTCGAAAGTAGCAGTCGTAAAACCATTGCATAAGAAAGGAAATAGGTATAATATGGATAACTACCGGCCGGTATCTTTACTGCCAACCATTTCAAACATTTTTGAGTATGCAATGCATAAACGCATGAGTGAATTTCTGGTGAAATATAAAATAATCCATTCGGAACAGTACGGATTTCAATAGGGCAAATCGACTAGTTTAGCTGCGTTCTCACTGGCAAATAGGATTATGCAGCATATGGATAAGCGGACACCGGTTACAGCAGTCCTTTTCGACATAAGTAAGGCGTTTGATTTTGTGCTCCATAAAATATTATTAACAAAATGCAATATGTATGGGATTCGTGGCGTAGCAAATGAATGGATTCATAGCTATTTAAGCAACAGATAGCAGTAGGTATGTACAGGTGTAATAGTGAGGGTTAAGGTAAAATAAACAATATTCTTTTTCATTATAAAAAATATTATCATGACCATATTTACAATAAACTTAAAGTTTTAGTTAATCCACAACATTTATTTATAATTAGCTTTTCAATCAACTAATATTTCGTATGATAAAATTAACAACTAATCAACTAGCTGTTATAAACAATTCTCTAAAACTACGGTCGTACGTTAGTGCCACATTGTCGCAGACCTAAACATTTCACACAGTGTTCAAGTATAAAATCTTAGCTTGAACTAAAAGACAGAAAACTTTAAAAAAACAAAATTCGAACTTTGAAAATATCGAGCGGGGTAGTTTTTCTATCTTTAGATATGAAAACAAGCATTGTTAAATGCTTAAGTAATCAAAGTAATAATCTTACATTATCATCACGCTACACACCATCACGCCTATTTCCCAACGGGGTAGGCAGAGACCACATCTTTCCACTTGCTACGGTCCTGACACACATCTTACATTATCATCACGCTACACACCATCACGCCTATTTCCCAACGGGGTAGGCAGAGACCACATCTTTCCACTTGCTACGGTCCTGACACACATCTTACATTATCATCACGCTACACACAATCACGCCTATTTCCCAACGGGGTAGGCAGAGACCACATCTTTCCACTTGCTACGGTCCTGACACACATCTTACATTATCAACACGATACACACCATCACGCCTATTACCCAACGGGGTAGGCAGAGACCACATCTTTCCACTTGCTACGGTCCTGACACACATCTTACGGTTCTTCCACTCTCATTAATCCTCTCATACATGCTCGTCGATTATGGGTTTCTAAGAATGTCTTGGACTTGTCCAAAGTTCGTCCTAAGTATAAATCTTAGCTTGAGTTATGTAGGTAGCCTTATTCCTAAAGAAAATGATCTCTTCCTAGAAAAGTAAGCTCGGTAAATTTAATTTGAGAGTTGACGAATTAAAAATATTGTGACTGGTCTAAGTGATCAAATGTTGCTTAGCAACGAAGTCCGCAATATTTTCAGTTAATGTAATATTATAACAAGTATTTTTCGGAATTAGCCGTATATCATATTATTTTATTCATGTAAAACATGTGCCAAAATGCACATTTTAAGTAAAGGCATGTAAAATAATATACATTCCAAATAAAAAGTTGCTACATAACTTATTATTTTACATAAAACTGATAACAAAATCAGTAACTATTTCACGATAGCAGAACTATTCAGATTTGACGACTAGAACAAGAAAAACAATGTACTTACTTGGTTTATTTACGGTATTTCCTTCTTCCTTGATCATTTCTTACAAAATAAAAACACTTAGGTATCAAAAAAAAAACACTACTTAAATTCTCAAAAAAAACTTTAAAAAAATTGTCGTTTTATCGCTAACTTAAACTTGTGTTTTTATTTTTGTTTAGTACAGCACGCTGCGCGTGCGCGGTTACGTTAGCAGCTGTCTACCAGTTATAGTTTTTTTATCATAGGAGGTCGCGTCGATTGGCTCGTGTGACAATGAGATGAGTATCGGAGAATTTATCTCAAAAAATCTTGTCGTATCTGATAAATGCAAGAAAACCTAAGATTATGTAGTAGTTTTCCTATTAATCTTTCAATTACTCTTATTTGACTTCAAGGTTTTAGATTAAATCAGACAAAAAAAAAGGTTGCTGGGCAAGAGTTTCAGCTAATGCAATTAGTTTATCGCTATAATTTTAACCCTATTGGGAATCAAAATCATGACCCCCTTTTTACTGTTGTGCTAACAGTATTGTTTTTAATAATCAACGCCGGTGGCAAGCAAGCATGTGGTTTATCTGATGGTAAGCATTTCCCAAAGCCTACCCAAGATGGTAAAGAAGAGTAAAGGTGACCCTCAAGTCCCTCAGCTGACAAAACGACAGTGCCCTGATGACCTAGTAGTTGTTAGTAGCTCGTTAAAAGTGAAGCAATTAGGCTAAATACTGTTTCACACAGCTGTGCAAAACCCTTCATTATTGAAATTAAATCTTCTTTGCAATTATTGGGTATTCTACTCACCACGCTTGCCAAATGCGGTTTGGTGATTATAAACCCAAAAACACACACCACCCCGACTTAGCGTTTGAAACCAAGATCTGCGGATTTCTGGCTCCGTTACCCCTTGACCACGAAGACGTGAAAAAATATCTAATTGTCTTTACTGTCCTACTGCTGGCCAAAAACCTTCATTATTAAAATCATGTCATGATTTTATCTTAAATGCTCGTAGTCATGGTCACAGTAGTGCATTATCGCAGCATTGTCACTGCATCAGTCACGGCCGGCAATCGTTCACGGAGAATCAATATTATATTGTGTTTGTATCTTGTTTGTTTTTTGCTGGATCACAAGGATTTGCCTGTGACGCTGGCCGTGGACACATTACTAGCTGGCCTGTTGGTGCAATGGTGGCGATCCTGCCTTTAGCGACGGACATGGGTTCAATCCCCACTAATGGCAAACATTTCTGTTTGTTATCTTTCTGGTGGTTTTATCTATATAAGCATGCATTCAGTAAGTAAGTTTTTTAGTCTCTGACACCTATTAGTACAAGCTCTGCTTAGTTTGGGGTTAAATGATTTTGTTGTAATTTGTAAGAGATATTTAGTTTTATTGTTAGTTATGAAATGAATTACAGCGCTCTTTCTTTCCTGATGGTTTTGGTTGAGTTATTTCTTTAAGGTGCTCCTTTACCTAGAGCATTTTCCTATAATGCAACGTTACAGAGACGAGCATTACATCAGTGAGAGAGGAGAACCGCGCCTTACAGTGCGCAATTTACTGTTACAATGTATTTTGATACACTTTCCCTGAAGTTTTGTAAGGCAGAATTGTAATGTAATCCTCAAAATCTAATCTGAAATGCAAATTATAGGCAAATGTTCGTCATGTCAGGGAGGCAGTACTGTATTGTAATGCCCAATATTATGATACAATTTCCCTGAAGTTTTGTAAGGCAGAATTGTAATTTAATGCTCAAAATCGAATCTGAAATGCAAATTACAGGCAAATGTTCACCATGTCAGGGAGGCAGAACTGTATAGTAATGCTCAAAATCGAATCTGAAATGTGACATTACAGGAAAATGCTCCAGGTGACGGACCACCTTTAGGTTGAAAAAACCCTAACTCTTTTATTCACAAGGCTACTTTGCTTAAGGGGGAGGAGCCACACGCGATAGCCTCAAATGTCGCCACTCGAAGTTAGAAGCCTGTTTGGCGAGTAGCGACCAAAAGCGTCAAGTGTGTTCCCGAGTTCACAATGTTTAAAAACTACAGAAAATAGATCGTTGGCAGCATTGTGCGGTTTTAGTCGGTGGTCCGTGTTGGCCAGGCTTAGTGTCTAAGCGTATATATGGGAAATTTCGTACACAGTGTTTTATATGGAAAGTTTCAAGAAAACTGTGTAAAGTTTCAATTTTTTTATTTTTATCATTATAATCAAATACAGGTCATAAATAAATTCGGAAAATGTAAAATCACAAAAAGAATCTGACGTGTTTGCTTTGTTGCAATCAATGCGGATATTTTAACATAACATAACATACCATCACGACTTTATCCGAAGCAGGGTAGTCAGAGGCAAGTGACTGTGCCGTCATTGTGAACGAAACACTCACAAGCCCACTTTTCACCAATGGTATTAGAAACCAACGTGGTAGGTGGTGAGCGTTCCGCCGTTATTCGGGTTGATTTGGTTTGTTCTCGATGTTTTCCGTCACCGGAGAGTTAGTCGGATATTTTACAATGAACACAAAGATTTTGGTTCTGGCCGGATTTGAAATCGGAACCACACGATCCACGATCTGAGTTCGGGTGCAGAACCACTGGGCCACGACGCTCATATTTTCATGTTCACAATAATTTTATCCAAGCACTCATCCGAATTATACTTAAATATATTTTACCACCGTAATGGGTAGTTTGGGATTAAATAATTAAATCTTAAGTGCACTTAGCTGAGTGTTTCAATTAAAAATGTTCTACAACAAGCACAGATAACAACAAACGAAAATTCATTTTAAATAAAATAAACAAAATGTATTTAAAAATAAACAAAATTTTACCAGGATCTTCCTTACGATGTCTACGAATCCAGCTGGCAAGACAATGGTACGAGTATACTCGTAATGACACTTTTCAGATCTCAAATTCTAATTAAATTTGTTGCGTTAAAGATTCCGCATTTTCTAAGCCATGTTTTTTCTTTATTTTATTATTTAGGTATAAGAATTATATTATTAGATTTTGATTAGCCTTTTGATTAGATCCCACTTAATACAATCAAACATAATGTCGAACATTTTGTATTTGTCCTGCGGCGAGGTGATAATATCTATTTTAGTATGTATATATTTGTAATGTCGCCGAAGTCCGCAGCACAAGCTCTGGTCAGTTGTGAGGCAGATGATCTTGGTGTAAGGTGTCGGACATATTTGTATATTTTAATTTAAACTCAAACTCAAATAACTTTATTCAAATAGACTGTATCAGTACTTTCAAATCGTCAAATTTACAGCAAAATATACTAAATAATAGACATAAATACCATAATAATAGGGATATGTAAATAAACAGTATACAGACATAATGCGACTCTACCACCGCGTCGGAGTTGTTTCTTGCTGAGAAGACCCGGCGAGAAACTCAGCAGTTACTCTTTTAAACTTGTTTTGGGTTTACAACAGGCGTTAGTAAAGTACAAGCAGTGTGTCATTTTGATACAAATAAACCTAAAAGAATATAAAACAAAGAGAAAAATACAACCATAAAAGAATATAATAACAAGAATTCGTTTAAACAATTCAAAAACAAAAATTGTTAGTCAGTACATACAAACTAGGTACCTATTAACTCTTACAATAAAACATCTGTTACAATAGAGCTATTTAATCCCGCATCGAGCAGAGCGCTTATACCCAGGCATTTTTATCTATAAGGTAGTCTTTTGTAGTATAATAGCCCTTTTTTTAATAAAGCCGTTTTGATGTGATTTTTGAATCTATGTAAAGGTAACTCACAAATGGTTTTTGGAATTTTGTTGTAATAATGTATACCTTGCCCCATAAAGGATCCTAAAACTTTTTGTAACCTAAAGAGTGGAAGTGCAATTTTATCCTTATTCCTAGTATTTCTGCAATGTATGTCACTGTGTTTAGCATAGAGACCAATATTTTTTCTGACCAAAACAATGCAATTGTAAATGTATTGTGACGCTACAGTGAGGATACCAATTTCCTTAAAAATCTCCCTAAGTGAAGCCCGTGCACGAAGCTTATAGATGGATCTGATAGCTCGCTTCTGGAGGATAAAGATGGTTTGTATATCCGCCGCTTGACCCCAAAGTACAATGCCGTAAGACATTACACTATGGAAATAACTAAAATAAACTGAACCAGCAGTATCAACATCTGTTAATAACCTAATTTTTCTCACTGCAAATGCAGCCGAACTAAGTCTGCCTGAGAGAGCTGTTATATGAGGGTTCCATTGCAGTTTTGAATCTAGTGTGATTCCAAGAAAAACTGTTGTATCTACAAGCTTCATAGTATTACCATCAATTTTTAGACTAATGGGGTTATCTTTAACATTAGGCAACTTAAAATTAATACATTTAGTCTTTTTTGCATTAAGCTGTAGATTATTTACTGTGAACCATTGTAAAACCTTTGAAAGTGCGTCATTAACATCATCAAAAAGGTTTTTATTTCTGTCAGTTTTAAAAACTAAAGATGTATCGTCTGCAAACAATACAACATCACAAATATCTTTTAAGTAAAAAGGTAAATCATTTATATATATCAGAAATAGTAATGGACCTAGAATGGATCCTTGAGGGACCCCCATTTTAACTTGTGATCCTGTAGACAGTACACTGTTAACATCAACTTTTTGAGTTCTTAAACTAAGGTACGAAATTACCAAATCTAAAGCATTATCCCTAACCCCGTAAAAATCAAGCTTGCGTATAAGTGTATCGTGATCAACGCAATCAAAGGCCTTGGACAAGTCACAGAAGACGCCAATAGCGTTCTGTGAATTCTCCCAAGCCCTAAAGATGTGTTTTAGAAGTGCAATGCCAGCATCAGTAGTAGAACGGCCTCTCGTGAATCCATATTGTTCACTGTGTAAGAGATTGTTCTCATAAAAATGGCTTAATAGTTGTTCTTGAATGATTTTTTCAAAGATCTTACTTAGAGCTGGTAGGATTGAAACAGGCCTAAAGTTACCTGGGTCTTGTTTGTTGCCTGATTTAAAAAGTGGTACAACCCTACTGTGTTTCATTAAGTTTGGAAAAACACCTTCATCAACACAATCATTGAATATTACGGCTAAATAAGGGGCAATCACGTCAATTATGTGGCTAACAATTTTGACTGATATACCCCAAAGATCAGCGGTATCTTTTGAATTAATTAATCTGAATGCTTTTATTATATCTAGTGACTCAACATGTTTAAATTTAAAGAATACACTGCAACAAGATACATTATCTTTCAACAAATGTTCCGCTCTAGTTGGTGAGGAATTTAATGAAGCTGTAGTGATTATAGGTATATTACTGAAATACTTATCAAATGCTTCAGCAACAGATGATTTATATCTCCAAATAATGTGTTATAAACTAAACTCCGATTTGTCAACTCCTAGCTCTTTTGTCCTTTTTTTCGCTAATAAGGTGATGGTCATCTGAAAAAAAAAGAGAAAAATATATCGTAAATAGTCGTTATAGTGGTCATTAATATTTTAAAAATATGAACGATTGTCAGCGTTGTCGCTTAGGCGCTATAACGTAGAGCTCGTGTGGTCCTGATTTCCAAACCTGCGGGCAGAATCATCCTCGTATTTTTTTTTCCAGTTACGGAAAACTCCCGCTCGATGTCTTGAAGGTCCAAAATTCGTTTTTTTCTAGTTTTTCATATTTTTATATAAAAACAAGCACTGTAAAATGCTAAAATAATCAAACTAAAAACTCCTTTGAAAACAGGCAACCCAAATAAAGCATAATAAAGGTTGGCTTGCCACTCACCATCTAAGGTGCTTGGAAGCGGGCAAAGTGTGGGCTTCTGTATGATTTACCAGTTAAGTAAACTGCACAGTGTGTTCAACACTCCAACGTGAAATTAAAAAATGACATCGTTACTAAAGTTGTGGGTGACAGCCTTGTTCTTGAAACGGTAAAGACTACTTTTATATTCACAGCTAAAAACGTTGGAAGTAACTCAACTGATTCAATTGTTTTAAAGCGTACTGTCAGAGTGACTAGTACTGTTCATTTGCCCGGTAATCAAATTAGCTACAGCTGTTTGTATCAATACCAACCATTCACATCATCAGGTTCATTCCACTTCTGTTTTTCACTGGTCCCGTAGACGATAAAAATGGTGTTGGTGATGACGTACACAGCCGCGGCTACGTGGAACACCAGGCGCCACTCGTCGGGGTCACTCTGAAATGGGACAGAAATGTAATAAAAAAATTAGAAATAAATATATTTTTGTAAACTTGTACTTTATTTTCATCGCATTGACATGATAAAGAAATTAAAAATACCTCTTAGTGTCATCTGTTAAGTTTACCTCTCCCTCCTCTCCCGAGCTAAATCCCTTCACAGATATGTTTACGATACGGTTGGCGTAGTGCGCTGTAGCACGGTTTCTCGCCTCGATATCCGTAGTGCTCCGGGTTCGATTTCCGGTCGGGTCAATTCAAAAAACGATATTATCTGAATTGACTCGGGTCTGGGTGTACTGGGAGACGCCCCTGGCTTATTTCCTTGTGTGGTACCTCGTAACACAGGGATATTAATCTCTACTTCGAGGCCAATTCAAGAGGTGTGTTGTCTGGCGCATATTTATATATTTATTTATTTAAATTTATATATTTATTTATTACTATAAGGTACTTAGATCAGTCAGAGCGTCTTTGGGAATTACTCGAGCTAAAAGCGTATCTTCGACCAAGATACTTCCTCTGTTTGTGACGTCTGTGTGTCCACAAATTAAATCGTATGTTAACTTACTCCCTAAGAATCATTATTATTGGCCAAACTACTACGTACATCGTCTTTCAGAATCGCCCCTGCGACGAGTGGTGCGATGATGGAAATAATGTTGGCAGCTCCGTTGGTGATGCCCATCATGGAGCCTGCGAAGTTCGGCGCCATGTCGATGTGGACCAGCTAAAAATGCATACTAATAAGTAAATTAACCATGTTATTAAACATAAAACTGTGAAGTTACTAGGTGACGGATAACGCACGGCTGAAACTACTGGGCGTAGATAGCTGAAAGGGGTTTAAACATTTGTAGCATAGCCAACCAGGCGCTATTTCGTTTATTTCTTGATGTTTCTGCGCACGATAAAAGTGACACATAAACAAACGAAAAATGGCTGATAATATAGTACCATTAAGTGTAACGTTTCCTATGCTGACGATTTAAAAAAGGTGATATCCTACGATGTCACTTTAAAATTGTATTTCTCATATATGTAGATTTTGTAGATTTATACCAAAAAAGACGAGAAATCCACATTAACTTTATTATTTTCAGCACTTACAAATGTACACTCCATCAGAATGCGCTAATACGCATAAACAACCATTCAAATGTGCTAAAACCTGTTATTTGTTGACAAAATGAAACGAAAAACCACATAATTAGTAGATTTTTAATAAATATCACCTTTTTCATAACGATCTTTACCTACATATAAAACAACAAAATGGCGACTGGTGGCTATGCCAGACACCATACAAAAATGTTCAATCCCCTTTGGCATGTAATATATATTTGTTTCTCGTGAAATGTAAAGGAGCACCAATACACGGAAACCAGAACAATAGGTACGGGCGTACAAAATGCCTATCATTATCCCAAGTCTAAGCGACAAGATGACAGGTGTGCATTTTCTGGCATTTTTACTTCGAACATTTTGTTTTGTTATTGTATTCATATAATTACCAAGAACCCTGTCATGTACCCAACGTTGATAGCCACAGCAATGGTCAGCAGAGTCGCAGCTACGGTCAAGTCCGTAGGGGCGTGACACAACGCGACCAGGGCGGCAGCTGCTCCATACTGACCTGAACAGCATATTTCAATTATTAATGGTTAAGACGTAAATGTCTGTCGCGTTTTGTACTAGACCAACTAAAGATTTATAGGTCATGATTGCTACTGCTTGGGTGCTCCAATAGCATACTACTACAGTAGATATTTCCGAGCAGTGTTATAAACAAGATGGCGGGACGAGCTGGAATCACATTGAAAAAATTGATCCAACTCAGCACGGTAATCATTGGAAGAATGGTAGTACTGGTACTAGGTCTCAAGCCAGAAGTGAGTATAGTAGACACCCACTGCCAAAGTGAACGGACGTCCTGGAAAATGAAGTAGGAATTTGGTCTATGTGGAAATCTTTGAGGAACACCACGTTCAGCAGTGGACGTCTTGTGGGTGCAAATGATGAGAATGTTAATGAGGTTGGTCAAAAGTATATAAATAATAAAAAATAAAAAACGCAGCCTGTCAATGATACAACCGCCTAAGAATGACGAAGCTTTTGATTCTTTCTCCCTCAATTTGAGAGCTTTACGTTACTTACCGACAGAGTTGGATATTTTCCTAAAAGTGGTAAGGCTAAGCCAATTCCTCTTCAAGGTGTAGTCTGCTAGAATTCCACACGGGAAGCTCAGAAGGTACATGGATAAGTACGGCAGGGCGGACAGCATTCCGTTCTGGAATAAACGACCTGCAAATACTTTACTTGAGTTTGACTTTTTTTCAAAACTGACTGTCAGACTAAAATTATTCATCCATATGAAAGATGATGTCATTTACATTTTTGAGAGTCCTTACATGTCTAAAAGTGTCAAATTTTAGGAATCAAAATTTTCCAGATAAGATCGGTGCGTTGCACAATCGCCAATTAATTTTTCAAAGTTAATTTTCGTTCAAAGGTAAATCACGGCAAGAATAATTCAAAGCTAAAGTTATAAATGTCTTGAAATACTTACTGATTTAATATCAACTTTGAGCACATTCTTCATGTAGGACGGAATTTCAGTCATCAGGGTCCAGTGGCCCCAACTATGCCCACAATGTACTATGAGCAGGGCTATGAATGGACTCGATGTTAGAATAGACCTCCATGGAGTCCTCGGCTTCTGTGGAAAGAAATCATAACCATAATCATTTATTCATTCTTAAACATAGGTACTTAATATTTACCATTCCACAAACATCAAAATTTTTGTCTTTCTTTCTTTCTGACAGGGAAGCATCAATTTGAGGTGTCCTCAACTTTTGATTAGCGTTTGCGTATACGAGGGTTTGAGGTCTATGCTTCACCTACTTAGCTACGTGAATATGAGGAAATTCAGTGACGATAAAATAAACATGAAAAACATAAAATAAATTTAACATGATTACACTTTCTTATCTACTGAAGTAGAAACTACCTCAAGCCGACTACGTTATGGCTATAAGTTGCGATGAGAAGTGATTGACATGTGCCACTAGATGTGGCCAGGATATGTGACTCATAAACGCGGCACGCCATTCGGCGCTGCAAGTGCACGGGAGACGCGCCACCAAGTGCGGCCACAACTAGCTTGTGGCTAGGATGCGGACATTCGAACGTTTAGTATACGCCTGAGCCATATTATTGTAGAAAAATCTCGTCCACAGCTATGAGCTGCCACCCGCCATGACTAGCGGACCAGTGTGTGGATGAACCAAAACCAACCTGTTTCCCTTCTGATATTCCCAACGAACTTTCTATTAACTGCCTCTCATCATCACTGATCATCTTAGATTCTTGAGGAGAAGACGAGCCAAAGTAGATGTAGAAAACAGTCCAGATGGCACTGAGGATACCCGTGCTGTAGAAGATCATAGGCCAGCCCCAGGAGTCGGCAATGAAGCCCGCTGACGTGAGCTGGACGGCGGTACCAAATTGGGCCCCTTGAAAAATTAACCTAAATTAAGCACGATGAACCATCAGGTGATTGCAAAATTGGTGCTGGTTTAAGTATTAATAATGTTTCTAGCCCGCACCGGCATAATAGTAAACTTAATTCAATCTTACTAATATCCTACTAATATTATGAATGCGAAAGTTTGTGAGGATGTATGCGTATATGTTTGTTACTTTTTCACGCAAAAAAATTGCTCAATTTGTATTGGTACTCATTAAAATGTCACTTTTTTAGAGCTACTTCTGCAACTGAAAAAGTCTCAGACTGGTACTATTTGACAGATAAACAAGCAGAAGTTGAGTTTGCGTGACGCAATGGTCACGTGACCAGGAATAAGAGATCATAATACCAAAATGCCAGGACGCGCAATTCACAGAAAAATGCGAGCAAGCTTTAAGAGATCGTGATGAGGCCGCTGGTGCCTGAAGTAGGTTTTACAAAACCTGTACTATAGGTCACCTCCCCCTATTAAACGAATTTCGACAAAAAATCGAATGATCCTAGTAAGCAGCCTTAAAGTTTATTTTAATATTACGACTAGGTCAAAATAGTATTTAAATGAATATCTGCTACAATTTATACCAGGAACATCTGACGCCAAACTAATCAGAGCTTGTACTATGGGGCCAGAAACTAACTGACAGACAATTAAATATTGCTTAATATATCCTCAAAAACACAAATGTTCTTCACATACATGTAATCACGTCATTCAATTACGATTCTATTTTTCCGGGATTGTTGGATCAAACTTTACAAGTCAAAAATTATTATTTTAAATTATATCTTCATAATTTTTCTTCTAAAACTTATAAAGGTTCTCGTTTCGAGATCATAAAATAACCGTTATTAAATATTACCGTATGTGACTCACCAGCATATGCAAAGGTCCCTAGCCGGCTCTTTTCTTCGATCGGTACCCATTTACCTAAGAGGTTGTGTATGGAGGGAAATATGACTCCTTGGGTAAGGCCCTGGAGGACCCGACAGGCACACACCAACTTCCAGCTACCCTAGAAAAGAACGTTTTTAAAATTCCTTTAAAAATATATATGAAGGCGATAAATTATACTACAGTTAATAAAATAGATAAAAATATTATAGCATTAAAGCCCGATTTGTCAGTTCTTAGTTAAGTCTCTAGGGACTACAGTTCATCTAGATAGCTAACTGAAGTATTAAATTAACTGGCTGTTTATCAAGCGAATACATAATTTGAATTTTTCAATCGTGTTTTATCCAAAGAAGCTATCTATCGGTCGTTTTTGTACTTTTATCGCTAACTTCACACTGATTATGCACAAGCGAGATGCACTTATTACAATCATTGCAATGTCAGAATGAAACAAGACAAAAGTTGATGCTTAACAAATTTACATTGACGTATATGAAAATTAACCTCATCTTTTCTTGTTGGCTAAAGTTGTGGCAAAGACTATGTTTGCTTCGTGTTTTTTAAGGCAAAATCTTAACCAAAACTTCTTTTCATCCCATGTACTAAAATGATTAGGTCTCTCTTTTACAACTCGTATGTCAGTAACTGCCTATACTCCAAAATCGTCGAACTACCACATAACCTCAAAATATCAAAGAAAACGCATAGATAAAATCTTATCCAGCCCCTCAATAAGCAGATAACTTTATTCCTCGGTTAGGGGCTTTAATCAACAGATAACATCTATCTGACCATTGAAAAATTAAAAATCTTGTTAACCTTCGAATAAACTTTATTCTACAGATAAATTTCATTAACTGAGGATTGGAAAATCGGCCCTGATAATGATTAATTATCGATTGAAACCAACCAATGACCTTTGCTATAGAAGGAGCTACCATCTACGGATGTCAACGGGAAACACAAATGTGCTTTATGTCATGCGTCATACGAACACACTGATAAAATGTATTTCTACGCTTTTCACTCAGCCATGTCAGAAAGAGACAGAAGGCACGATGTCACGCATTTGCCATGTTTACGCATTTCAATTGTATACCGTGCTATATATTGTGTGTGGAATATCATTGAAATCAACAAATAAGATAAGAAAATTACATTCACTGCAGAAACACACAAATGAAATAGGTTATACAGTAAGTGTACATAAAAAGTACAATTTAGTCGGTCTTATTGTTATAATGCGATCTCTTCCAGACTACCTTAAAGAGAATAAGTAAGAAATATTTGAATAGTAAACTAATAAAAGACAAATCATATAACACATAGATAAGTAGGTACTGTAAATGAATTATTTGGCACCATTTTGCGTTTTCTAAGGACAAGACAGAAGGATGAGACATATTAAAATACTAAGTCAGAAAGAGGAAGTAAGATTTTAACAGGTACACCAATAATAGTAAACATATTAATATCCGTTATGTTTAATTTCCGCATCTGAATGTAATGGACTGTTTCAACAAATAAACAAATACTTGTCCAGAGTCTGGGCAATTATAATTTTCTTATTGCTTCTGAGATCTACAACATTAAGTAAAGCTTATAATCTGTTGTTATTGTTTTTTTCAAGTTGAAGATTTTGGTTAAATCAATATCTTTTCTTACAACACGAGTTTCATCATTATTCTTAGCTAATTTAAATATTTATAGCATTATCATCACCCACACTCCCGTACTATTTAGGAACATACTAGCATTGTGTTCCTCACTACACTGCCGATCAAAAACATCCGGCCATAAATAGCATCAGCTCTTGTAATATAAAATTTCTTGTGTCCTTTTCTATCAGTCCACTAATTATTTTTATGCAAGAAAGAAGAATCCATAGATTTTATGTGAAAAATCTCTCAAAACTCTAGCTGCAGTTACAAGCTATTGTTTTTTAATTCATTAAACTTTGTACAACCCTTAGTATGTCGTATGTGCTAGACACAATAGGAAAACAATACAATTTTACCGCCGGGCGGTACATCCACAGACATCCAGCTTTTCCTTAGCCGTTAGTTTGTTTTAATATAATCATGTTTTCATGAAACACCATGACATTTTGAAAATGTATTGTAGCGTTAACACACTGCATTAGCCATCTACTGCTAGCAGAAAGGTAATTTCAGACATGATTGTCATAGACAAATTGTTAACCGGATATATTTATTTATTTATTCTTTATTGCACATACTCTATGTTACAAAGGGCGGACTTAATGCCTAGAGGCATTCTCTACCAGTCAACCACACAGTCAGACAGAGATATTACAGGCAGTGCTAGAGATAAAAGTTTTAAATTAGGTGTTTAATAAGATCCGCAGACTAAAGGGAAATAAAGCTCCAGGGCCTGACAAAATCACCGCAGAGGCTTTGAAAGCGCTGGGTCCGGTAGGCGTCAAACTGCTTCACAAAATCTGCAACATGGTCTGGAAAACATGCGAATGGCCGATTGATTGGGTTCACTCGTCAATTCTCCCGCTACACAAGAAAGGTTCGGTAAAGAACTGCACCAACTACAGGACTATTGCCTTGATCTCCCATACGAGCAAAATAATGTTGCATATTATGAACAACCGACTGAGGGCCTTCCTAGCTTGGCAGATACCGCAAGAGCAAGCTGGTTTTGTAAAAGGCAAAGGGACCCGGGAGCAAATAACAAATCTTAGGCTCATCGTGGAAAAATGCTACGAATTTAATACGCCAGTCATTCTGTGTTTCGTAGACTACCAGAAGGCATTTGACTTTGTTCGGTGGCAAAACCTGTGGGAGGTTCATGGCAGAGCGGGTGTACCAAGTCACATGGTTCGTCTGATCAAAACCCTTTATGAGTCTGGGTTTGAGACGGTCAGCCTGGGCAATCACACATCCAGCCGTTTCAAGTTTCGGAGGGGGGTGCGACAAGGTTGCATAATATCTCCCATCCTGTTTAATATATACGGGGAATATATACTGCGGAAAGCCTTAGAAGGATGGGAAGGCGGAATAAAGGTTGGAGGCGTTAAAATATCTAACCTTCGATATGCCGATGATACCACCTTGCTTGCTGCTTCCGAAGCTGAAATGGCAGAACTTCTCAAGCGAGTAGAACAGGCGAGCAAAGAAGCCGGTCTCAGCATCAATAAAGGCAAGACTAAGCTGATGGTCGTGGATCGTTTCAGCGCAATACAGCATACCAACCTACTGCGTGAGTATGAAGCGGTACAGGATTTCCAATACCTCGGCTCTGTCATTACCAGCAAAGGCGGCTGTGAACTGGAGATCCGGCGACGCATAGGCATGGCCAGGACCGCTATGACTCAGCTCAGCAAGATTTGGAAAGACCACAACATCAAAAGGAATACAAAAATTTACATCATCCGTACATTGGTCTTTCCTATTTTCTTCTACGCTTCTGAGGGCTGGACTATGAAGGCGGCGGATAGAAAAAGAATCGACGCTTTCGAGATGTGGTGCTGGCGAAGAATGCTTCGAATCCCCTGGACAGCACATCGCACCAACGTTTCGATATTGAAAGAGCTCAAGCTAGACACCCAGCAGCGTCTCTCGACAATATGCCTACACAGAGTACTACAGTACTTTGGTCATGTAGCACGCCGAGGTACTGATAACTTGGAGAGGCTCATAGTGACCGGCAATGTGGATGGCAAACGACCGAGAGGACGCAGTCCCAGACGGTGGTCCGACCAGGTGTCCGAGGAATTGCGGATGCCGATATCCCAGGCTCTCCATCAAGCTGAAGACCGAAGTAGATGGAGAAGTTTATTGCAACGCTTTCGTCGGAGCCACGATCCTCAGCACTGAGGGACCGACTTAAGGAGGAGGGGTTTAATAAGATTTCAAAGAAATTACAAAAACATTTAAACATTATAGAGACAAAAATTAAATAAAATAACAGACAGATAACAGGTGATTTCAAGAGAATGACAAAACTACAGTTCTTGGGGTGTCATCAATTTTTATAGTGCGCACGCACAGCCTTTTAAATGCATATTTAAAAAAAACACCACACAGTGATTCTCATAAAACCAGCAGTGTGCCTTCACACCAATTCTTACTTACATAAAAGGCACACCAAGGTATGAAGAGTACTATGGCGGAGTTGATGCCAATAGCCGTGGCTATCAGGACTTTACCCCCTATTTTGCTGGCCAGTTCTCCTCCAGGGACTTGCAGGATGATGTACCCCCAGAAGAAGGATGACAGGATGACACTTTGTGTCTGCATGTCCCAGCTGAACGTCTGGAAATACATTTTTAGACCATATTACAATTAATTTATCCTAGAATAATTACTTGTAAAACACTCATCATATACCATTAATTTGGCTTTTAAATACCTAAGCTGCGTAATTAAATTTGTTTATTTTTCTGTATTTACGTCTGGGTTTGGCTTGTTTTTACTACTTAACAACTTGTGACAGCGGGTAATACAATATATCGTGCGTTTGCAATGGATTATCAAAAAATCAGACGTTCAAGTCAAGACGTTCGTTGGGTCTAGCCAAGAGCAAAAATCTACTTTTGTTTCGACATATCAATTTTAAAAATGTATGTAATTGAAATCAAATGTCATTCCGGTTAGCCGAGTGCTATATGTCATTACTGTACATTTTTCACAGTTGACATGTTGAAACGAAAGTAGCCTGTTGCTCTTGGCTAGGGCTCATACACACACATGACGCTACATGACATAATTTAGCAAGTTCAGAGACACTTATTCATAATCATAATCATTTGTTCATTTGAGAGCGTCTTGGCGCCGAACTTCAGCACCCGAACTCAGATCGTGGATCGTGTGGGCCCGAGTTCAAATGTGGCCAGAACCAAAATCTTTGTGTTCATTGTTAAATATCCGACTAACTCTCTCCGGTTACGGAAAACAACGACAACAAACCAAATCAACCCGGATAGCAGCGGAAGGATCACCACCTATCACGTTGGGTTCTAATACCATTGGTGAAAAGTGAGCTTCTGAGTGTTTCGTTAACCATGACGGCACTGTCACTTGCCTCTGACTACCCCGCTTGGGATAAAGTCGTGATGGTATGTTATGTGTGTTATTAATTTAATAGGAATATGGTTTTAAATAAATAGATTCTAAATAGATGATACAGTTCACACCTGTTTCATCCTAAATCGGTTTTTTAAAATGATAATTATCATTGATTGATAATATAATTCATTAGTTTAATCATAGATAAAATAAACGATATTCTTTGGTTTAATGAATGTGTCAATTTAGATATAGCTAACGATGGTCAGTGCGTCTACTGCGAGTTGCCACTTTAAATTTACGTTATCGTTCGCGTAAAAAAATTGTATTGGGATTACACTTGGACATGACATGACAATGTCAAATCCCAATACAATTGACACAAATGTTCGTCACATGAATGTTTGTCATGGGTGGAGATCGAACCTAAGACAGGCTTCGATGCTAAAGGTAGGATCGCTGCCATTACACTAACAGGCCAGTCATTGTCATTGGTAGTTCCATTATATGGTGTAAACTCATTGTAGGGCGCTAGCCATTGACGTTTTTGTGTTGGATTTTGGTGCTCCACGTCTAAAATAGGAATTATAGGTACGAGTACTAAAATGACATACAAATTACTGTGTAAACCATCGTGGTTTAACATCCAGAAACTTATGGCAGACATACAGTTCAGTGGTTTACTTACGTCATCATTGTTAGGGTCAGTCATGGCCACGACCGCCATGCTCATGTTGACCCTCATGGCGTAGGCCAGCAAGAGGCCTGTGAAGAGTAGCACTATCTGCAAGTGCCGGACGCCTAGTGCTGATTCTGTAATGACAGGCTTGATCATAAATAATAGAATACATAAAAGTGGTCCTCCATATTCTTCTTAGTGAGTGTTTGGAAACAGTGTAATCCACGGAATAATAGTAATAACATGTATAAGTACGGAACCTATATGTATGTTGCATTGTAATAGAATTAATATGTAGCTTTCCTGTCCAAGAAAAATAACAAAAGAAAATCCATTGTTATGTATTATATCTGATACATGGGACAGGGAAAAGGAAGGGGTGTGTTTAAGTGTTAAATATTTGATGATTCAAATATAATTGTCATCGGATCAAGAATAAGGTCTTTTATTTATTCTAGTTAGAATTGGAAGCATGCGTACAGAGGCGTTCACATCAACCTTTACAAAACCATTGCAAAATGGATCTTCTGTCAGCAGCATACAGTGCCCCTGTGTTAGGATTGATGTGAACGCCTCTGTACCATCTGATGAGCATTGTCACCGCTCAGAAAGTATCTCTCGCGGATTGGTTGCCGAACCTGGGGGCCTACAACGGTTTGTCGAACATGTAGTAACGTGAATTTTCAGTCTCTAAAAACATACTTACCGTTCGAAATTGATGTTGATCTTTTGGTATTCTAATAACCATATTTTATTGTATAAAATACTTTAAACCTATTCATAGCATACTACGTTTTATGTCGGTACGTTACTTACTAACGTTTTGGGTAAAAACCCTTTATAATTTTCACAAAACTTCGTTTTGTACCATAAAAGGCCTACTTTAGTTAGACTAACCATAACGTTTATGTCCCCCCCATGAACCTTCGCCTTGTCGTGGCGGGGTGGCTTAGTACTGGTGAAATGGCAGTGCGGTGGACTTCCCACTTACCCATTGCCTGCCGCTAGGCGTGGTGGTGGTATGGTGTCTACCAATGCCCGCCCAAAGAGGCGCCCACAGGCGCAGCGACTTAGAGCGCAAGGTGTGGGCCGCGATGCACAACCGTTTGAAGGGTGTCAGTGATCCGCGGCTGGCCCCTGTGCACTGTGGCTCGACGGGGCCGCACCGCCAGATGCGGCAGCAGATCCACCTTTTAGGTGGATCGTGGTTGTGGACCTAGTAGGGTCCGCGTACGGTGGGAGCCAGCAGCCTTAAGTACGGGGGTGCTTTTGCCCGCAATGCACGGCTTTCACCGCGACGGCGGAAGTACCTGTGTGCTCCAGGTACTTTCGTGGCCTCCCCCCTTCATTGGGGGGTCGGCTGGAGGGGGCCCCAATGCGGGGAAGCACTGGCGGCGGGGCGTTGCGAAACTTTTTAGGGATCTCGCCTCGCCACTGAAGTGTTGAGGTCGAGTACCGTGGGGTTTTGGTCGGTAGAAGCCCGGCATAACCTCGTCGTTCCCCCGGGCGGCGAGGTATCCAGTAGGATTTCCCCACGTTAATAAAAAAAGACATAACGTTTATGTAGTCACACACACACACACACACAAAAAGTCAAACCTTAGCTTTCCCAGCTGATCATCACATATTAGCTTCCTCATGATGCCCAAGCAGTGTTATCTGCACTTAGTATCTTGAACACAAACTTACGTATAGTGCGCACTCGAGAAGCACCACAACAAACATTTAAAACCGTTCTCAAAATCCTCATTTTCATTTTATCACCGCACAAATAAAGAATAACTTAAAAACAAATGTCGTCATTTAAAAATAACGAGTGAGCGAACGTGCGAGATGACAAACACTAATTCACTAGAGTGGAACTTAGTTGTAAAACAGTCGTGTGTACGAACATAAATCTAAATTGATAACGCAAGGCGTTTTGCAGTATGAGAAAATATATTGTTAATATTTTGACGCTCATTGTGACATCATGATAGCTTTTTAGTGATGGGAATCAGCCGTTTATATTCGTTTTTAATGCAGTTTACAAAAAGAGGAATGATTAGTGTCAATACTACTCGATATTGACATCCGTTGCCACAGCGGTTGACTTGAATCTGAACGAAGTGATATAAATTCTATAGAAATTTGAAGTTTCCTTGCTATAGATAGTAAAGTAATCTGTGGTGTAGGTGTAAACTACGATTGCTATCTAAAGCAGAATTATGTTGCCAATAAGCTAATGAATAAAAGTTGTTGAAGTAAGAGCGGTATCTCCCTGACACGGGCTAATATAGGCTCTAAAGGGGATACTGAAGATGCATTTTAAAATTTATGAAAAAAAAAATTTTTTTTTTACATAGAATTTTATTTTACACGCCGTTTTAAATTCAATGCACTTGTGGCGCTGTCAACAAATGTCATACAAAAAGATAATTTACTACAAACGCTAGCGACTATCGTCAGTGTAAACTTATGGTAGTGGTCTGTATTCTCGTTTTATTCGCATTATCTATATCAAATTATGTCTATGATCGCAGCCGATCGTCTATACTCGGTCAAGGCTGTTCTTGCCGAGACAAAAGGTTCCGTAAAGGTAATCCGTTCGAATTCGGTTGATGCAATAATATTCATACTTTCTATTTTGTTCTACTTGTGTTTTTACTTTTGATTGCTCTTTTGGTTCAAAGTTTAAGTTCAGGGGGCCGTGGATTCGATCACTCCTCGCAAGAATCTTTAATATTGTGTTTGAAGGTGAATTTTACTGTTCTTACTGATTGTGGTATAATGATTGCGTAATTAGACACCGACAATATTACCTTGTATTATATCAAATTAGTTATCTCATTAAAAAAACATAAATAGCTACGCTTACAAGTACTGGCTTTTCGAATAACGATATAATTTAAAATACAACACTTTTTGTAACAATAATAATATATTATCGTTTGAACTAAGTATTGCGGGAAAAAACACAAGGTCATATTGGAATTTATACAATTAAGATAAGGCCATGTTTTAATATGCATAAAGGAATTATATTTTGACATCGATCGTTATGGTACTCAAGTTTAGATCTTTGAAAGTCGAAGGATAGCCTATTTTTATCTGAGTTCATCCTATGACAACAAATGCGATTATAATTATTATTATAATGCTCATGTATAAATACAATTTTAATTACAAAAAGGATCTCCTGAACCGGCATTTTATCAGAGTTGTAAATAATTTTATCGTAACGCTTGCTTCTGATAATAATCATGCCACGTGGAAAACATGAAAAAAACACTCTTTTGATAACGATTGTCCTCATTGGAAAGTCCTGTATAGATAACTGTTTAGGTCAAATTCATAAAGTCTGCTGCGTTCCTAGTAAAATAGGAAAATAAAATTTTCTAGTGAAGTTATTATCTTTAATGATAAGGTTAGGTAAACTGTTTCCTTTAAACCAAGGTGGTTCTGCACAACTGATTTCCCGTAGGAAACTGGTGAGCGCCACGCGGACCGAAAATTACTAATGTATTGATTAAAAAAATTATAGATGTAATTAAAAAAACCATCAAATGAAATCAGAATATTATCAGATCAATTATTTTAGGAATAAAACCAAAAATAGAAAACATAATGTCACGAAAAGAGGTAACTTTGTGAATTTATTCTATCGAGCCAACTTTATCAAATCATGCTTCCACCGGATGAATTTCCTGTATTATCCCCTTAACAATATCAGTAAATTTTATTCGATTTTAATTTCACGGGTTACTACTTCAAAAATGAATTCTAAGAACGTGTTTTGTGAACCACCTCCCCTTAAGTGTAGATGCATGCTTGTCAAATCCACACTAATAATAAATATAGACCAAATGGAATCGTGTAGATCCCACTTTGTAACACACAAAATATTAACCCTTACATCTATATACATATTAGAAGCATGTAAATTTGTAAGAAAACACCCATGTTTTTATTCACAAGAAAAAGAACTAAAAAGAAATAACAGAAATTTAAATAAACTAAAAGTTCCCTTCTCCAAATTAAAATTAGTTACGTCCAGTCCCCACATTATGCTAGTAAAAATATATAACCAAATACCCAACTATATAAAAAATCATGAAAGCCTACAAGTATTCTGCAAAACATTGAAAGCATTTCTTATTAATAAGTGCTATTACAACATGCAAGAGTTTTTTAGTGATAAATATATAAAATAACCACATTTCATACCATATAATATTATAAGAATAAAGTTTTATGTATGTTTCCAATTTAGGATGAAATAGTATTTGTTAAGAATTTTCATTTATTTTTTTAATGCAATATTATCTAATGTTATGTTGAGCAAGCATTAACTTGCCCCACATGTATTGCCATGCCCTTGCAGGGCGTCACATGTTAACCTTACCTGTACTACCACCATACCTAAACTGTAATGTGACATGCAATAAATGATTTGAATTTGAATTTGAATTTGACACTTCCGTTACTTTAATCTAATATCTTTGCAACGTATGTACCTTATCAGATAAATATAACATAATATATGTTCAAGCAAAACATTACCGATATAATTGATTAAAATTGTAATACAATTCATGAGCCTTATCGCTAAAAAAGATTTCTTCTAGACAAATTTGAAGCAGAATCAATAAATAAACATAAATATTAGACACCACTTGTCATGGTCTCGAAGTAGAGATATATTATGCCCTTGTGTTACGGGGGCGTCAGGGGCGTCTCCCAGCGCACCCAGACCCGATTCCTAACTAGAATAGATCGTATCCTGAATTGACTTGACCGAGAATCGAACCCGGGACACTACGTTAGTCAAGGCGGAATCCTTGCCATAGTTCACTACGCCATTCATGTCGTCTATAAAAAAGACGTGACACCACTATAACTGAATAACTGAAATTAGTAATAGTAAGTTAATAAATAAATATTTTAACTGAATTCAGTTATTAAGTTACATGTGATGTATGAGATAATCTGTACTAACAATGTACTGTGTACTGGCCTGTTGGCGCAATGGCAGCGATCCTGCCTTTAGCGCCGGAGGTCGTGGGTTCGATCCCCGCCCATGACAAACTTTTGTGTGACGATCATTTGTGTTTGTTGTGTGCCTGGTTGTTATTATCTACTGGAGTATGTATATAGTTATATATAAGTATGTCTATCAGTCTCTGGCGCCTATAATACGAGCTCTGTTTAGTTAGGGGTCAGATGAGCTTGGTGTACATTGTCCCAGATATTTATTTTATTTTTGTTATTTAGTAATAGAAGAAAGATTTGTTTATTTTGTTTGTTTTATTGTTTGTATTGAATAGGCTCCGAAACTACCGGACCAATTTTAATATTCTTTCTCACTAATGTAAAACTACAGGATATCAGCTAGTGACAGGTTATATATTTTTTTAATTGAGGCTACACTTTGACTGGAAATACAGTCTGGTCTACACGGGCGAAGCTGCTAACAGACCGCTATGGTATTATGTTTCAGTAGTAATTACTCGAAACAGTAGCTCGAATGCCCACAGTGCCCAATCACCTACACAATCGAAGATTTGCAAATGGCGCCCGGTGCTGCGCTGGAAGTTGCTAGGTTTTGGTCGGGGTCCGTACAGTTCATATTTCTTGCCGTTGACACGAGAGGAAGAAGAAAAAGCTGAAATTTCCTGTTATACATGGCGTTATTGTTATTACATAACAAAACATAACATAACATACCAACACGACTTTATCCCAAACGGGCTAGTCAGAGGCAAGTGACAGTGACGGCAGAAGCCCACTTTTCACCAATGGTATCAGAACCCAATGTGGTAGCTGGTGAGCCTTCCGGTTACTAATTATCCGGGTTGATTTGGTTTTTTATTGATGTTTCCCATCACCGGAGAGTAAGTCGGATATTTAACAATGAACACAAAGATTTTGGTTCTGGCCAGATTTGAACTCGGGACCACGATCCACGATCTCAGTTCAGGTGCTGTACCACTAGGCCACGACGCTCTGATTGTAATTATAGCAGTATATTATAGTGGTGGACGTTGCTCCTGCTTATGAAGCACTAAATCGTCGATCTACCACTGGTACCTACTTTACAAATGAAATGGGAAGGCACATGTTCGGCGTAGTATGTTTTGCGACTGTGAATGATAAGATGATGATGCCAATGAATGGACTCATGCTATTTGAACGTGTAAATACAAGGGAAAAGACAAAGATGAAAATCGTAGAAAGCAATGAATTTCATTTATAAAATGTGGATAAGTGTTGCTCTATGTTAAAAAACAAACGCCTTCCACACTTAGTATGACTAAATATTATTTCTTTTGAATTGCCTTGAAATAGTATGAAGGCGTAAGATATTATTGCTGGATTTAGATTAATTACAGTTAATGATAATAATGATATAGCAGGTCAGCATTTAAATGACTGGCCTGGTGGCGCAATGGCAGCGATCCTGCCTTTAGCGCCGGAGGTCGTGGGTTCGATCCCCACACATGACAAATATTTGTGTGACAAACATTTGTATTTGTTGTGTGTCTGGGTGTTATTATCTATTTAAGTATGTATTTAGAAATATTTAAGTATGTTTATCAGTCTCTGACGCCCGTATTACAAGCTCTGCTTAGTTTGGGGTCAGATGATCTTGGTGTGAATTGTCCCAGATATTTATTTTTATTAAATATTATTAAAGATAAGCCATCTTTTACCATTGTACTTTACTAGTACTTGCCAGTCATAATTATTTTCACAAAATCAGTACAGGAAATTGCATAAACATATGTCTGTTAAAAAATCTAAGAATTAACATACAATCATAATCTAGACCTAAAACAACAAATCAATGTTCATAAAATGCATATTTAAAGTACTAGAAGGAACCTTTGTACATCCTTGGAAGTAAAGAGCCAGATAAGTTTCATCTCTTGGTCTTAGTTAGTAAAAGTTAAATTCATTTATTGCATAAAAAGTGGTACAAAAAAATAGAAACAATATTAAAATTCGTTCGCACAATTCTCCATAAGATGGCATGCAAATTTAGCATTTTAGTTTTAGAGTATTTTTTTTTTAATCAAATAAAAGATTGTGTTAGGAAGACTCAAATCCCCACATCTATTCAACAAACAGGAAATAATAAATAATAATAAATAAATAAATATGCGCCAGACAACACACCTCTTGTTGGTCTCGAAGTAGGGATTAATATCCCTGTGTTACGAGGTACCACACAAGGAAATAAGCCAGGGGCGTCTCCCAGCACACCCAGACCCGAGTCAATTCAGAAAAGATCGTTTCCTGAATTGACCCGACCGGGAATCGAACCCGGGACACTAGGGAAATCGAGGCGAGAAACCGTGCTACAGCGCACTACGCCAATCGTGTCGTATATGTAGATAGTACAGTTTAATCGACACAATTATTACATCAATAATGTTACTCCTCGATTTTCGACGCCTAGGTCTTTCAAAACAAGTTACGACTTTAAATGAGATTTTCATCAGTAGACCGAATGGTACAAGTCGAATGTTAAAATGTGAAAAATATATAAACATATAAACGTATAATATTACAGTAAAGAGAAGCCTGAACCACAGGTATCTACGAGTACATTGCCACCGTGCAAAGTCAGGGCGGGTTGCTAGTTTTATAAAGTATTCAAAATCGTTTTCCTATTTCACATACCCCAATAAACCCAGAATCCCGAAGCAAATACTCCACCAGCTGTGTCAGCATTACGTCATCTATTTTACTAAATTCCATCTCCAGTTTATAAAGACCTCCGTTCGGCTTACCCTCAATATCCCGTAGAGTTCTGGGTATATTTGCTAATTTGCATTGACATTGGTAGTACCTATTTGGTCGAAGCGTTCATTCAATGGTTGAATCATGAGTAGTTTGATGTCAATTATTTTAAAATTTTGCTGACAAATATAGAGTTGCAATTTAATGAATGATGCAAAGGTATGCATTTCTCATGATGATACACTGCGACTTAAAAAACGTCTATTAGTAAGTGAAATAGCCGGAAACATACAGAATAGAGCTTAACACACGAAAGAAACGTGGAATTATTTTTGTTGTTTTTTTTTAATTTTTATTTAATTATTCACAACAGTAATTACATACTTTCTTATTTACTAATGAACCCTACTATTAAAAACCCTTAAGGGGTTTAACTGGTAGTGGGGTGAGATCGCACTATACTATAGGTACTTAAAAAAGCCACTTAAACACTAATTAATTACATCTTAACTGATAAGTAGTATCTTTTTAATCTAGTTTTACATTTCTTTGGCTGGTTATTACATATATCGTCTACTAATTGCTGTGGAAAACTATTTAATATTTTAGGCAGCAAGTACTGAAAAGTTCTCCTTCCATATGTATTATTACACTGTGGTAATATAAACAACATAAACAAATAAAAATAAACATTACAATCACTTACAGATTATTTAATTCGTTTCATATAGAGTTCACTCTGATCAGGTAATTTTTATAACTAAATATCTACACTGTAAACAAAAATGATGCCTAATAACTGATTTATTTCAATGAGTTTGTTAAAACGCCAAAATATTTGGTCAATTTCCCTAAAATTCGTAAGGTCTAAAACATGTTTTTTCCTACACAATTAAGAGGGAGCTGAAACAAGCAAAATACAGCAAAATTGAAAGGCTATTGGCCGACGCCCGCCGCCGGCGATAGATGGCGCTCATCCCTCAAAGTCGGACGCCTGTCTGGTTATTGGTATCCGGTCATCTGTGTAATTTAAGAGAAATTAGCGTGATTTGTCTTTGTAGGATATCACTACAACAAGTCGGGCGGTATTTGTTCACACAATATTATTATATCAGTAAATGAATGGCGACCGACTTGGTGTAATGGTTAAGAAGTTGGCTACTACACCAGAGGTCGCGGGTTCGATCCCCGCACAGTACAAACATTTTGTGTGCATGAACATGTCTGTTTGTACTGGTCTGGGTGTCTCCTATGTATAATAAGTATGTATTTACAAAAGAAAATGTATTTAAGTATGTTTATCCGTTGTCTAGTATCCCACAACACAAGCTTTAATTAGCTTACTTTGGGGCTAGATGGCGCTGTGTGGAATAATGTCCAGGGATATTTATTTATTTATAATGGCGTTGGCTTTATTTGATATTTGATGTACATTATGAAAACCTTTTTTTTCACTTGGTCAAGCACAAACAAGCTTTGGTTTTCTTTGTCAAAAAAATTTAAGGATTTGCACACATTTGTTAACAGCTGGCATTTGGGAAGAGCCGTGATTTAACCAATACTCACGATAAGATTACTTCATTTCAATGATGGAAGCCTCTGCCCAGCAATGGAATTAATAGTACTTAAGCTAATTACTTTTTTTCACATAGTTCATAGGATTCTTGTATTATTATCAAGCTACATACACAATTAGTTATTCTATTCCACTTCAAATAAGCAACCCCTATCATTTCAATCATTCAGAGAATGATTTGGAGCCTTATGTGCATCCTCCCAAGCATCAACAATATACTTATCATTTCATCTTCATCCTTGCACGCGTAGTTAGATACAGTATTATGTATGGTTGTATGGTGTGCTTGCCATCGAATAGTTACTTACCAATCCAATAATCGGCAAGTCCTGGATAAGTAGATTGAAGAAGCAGTAAGTAGAGCAAAACGATGCAGTTGGGACAGAAACATTTTAACATGGAAGCGTTAGCATGTTAGTCATAAGTGATTCGTCGGCTTTTGATGATGAAGGACCTTGCTTCCTAGAAAAAAGTATTTTTGAAAGCAATTTTCAATTTAAAAACTGCATTACTTCCATTCTTGTACCAAACATATAATTTTACGATCATTGGTCATAAAAAACAAAATCGCCAGTCACCGAGCACCGCTTAGCGATGCTAAACGCGATTCAATTACGGAAAGATAAATCATTTCTATTGACCTACTTATGATGTCGATTGGCTTCATACTAATTTGAACTTTGTATAAGTGGCATTGAGAGTGTTTTTCACTGGGCAATAGTTATGAAAAAACCCCGATCATAGGATGGGGGTAACCCTCTCGATCTGTAATGGTTTTTGCAGATCTATTTCTTTTCTGATATGACGTGGCCGACGTTGAGCCTATGGTTTGGGTAATAATCAATCAAATTCATCGCATTTCAACGTTCAAGAATTCAGAATAAAGCGTGTGCCTGGACTAAGGCCAATAATTTTTTGTGTAAAAATAAGAGACTTCTTAGGATATGGATATGACGGCCTCTTCCAAGTCACAGAAACAACAGTGTTTCGTTTCAGGATCATAATGGTGGAGCCATGTTTCATCCATAGTGACGAAGGGAGCCAAAAATCGGTCAGGATCTTGTTGTAGCAGTTCCAAATTGATTTGAGAAATCCGCAGTCTTGTTTGTTTATGCTCGTCTGTAAGCATTCTAGGCACCTAACGCGCTGATACTTTTTTCATGCCCAAATGTTCATGTATTCTATGGATACTTCCTATCGAAACCTTCAGTTCTTCAGCTACAAAATGAACAGTAACACGACGATCTGCCAAAATATTTTTTTCAACTTTTTTATCATTTGTTCGGTAACTGCCATCGTAGGCCGTCCCGAGCGCGGGTCGTCTTTAGTTTTAACTCTCGAGTTTAACTCGGCACATCACCGCGCAACCGTAGAATACGGAGGAGCATTAACCCCTTATATATATATATATATATATATATATATATATATATATATGTGTGCGCCAGACAACACACCTCTTGTAATGGTCTCGAAGTACGGATTAATATCCCTGTGTTACGAGGTACCACACAAGAAAATAAGCCAGTCATAATAAATATGTTCCTTTCAAGTCTAGATAGATTAACTTGCTCAGTAGTGAATTTTTTCAGGCAGAGATATTTTATTATGGCGCGAATTTCAATTTTTTCCATTTTGTGTACCACACTCCGACACGACGAAAACAAATGAGTTCTATTATTAAAATGAAAGAAAATCAATAATTTTTATTTTTTTATTTCATCAAATGTCTGGGCTTTACCTGCCAGTATTAACTTTTTTGTCATTCAAGGAGTTTATATGCCAGTATTAACTACTTTTCTCATAAGTACATGTATACAAATACTCAATTTCATCAATCAATCAAAAAACAGAGATTTTTAAACATCTAAAATCCTTTTTTTGTGCTGTTCAACCCTGGAAATGTATGACCAAATGGAAAGAGTTGTAATTGTGAGACTCGGAAGCATACGGTACACAATATGTTGCAGACGCAATTAAATCTTATGTTTGGGGTAAAAAGCTTCTGGTGTTTATAATTCGGTTTATTTTGTTTAACTTATTTTTCTAATTAAGCTCCCTGGCATAGGGGTTTAAGCATCCCAACTCAGATCGTGTATTATGTGGTCCCGAGTTCAAATCCTGCCTAAACCTTTTATGACTGTTCATTGTTAAACTCTCCGGTGATAGAAAACATCGTTCAAAACTAAATCAACCCGGATAACGGCGGAAAGCTACCACGTTGGGTTCTAATACTATTGGTGCAAAGTGGGCTTATGAGTGTTCCGTTCATCATGCCGGAAAAAGTCATATGTTATGTTATGGATGAAGCGTGTTAATACGCAATAAGGAATTCATGCAAACTTCGTTAGTAAATAAATAAATAAATAAATATGCGCCAAACAGCACACCTCTTGACATGGTCTCGAAGGAGGGATAAATATCCCTGTATTACGAGGTACCAGACAAGGTATTAAGCCAGGGGCAGACGCCATAGCACACCCAGACCAGTGGCAATTTAGAAAAAATCGTTTCCTGAATTGACCCGACCGGGAATCGAACCCGGGGCACTGCGGGATTCGAGGCGAGAAACCGTGCTAATGCGCACTACGCTAATCGTGCCGTCAAATTAATGCTGTCAATCAAAATTATTATTGTTGCAGCCATGCAACTGTCTGCTACCCCCAAGGAGCAATTTCTAAGTATTTCACATTATAAAAAAGTCATTTTAATTTACTGGATTAAAATCTTAAATCATAAAAACTTTATTTCACTAGTTTTTTTGTATTTTTCTTAATTTATTTTCATTGCAAATCAAACACTAACATTCGTTTTAAGTTTTCACTATTCATCACTATTTCGTCAAATAAAGACATTAACATATTTGGTACAAGAAGAATTTTAATAAAATCATATTATAAATTCGAGAGGTTTTACTTAAAACTATATAAATTATTGATTAATCTTGCATACATTAATATGAAATTGCATTTCTCATTGAAATAAGTCTGCATGCCATTACTAGTTCACAAAATAAAGATCAATTTGACGCCAACTAAGACATTTTCGGCAAACGTAGTGTAGGACGCCCTCCGGCCAGGTGGGGTGAGGTGGGGTGATGACTTGCGAAAGGTTACGGGCAGAAACTAGATGCGATGCGTCAAGCTGAGGATAGGTCGCGATGGCGCGCATTAGGAGGGGGGGGGTATGTCCCAGCAGTGGACTATGATAGGCTGATGATGATAAAGACATTGTAGTATGCCTATAGAAACTATCCGTCAACTTGTGAAAAAGTGGCACTTTTGGGAACTAGTATGTGTTCACTATCTTTTGTGCTCTGTAACGTAAATTATATATTATTCTTTATTCAAACTGAATGACTGATCACAATCCCAAAACAAGTATAAATAAATAAATAAATATAAATATCTAGGACAATTCACACCAAGATCATCTGACCCCCAAACTAAGCAGAGCTTATAATATGGGCGTCAGAGACTGATAAACAATACATAAATATTTAAAAATACATACTTAAATAGATAATAACACCCAGACACACAAAAAATATAAATGTTCCTCACACAAACATTTGTCATGGGTGTGGATCGAACCCACGACCTCCGGCGCTAAAGGCAGGATCGCTGCCATTGCGCCAACAGGCCAGTAAATGATTAAACTGCCTTAGTAAAACATCATTTTTACAAAAAAGACTACTACTAAGCCTCCAGCCAGGTGTAATCTCAGTAGGAACAGTTCTGTTATCCAATCCTGGTGATAGAGTCGCATTATACATACGCCTTCAAGGTGAGGATGTAAAGTAAAGTAAAGTAAAAAATATCTTTATTCATATAGACTTATAGAAAGTACTTATGACAAGTCATATAGTTACAAAAAAAATTCAAGCAAAAATATACTAAAATAAACTTACATAAAAATAATACTGTGATAGTAAATATCATAATTAAACATAATGTGACTCTACCACCGGTTCGGAGGTTGTTTCCGATCGAGAAGACTCCGGCAAGAAACTCGATGGTTACTCTTTTCAATCTTGTTTTTTAACACAAAAATTGAATTGACAGAGTAAAGTCATAACAAAAAAGTGTGCAGAGGAGCAGATTATACCTAAGATGACCACAAATTCTTATCATTTAAGAAATCCACAACACTATAATAACCTCGCTTCATTAACTTAGCTTTAATTTGTGACTTAAACTGGTGAAGAGGCAGTTCAAGAAGAGTTTGCGGAATCTTATTAAAATATTTAACACATTGACCAACAAATGATTTTCCTACCTTATGCAGTCTCAGACTGGGAGTTACGAGCTTATTTTGATTTCTAGTATTGAGTTTATGAACATCACTGTTTTTCTTGAAGAGATGCAAGTTTTTACGGACATATACTACATTATCATAAATAAATTGAGAGTACACCGTTAAAATATCTATCTCTTTGAATACTTCACGAAGCGAGTCGCGTGGTTTAAGGTTGTAAATGGAGCGGATGGCTCTTTTTTGAAGAATAAAGATGGTGTTGAGATCCGCTGCCGAGCCCCACAACTGTAGACCATACGACATAACACTGTGAAAATAACTGAAGTACACTAATCTTGCTGTTGCGATATCAGTCAGGAGCCTTATTTTTCTAACAGCATAAGCTGCACAACTAAGTCTTCCTGCCAGGGCAGAAATATGCGGACCGCACTGTAACTTGGAATCGAGAGTAATTCCTAAAAATACTGTGGAATTCACAATCTCTAATGGCTCGTTATTCATGTTTATAATGGTAACGACCTGTCTTACATTGGGCATAGAAAATTTGATACATTTAGTCTTCTTAGCATTAAGCAGTAAATTGTTACTCGTGAACCAATGCAGTACCTTAGAGAGAGTATTATTCACGTCGTCAAGTGCTTTGTTACTTCTATCTACGTTAAAAATCAGAGAAGTGTCATCAGCAAATAATACAATCCCACATAGGTCTTTGACAAAATAAGGCAGGTCATTTATATAGATCAAAAACAGCAGAAGACCCAATATTGATCCCTGGGGCACGCCCATACGTATGGTGGCACCGGAAGAGTTCGTACCATTGATACTAACTTTTTGTATTCTATCAGTGAGGTAAGATTCTATAAGGCTAAGTGAAATATTTGAAACACCGTAATGTCTCAGCTTAATCAGTAGGATTTCATGATCTAGCCAGTCAAATGCTTTTGACAAAATCACAAAAAACTCCTATTGCATCTTGCTTTCCTTCCCACGTATCAAATATGTGTTTGATGAGCGCAACACCTGCATCGGTTGTATTCCTATTTTTAGTAAATCCAAATTGATTACTATGTAATAATTTATTCAAAGCAAAGTGAGAGAGTAATTGATTCAATATTATCTTTTCAAAAATTTTACTAATTGCCGGTAGAATAGAAATGGGTCTATAATTTGATGGGTCACTTTTCTCACCTGACTTATACAGGGGTATGACTTTACTAAATTTCATTAAATCAGGGAACTGACCCTTGTCTACACAGTTATTAAAAAGTAACGCTAAACTAGGGGAGATGGTATCTATGATTGATTTAAGTATATCAACAGAAATACCCCATAAATCCTCCGTTTTTTTATATTAAGTTCTTTAAACGTTTTGAGGATGGTATGAGAAGATATATGATCAAAGCAAAAACTAGTGGCGCACTCATCAACACTTGATGTAAGGAGATAACTAGCTAGTAGTGAACTAGAATTTAGTTTACTGGTAGTAATAAAAGGTATCTCAGAGAAAAATGATTCAAATGTATTAGCTATGTCAACGTCAGATTTAATAATATTATCTTTAATTTTAAGTGAGATAGAGTTATTGCGTGATAAGGACTTACAAGTTTCTTTATTTATAATGTTCCAAGTCGCTTTGATTTTGTTTTTTGCTTGTTTTATTTTGTTTCGCAAAAACATGGACTTGGCAACACTGCAAGATTTTTTAAATATCTTAGAGTAAGATTTAACATATTCTACTAGTTTGGGACTATGAAAGTTCGCTTTTAAATCATATAATTCCTATAATTTAATCCTACTTTTATGAATACCTGGAGTAGCCCAGTCACTGAATTTAAATTTAAATTTATCAACTGTCACTTTTTTTTTTGAAAAGATTGTGTTGTGTTCATACATTATCAGATTGAACAAATCCTCATACTGATCATTTATATTCTGGTCTTGGTGTGTTAAGTAAGGAAGTTGATTGTTTATATTGCTTTTAAATTTCTCGATACGTTTCTTAGTAACTGGTCTAAAAATAATATCCACCGATTGAGGGACATGACGGTGTTCAAATTTGGTTAACAGACCACAATGGTCTGATTTTAAACAATTAATTATTGATTTCTCCATATAAAAATTTTTCACAAAAAATAATATCCTAGCAGGTAGCCGATGATGCAGTGATTCTAGTAGGTTAATCAAAAATATTTAATAAATTGAATGATTTGAAAAGATTCAAAAATCTAAGTGAGGTTGGAGAAGAGTCTAGAATATCTACATTAAAATCACCACAAACGATCACCTTCTTGTTTAATTTACATACTCTCCTTAACACTTCTTCCAAAGTTTCTTCAAACAGTGAATAATACGCAGATGGTGATTTATACACACAAACACTAATAATCCGCTTTAACTCTGCACATGAAATTTCAATAGTTTGCTCAATTGAGAGTGCTACCACATCTTTGCGTTCCCTATACTTTAACTTACTGTGCAATAATATTAGTGACCCACCCCGAATAGCTGAAACTCTCATGAACATACTAGCGATGCTATAATTATCAAAACTTAACAGACAGTTGTGTTCCTTAAGCCAGTGTTCTGTTTAGCATAAAACATCTATATTCATACTGTCAAGGAACAAACCTACTTCTAAATCTTTGCCAGAAAAGCCCTGTATATTCTGATGAACAAAATTGAGGTAATTACTGTTGGGCTTTTCTTTTGTCATAGATGGAGGTTTGCTAGAGGTTTCCTCTATTGTATTAATATCTAATTTGAATGTTTTGGAACATGTTCCAAAGTCGACAAGTCTGTCTGCTCAATAAAAGCAGGTTGAGTAGCCAAAATATTGGCTGCAGAAATAAAAAAAGAGGATAGCGAATGTGCTATTTGTCGCTTAAAATAATTAGAAATATAAAAATTATTCTAAGTCACATGCAAATTATTCATATTAATTAATTTGTTATGGTAATTACATTCATTAATTTACTGTTATGAAAAGTCACAGTATCTAATGTCAAATTCATTTTGTACCTCATCTCATTTTGAGACTGTGGCAAACCTCTACTGTAGTAGTGTAAACATTATAATCTTCTTAACATGTAATAAGCACAGGTTATGACAATGTTCTAACAGCTGTTTTTTGTTTAGACTACCTCTATTTCCAATAAATATAATTAAAATTGAGTTTTCATTAAACTTATAGTCTCTTATCTCGTTCGTGATATCAGAGTAAGAGGCCCCCGGTGAACAGTGATTGGTTACTGGTGGGTTTAAATATGTGCTGACTAACTGGCCCATATTTTTCCCAATATCGTCACTAAACATTACAATATTTACAGTATTTGATCTCATTCTGACAGGACTCTCAGTGGTGGTGTTGGAAGTCTGGTTATCAGATGTTTTCTTGTAAATGCAAAGCTCACATTCTGACCGAGATCCAGCCAGAGAATCTGAGTTCTCCATTAGCTTTTTTAGGGCCAAAATGTGTTCTTGATACTCAAGTTTAGTATAGTGGTACCTATCGGACACACTTTTTAACTGAGACTTAAGGTTGCATAACTCTGACTGTAATAATTTTACATCATTGTCATGCTCACTTAAGTTATTTTCTAGCATAATGGAATACACATCTAATTCATCACCTAACCGCCTTCGTTCCTTAATGTATTTTACCCAGATGATAGCCAGCCCACTGATTCGTTTGAATGACTGGGCTGGCCATCCTCACCTTGAAGACTGACTCAACCTCATATCTGGACCTCACGACCGCTAACCATCAGGTGGAGTGAGGTCATCTTAACGGGCAATATTAAAAAAAAAAATACATAGTAAAGTAAGTAAGTAAAAAATCATTTATTCATTTAAGCTTGTATAAAGCACTTATGACATGTCAAAAAAAGTATACAGAAATAATAATAATAAACGTAAATAAAATAGTACAATATTAGTACACATCGTGAATATACATAATGTGAATCTACCACCGGTTCGGACGTTGCTTCTTATCGAGAAGACTCCGGCAAGAAACTCGATAGTTACTCTTTTCAACTTTGTTTGTTTTACAAAAAATAAATTCAGAGTACAGTCAATGCGAGTAGAAAAAAGAACACAATATTGAGCAGAGGAGCAGATTATTCCTACTATGACCACAAACTTTTGTCGTTCAAGTAATCCTCTACATTATAATAATAATAATATATACGAGTTTATACCTACCTTAAATATACCTACGTGTATTTTATTCAACACAGATTTTATTAATATTTAAGGTGATCTACTTGTAAAGTATTATTTATTTAGATTCAGGAGTGGGTTATTATCAGACTGGCTTGTTAGTGCAATGGCAGCTATGGCCTTTAGCACCAGAGATCGTAGATCCGACCCACGCTCATGAAAAACATTCATATAACAAGACAATCATTTATTTTGTTGTGTGTCTGTGTGTAATAATCTATTCAACTATGCATTTAGAAAAACTTATGAACAGTTTATACAGAAAGATAGAAACCAGAAAAATCCGACTTGACCCTAGGACTTAAGTGGGATCAGGGGTCCTAGGGTCAGGTTGAATTTTAATAGTTTATATCTTCGTGTAGAAAACTGTGCATTGTTAAATTCTAAAAAAAAACAATTGAGTATATCTAACAGTCTTGGCGGCTATGAAATGAAAATTAATATAGTTATTTGTTGTTGTTGGACAAGCACACATAAAATTATACAGGTCCATAATGTTAGTAGGTTGATATTTACAAGTATAACTATGTTCGTTAAATTTTGAAAAAAAATTTGGACATGTATGAGTGACCAATGCCGCAGGATTTGGTTGTCCACTCTGTCCTTTATACAAGCTCTGCTAAGTTTGAGCTCAGATGATCTGAGTGTAATTTGTAGCAGATATTTATTCGATATTTGTATAAAGTTCATAGCAAGTCGTCGCTCCACCTAGCCAGTGGGCGTCCCACACTTCGTAGCCCGAACCGAACTCATGAAATGTCCATTTTCCAAAATTTAATTTTGAGGACCACTTCCCGCAAACGGCACATTTATGAGCCCATTTCAATTTTGAACTAGCACCATTGCTATTAAAACTTAGTTGAAGTTAAACACAGGTGTTTGTAGCGCAACTATTTTAATGTTCAGGTGAACCACAAATGGAGGCATTCTCTCGGCAATATGTTCCTCTGCTCAAATAATGTATTTTTATTGTTCTTTTGACTGTACTCTGAATGTATTTGTTGTAAAACAAAACAAAGTTCAAAAGAGTAACTATCGAGTTTCTTGCCGGAGTCTTCTCGATAAGAAGCAACTTCCGAACCGGTGGTAGATTCGCATTATGTTTGTTTAGTATATGTACTATTATTGTATTATTTTATTTACGTCTATTATCGTTTATATAATTTTGACATTTCATAAGTGCTTCTTTGTAAAAGCTTAAGTGAATAAATGATTTTTTACTTACTTTACTTTTTTACTCTCATTGGCAGCCTATTTTACTGTGTAAAGTCTATTTTACATAAAAGTTTACAAAGCCTGGATTAACCTTGGTTGACCTGTTTTTTTTTTCAAACTAGTTTTACTTAAGGTCAACGCATTCGAGCCACCTTGCTTCTAGGCTTCGTTATCTTCATTCTTAGTAT
Organism: Udea olivalis; assembly: GCA_947369235.1. Lineage (NCBI taxonomy): Eukaryota > Metazoa > Arthropoda > Insecta > Lepidoptera > Crambidae > Udea > Udea olivalis. The sequence continues at coordinate 21,193,729 of OX376351.1, read as the reverse complement.
ATTCCTATCATGTAAAATGACAAAAAAATATACTCTGTTACTATGGCAAAAATTGTAAGGATTTAAACCTCTAATTAGCCTGTTCTTTTATTAAGAAGAAAACTTTATCTTTTAGTGTGTTCTCATCACAGATAGCAGTCCCATCGCAGTGGTAAGGCCATATTGCATACTGGTATGATATATTTATATCATACCAGTATACCATATCAACTATTTAGTTGATATGTCGTATCAATATTATCTACTAGCTTTTGCCCGCGACTTCGTTGCCCGTTGAACTTTATTGAAAAAACTGTCTTTATCTTTCGGAAATTGTTAGAAAATATACACTGTAGGATATGGCAGAAATAAGGAACTACTTATTTTGTTATAACGATACAACGCTAATTCACAGTAAGCTTCCATATACAACTTGCTTCACGTTTTCAACAGAAAGTGAAACCTAGCGCTAGAACTCTCTAAGAGCTCAAGCTAGTTTCATAGTCAGTAAAGGTCTCCGACCCATGTGATAATGCGTGAGAAGACGGCAGTCAGACCTGCTTCTCGTTCTTCAGGTTTCTTCTGAAACAAAGCACATACTATTCTCTCAAATCCAAAGGGCCCTCATTCGTGAACGAATTGAATCAGTCGAGGTTCCCACTGAGCTGATGTTTCTGTAGCACATAACCCGCCATGACGTTCCTAAGATGTAGCAAGTCTCGCTTCATAATCTTCTTCAGATTTCTGATATCAAGAACTTACTTTGGTGGTGTCAAAAAAACTTACTAAGTTAACTAAAGTTGTAAATACTATATGACAAGTATAGTATAGTGTAGTATAGTATGGTATAGTATAGTATTAGTAAGATTAGTAGGATGTATGTACTCGTATGATATTACATGTATCTACAGAGGCGTTCGCATCAACCTTCACAAAACCATTGCAAAATGGTTCTTATGCCATAGAGTAACAAACATACAACCGTTTGTTACTCTTTCACGCAAAAACTACTGAACGGATTTAGATGAATCTGTACAGTAATACAGCATATACAGCAGAATAACACATGGGCTACAATTTAGATGAATCTTTACAGTAATACAGCTTATACATCAGAATAACACATGGCCACAATTTAGATGAATATTTACAGTAATACAGCATATATATCAGAATAACACATGGGCTACAATTTAGATGAATCTTTAAATAAATAAATATCCCTGGACATTATTCCACACAGCGCCATCTAGCCCCAAAGTAAGCTAATTAAAGCTTGTGTTATGGGATACTAGACAACGGATAAACATACTTAAATACATTTTCTTTTGTAAATACATACTTATTATACATAGGAGACACCCAGACCAGTACAAACAGACATGTTCATGCACACAAATGTTTGTACTGTGCGGGGATCGAACCCGCGACCTCTGGTGTAGCAGCCAACTTCTTAACCATCACACCAAGTCGGTCGTCAGTACAGTAATCAGTATCTTTACAGTAATACAGCATTATACATCAGAATAACACATGGCTATAATTTAGATGAATCTTTACAGTGATACAGCTTATACATCAGAATAACACATGGCCACAATTTAGATGAATCTTTACAGTAATACAGCATATATATCAGAATAACACATGGGCTACAATTTAGATGAATCTTTACAGTAATACAGCTTATACATCAGAATAACACATGGCTATAATTTAGATAAATCTTTACAGTAATACAGCTTATACATCAGAATAACACATGGCTACAATTTAGATAAATCTTTACAGTAATACAGCTTATACATCAGAATAACACATGGCTATAATTTAGATGAATCTTTACAGTAATACAGCTTATACATCAGAATAACACATGGCTATAATTTAGATAAATCTTTACAGTAATACAGCTTATACATCAGAATAACACATGGCTATAATTTAGATAAATCTTTACAGTAATACAGCTTATACATCAGAATAACACATGGCTATAATTTAGATAAATCTTTACAGTAATACAGCTTATACATCAGAATAACACATGGCTATAATTTAGATGAATCTTTACAGTAATACAGCTTATACATCAGAATAACACATGGCTATAATTTAGATAAATCTTTACAGTAATACAGCTTATACATCAGAATAACACATGGCTATAATTTAGATAAATCTTTACAGTAATACAGCTTATACATCAGAATAACACATGGCTATAATTTAGATAAATCTTTACAGTAATACAGCTTATACATCAGAATAACACATGGCTATAATTCAGATAAATCTTTACAGTAATACAGCTTATACATCAGAATAACACATGGCTATAATTTAGATAAATCTTTACAGTAATACAGCTTATACATCAGAATAACACATGGCTATAATTTAGATAAATCTTTACAGTAATACAGCTTATACATCAGAATAACACATGGCTATAATTTAGATGAATCTTTACAGTAATACAGCTTATACATCAGAATATCACATGGCCACAATTTAGATGAATCTTTACAGTAATACAGCTTATACATCAGAATATCACATGGCCACAATTTAGATGAATATTTACAGTAATACAGCATATATATCAGAATAACACATGGGCTACAATTTAGATGAATCTTTACAGTAATACAGCATACACATCAGAATAACACATGGGCTACAATTTAGATGAATCTTTACAGTAATACAGCTTATACATCAGAATAACACATGGCCACAATTTAGATGAATATTTACAGTAATACAGCATATATATCAGAATAACACATGGGCTACAATTTAGATGAATCTTTAAATAAATAAATATCCCTGGACATTATTCCACACAGCGCCATCTAGCCCCAAAGTAAGCTAATTAAAGCTTGTGTTATGGGATACTAGACAACGGATAAACATACTTAAATACATTTTCTTTTGTAAATACATACTTATTATACATAGGAGACACCCAGACCAGTACAAACAGACATGTTCATGCACACAAATGTTTGTACTGTGCGGGGATCGAACCCGCGACCTCTGGTGTAGCAGCCAACTTCTTAACCATCACACCAAGTCGGTCGTCAGTACAGTAATCAGTATCTTTACAGTAATACAGCATTATACATCAGAATAACACATGGCTATAATTTAGATGAATCTTTACAGTGATACAGCTTATACATCAGAATAACACATGGCCACAATTTAGATGAATCTTTACAGTAATACAGCATATATATCAGAATAACACATGGGCTACAATTTAGATAAATCTTTACAGTAATACAGCTTATACATCAGAATAACACATGGCTACAATTTAGATAAATCTTTACAGTAATACAGCTTATACATCAGAATAACACATGGCTATAATTTAGATGAATCTTTACAGTAATACAGCTTATACATCAGAATAACACATGGCTACAATTTAGATAAATCTTTACAGTAATACAGCTTATACATCAGAATAACACATGGCTATAATTTAGATGAATCTTTACAGTAATACAGCTTATACATCAGAATAACACATGGCTATAATTTAGATAAATCTTTACAGTAATACAGCTTATACATCAGAATAACACATGGCTATAATTTAGATAAATCTTTACAGTAATACAGCTTATACATCAGAATAACACATGGCTATAATTTAGATAAATCTTTACAGTAATACAGCTTATACATCAGAATAACACATGGCTATAATTCAGATAAATCTTTACAGTAATACAGCTTATACATCAGAATAACACATGGCTATAATTTAGATAAATCTTTACAGTAATACAGCTTATACATCAGAATAACACATGGCTATAATTTAGATAAATCTTTACAGTAATACAGCTTATACATCAGAATAACACATGGCTATAATTTAGATAAATCTTTACAGTAATACAGCTTATACATCAGAATATCACATGGCCACAATTTAGATGAATCTTTACAGTAATACAGCATATATATCAGAATAACACATGGGCTACAATTTAGATGAATCTTTACAGTAATACAGCATACACATCAGAATAACACATGGGCTACAATTTATATACATTTTATGTAATTTAGCCATTATATATAAAAAAAACGCGGGCGAAGCCACGGGTGGAATGCTAGTTATACGTAATATTGATACTGTCTTGCCTTACTTTTCTGCCAGAGACTGTCAGATTTAAAATATTATTAGACGATTTCAAAGTACGATAAAAATGCGTATTCAAAGAAATTATCAGAATCAGAATCATTTATTTCGCTTAAAGCCAAAACCTTCAGTATTACTAGCACAGTGGACTTCTGAGTGCTTCGTTAACCGTGACGGCAACAGTTAGCTGCCTCTGACTATCCCGTTTGGGATATAATCGTGATGTTATGTCAATGTAAAATATTTATTCTGTATACATACACCTGTTAAAGCAAATCTTCAACATTTATTTTTTCATTAAAATTAAATAATTTTCTGAACTAAGCCAAGCCAAGTTCTGAATCTGAACCAAAAACTGAAAATTGCTAGTTTTCAGATTTCTGCAGCCAACATGTACCTTCCCCGGCTAGAAATAGACACTGCCATAACATTTTTATAGGCGTAATGGAATAGGGCTGCCAGTGGAAAAAGGTAACTATGATACATGTGAAAGTTTAACTACCGCAACATATAAAAAGAGGCAGAGTCAATAATACCAATACGATCTCTGAGTTTCAACTTTTTGAAAACTTTCATAATTAATATCGGGTGATTATCAAAAGACTTACATAAACGAAATGGCATACTCAGCAAGTGCTATAGAAACAATCTAAGTGATTAAAATATAAATCAGTCAAACAGTCCGTATAATAGTTATTTGTTATACAAGAGTGCAAAGTTGCTTTTTAACCGCGTGCTCAACTTTGATGACCGAGCAAGCGAAGGATTCTAAAATTGAATCACGAGCGCAGCGAGTGAATCAAGAGCACATGGTGAAAAATATTTGCACTCGAGTGTAACACGGAATTTTTCATCATCAACTTTCATCAACTTTTCATCAGCGAGGAAATGAATAAATGCAAAATAAAACATTTACAATTACAAGATAATTTTATTTTAGTTTAGGTACATATTTACTATAACATTATGATAGGTAAGTATTACAGAAATAAACTTCTTCGTCGCTGGAATCACTCATTTTCTTTTTTTTTTACTCGTTTTCAAGTTTTTTAATTATAAAAATACGACATCAAAACAAAATGCGCAAAGCAAATTAAAAACAAAAATACACCAAGGAGGTTCAGAGTCTCAGTTTTTAACAAATTTAATAAAAGTTGTATTATAAATACGGCACCACGGAGATGGAAGTAAATAGGTTTAATGATGTTTTAAAATCACATACCTAGTGCACGCGATGTTCTAAATTCAAATTTACTTTAACCTCAAGCGGGTAAAAAGATATCAAATAGCAAAAAAAACCATTCCCAAGGTGGGGTGATGAAAAAAATCTCATTATCACTTACAAAAGTACTTTATCACTGACTGAGTATGCCATATCCTTTAAATTAGATTATTTTACTCTTGGTTCGACAGCCCTAAAGGTTCCTAATATGAGTGGGCAGTTTATGTGCGTCCATAGACAATGTAGCTTTCGAGGTTAACGAGTTACAGCGTTTGTGTTAAAAGCATCCTGTAATTAAGAATAAAGAGTCGCCCGCGCTGTTATGCATATTTTACGGTTTTCTACTTTGAATTTTTGAGGGCTCGTTCATCATTTGGTCATCATTATGGGACCAGTTAGGCCCTTTTGAAGTGTGGCTCTTATAAGCTTTTCTCCTATTTTTTACACGTAGTTTTTTCTGCTGGGCATTTTTTTACCATCTTCATATTGTAGCGTGCGTCATAGGGTTTTGTATTTTTAAAATGAAGTGTAGTTTGCTTTGCTTTCATTTTTTTTTGTGATTTATTCATAAATTTTTGGATTGCAATTAAAATGGCTTCATATACGTTTGCGGCGGAGTTATCACATACTATCAAATCAATATCATCGTCCTTTTCAATGTACTGTTTAATTCGACTTCTTCAAGCAATCTCCGTGAACGTTTTACATATCTTTCGTCTTCTGGCCAAGCTCATCACTCAGCCAAACCTTCATGTAACTGCTCCTCCCTGTAACACGTGCATGTATGGTGAATCTTTTACCTTTCATGCCGTTCAATTAATGAAACAAGCTGCCTGTATCCCTTCGCGGATGTGGCACTGTAGGTTCTTTCTAAAGACTGCTGAAAGAACATCTTTTGAGTTTGACCTATTATTGCATTGGATCATTATGTTTACATGTATACATATATCTATTTATATGTTATTTATTGAATGTATTAGTTTATTTTTGTTTTTATTGTAGAATATTAATTTACTTGTTTGTAAGTAAAACATGTCTGGGTTTATAGTTTATTACGATTTTTGAATGTGGAGCTCGCATTGCTCTCATGAGTTTTCCTGTTACCATGGTCTGCTGGAAGAAATCTCTTTCTAGAGATAAGTTAACATGTACTTTTATGCTCCTTATTGTTTTCTATGTTATTTGTCTCTTTGTGTACGAAATTATTAATAAATAAATTAAATTTTCTTGTACATTTTTTGGCTACTAAATTTCTCTTGATGCTCATCATGCATCAGCAGTGGATCTACCAGTGGCTACTGATGTCTTTTATTCTTACTTCGCTCTTTCACTTTTAAATAAATGCTCATTAAGAAGCTATAGTAATTAAACCTCAAACTAGTTACACGCAAAAAAGAAACCAATCCAACCTCTCAAAAATTACTTAACAATAAAAACCCTGTGAAGGGGTGACTTTCAAAGTAGATGAAAAACGTCAGGCCATTGAAAGATTTTCATGCATACCAAAGCAGTACAGAACTATCTGAGAGTACTTTTTCTTTCCGTCAGTCTGCGCTTTGTGCACGTGACAAAAGGTTTGCTGAAACGAAATCTGAATCGATTTGAAGTTTTTGAACAAAATTCTCGAAATTGATGAACAAAATTCTTTGTTCGTCAATTTCGAGGTGGAAATTTGCAACAGATTGAAGTTTGGTTTCAGCTTTTCAGTCGTTTGATAAGAGTTACCTTATTGTTGGAAGTCGTAGTGAATAGCTTTACTAAAAGGTAAATTATTACCTAAGCGAAGATTTTATCGAGATTTTCATTGATAGTGAACATTTTTTGCATTGTTAAGTAGACATTTGATCACAATCTAGCCTGATCCTTTAATGTCTAAGGTGTTTTATGCTGGTCTGGCGAATACTTATTTACTCTCTTCTTGAAGAGTCCCAATAAAAAAAAAAAACAAACTACCCCAACAAGACTCCAAGCTTGTATCTTTCCTGTAAGGGTGGTGTCGTGTACAGTCGCCATCAGATATATTATAACAGACAGGATGCCTATAAACTTCTGGACTATTTGAAAAGCCCATAAATTCCTAACAGTATAAGCTACTAATACAATCTGATCATTCATTATATTATTATTATCTGATCCGCTTGTGTAACATTTCTGTACGTACGATTAACCAAAATATCTCGCGCTGGAATGGTGCTCACAGATGCTACTGAAGTACGACAACGGACATTCTAATGCTGTTTATAACATTGTCACAGGAGACGAAACGTGGATTTATTGTTTTGAACCCGAAAAAAACAGCAATTGAGAAAAAAGCAGGCGAGAAACGTTGGTAAAAAAATGTTCGCGTTTTTTTTCTCAGCTACGGGTCCCATCTGTACAATTCTACTTAAAGATCACAAGGTTGTTATTGCCCACTCGGCAAAGTGTTAATGCCGAGTGGTATTATACCATTTGTTTACCCATGGTGTTAAAAAAGGTTTCGCGAAAGACGACCCAAAAGCCGCGTTCTCCTACATCATGACAACGCTTCTTCACACACGACCAACATAACAAAGTCATTTTAGGCTTCCGAAAAAGTACAACTCGTCACCCATCTTGCACATAGCCCCGACCTAGCACCCTGTGATTTCTATATTTTCCCCAAAATCAAAGATTTGATAAGAGGTTTCACTTTTACCAACTCCGAAGAGGCAGTGATAGCGTTCAATCAGCACGTAGAAAACATGCCTTCAGATCTGTGGTCCTCCTGTTCAAAAAATGGTTCGATCGCATGTTTTTTTTTTTTAAATGTAAAAGAGAGTATTTTGAAAAGCAATAGACATAATATTTTGGTTATAACATGTTGTTTTTTTAAGTTACGCAAAAGTTATAGTGTGACCTAACGTACAAAGACATGAACAAGAAAATGACTCACATAATACTGTTATTCATTGAATAAGAATGTCGTCAATCTACGAAGGTCACAGAAAAAAAAATTACAGTAGGTACAGGGGCGTTCACATCAATCTTTACACAGTGCACCTTATGCTGCTGACATACGACCCATTTTGCAATGGTTTTGTTAATGGTGATGTGAACGCCTCTGTACAACATAGGCGATCTTTTTACAACGTTTTCTTTATAAAACTAGGACTAAACCTACTCAAACTTGAACAAGTTTTCTTTTGAAACTCACACACATGATACTCTTATTCATTAAATTGAAATTCTCATTCAATCAGTCCAATGGAGAAACGACTGTTGGAGAACGCTTGCAGAATCAAAATCGGGTAACATACATGGGGTAATTTTGGATACCCCCGAGTGTGAAGAAGCTAAAAAAATTATTGACGTGTACGTCTGGACCACCCTGTATATTGTAGCAGACAGGGTGACCAAATACTTGTGAGCTGTTAAAAATGTCCATAAGTTCTTAACTGGGAAATGCCCTGACTTATTTCCTTGTGTGGTAACTCGTAACACAGGGATATTAATCCCTACTTCGAGACCATTACGGGGTCTGGGATTCTGCAATTTAAGAAAACGTTCGTGCAGTCGAAAAACTTATTCGCGAAAACCGACGAATTACGTATTTAGAGCTGGAGAAAGAACTGGGAATTGAATCAGCAGCAATGCAAACCATAATTCACGATCACCTTGCTCTCCGTAAACGTTGTTCGAGATGGGTGCCACACAAACTTGCCGATACTTGTTGATACTGCTCGTTCGGTTTATTTTAGTTATTTCGACAGTGTAATGTCCTACGGCATTGTACTTTAGGATAAAGGCGCGGATATACAAACCATCTTTGTCCTCCAGAAGCGATCAGATCCATCTATAAGCTTCGTGCACGAGCTTCACTTAGAGAGCTTTTTAAGGAAATTGGTATCCTTACTGTAGCTTCACAATATATTTACAACTGCATTGTTTTGGTAAGGAAAAATATTGGTCTCTATACTGAACACAGTGATATACATTGCAAAAATACTAGGAATAAGGATAAAATTGCGCTTCCACTCTTTAGGCTACAAACAGTTTTAGGATCCTTTATGGGGCTAGGTATACATTATTACAACAAGGTCCCAAAAGCCATTTGTGAGTTACCACTACATAAATTCAAAAATCACATCAAAGCAGCTTTATAGAAAAAGGGCTATCATACTACAAAAGACTACCTTAAAGATAAAAATGCCTAGGTGTAAGCTCTCTGCCCGATGCGGGGCCGATTAGATAACTCTATTGTTACAGATGTTTTATTGTAATTCGTAGTTAATACTTAGTTGTACTGACTGACAATATTATTTCTTAATTGTTTGAATGGCCTTAAGTTTATATTCTTTTATGTTTGTTTTTTTCCATTGTTTTATATTCTTTAGATTAGACACTCAGTAGGTTTATTTGTATCAAAATAACACATTGTACTTTACTACCGCCTGTTGTAAACCCAAAACAAGTTTAAAAGAGTAACTGCTGAGTTTCTCGCCGGGTCTTCTCAGCAAGAAACAACTCCGACGCGGTGGTAGAGTCGCATTATGTCTGTATACTGTGTATTTATATATCTATATTATTATAGTAATTATGTCTATTATTTAGTATAACTTGCTTCAAATTTGACGATTTGAAAGTACTTACTGTGAAAGTCTATTTAAATGAAGTTATTTGAGTTTGAGTTTGATAAGCAGAAAGACCGTCGGGTGGATTGGTGCCGATTCATGATAGATAAATTCGACGATGGCGAGAAAAAAAAGGTGAAACATGGCTGTATAACTATGATCCCGAAACAAAGCGACAGTCGACTGTATGGTGTTTTAGAGATGAACCAACTCTAACGAAATGTCGCCGTGCACGAAACACACAGAAAAAATGGTCGCCTCGTTTTTCTGGCCAAAACGGGTCATATTGTTAGTGTAGTGCTAGAGGATCAAAAAACGGTGAACTCTGAACGGTATGTGACAGTTTGTGCTCCAACAGTAATATCAGCTTGGTGTGACAAGCGATCGAAGTCCGGAGTCCGGCACCTTCTCTGGCACCACGACAATGCGGCGCCGCACACGTTTGCCAGAACACTTGACATTTCAAATTAAAAAAATGTGTCAATCCTTCCTCACCCACCATATTCCCCTGACCTAGTGCCTTGTGATTTTAACCTGTTTCCAAAAATTAAAGAAAAACTAAAGGGGAAGAGGTTTGAAAGCAAAGAAGATGCACTGGCTGCAATTTCGAGATTTCTGAGGTGTCTAAAGAAGAGTGGTCACAGGTATTTTCTAATTGGTTCAAACGTTTGGAAAAGTGATCGTGATCGATACTTGTAATGAAGAATATTTTTTTATAATTTTTGAGTATCCGATTTATTTGGCATGCCCCTCGTTATTAAACTAAAATTATCTTAATAAAAAAAAAGCCATAAAACGCTTTCAAAATTACCACTTTATTGCTCAATACAGATAGTAAATCGTCAAAACAAAAAAAATAAGGCCATATGCGTTTATTTAGACGACTTTTTTGTGATAAAATATTTTGAGAAACTAAAAAGTTACCATTTTGAACACACTTATTGTGACGTTTTTATTTAATAAATACATTAAGTCAACTTGTAATCAAGTTTTAGTTGAAACATTGATTACTTTAATTTTACACTTCTGAAACTTTGAATGAAAATTTAGGTATAATGCCACTGAAGTTACTCATTGAAATGTACATGGAAAATAGTGAAGAATGTAGTTACGTTTTTAAAAAAGATTTGAATGAAAAATTTTACGTAACATTTTTTTTAAGTTTTTTTTGGGTTATTATAAGCTTTATGAATGTAAATTATTCAGGATCAACTGGTGCTATTATTCATCTAATAAAGAAATAAAAGTCGGGCATTCATCTCAACAGATCGCGCGCTACAGTGACTGAAAAAGTGACTCAACCTAGATTTTCAGAAATTCGTAAAAAAAATCGTAACTCCAAAACTACACAGAATTGGGTTACATACATAGGGTATTTTTGGATACCCCTGAGTGTGAAGAAGCTATTTTTTTTTTATTGATTTGTATGTTTGGACCACCCTGTATCTATCTGATGTTGACTGCACAACTTGGTCAAGGTATTAATCAGGTGGGGGAGAAATGCTACAACTTCAAACCTATAGACTATTGGTCACTCTTTTGAAATCTCTTTTAGTCCTCAAATACAACATAAACATATTGTAATTTTTGAGGAGTTGTAAGTCTCTGTAGATTATATTTTGTTATGACGTCACACCATTTGTACACAAATAAAAAAAATATCCCTGGACAAAATAAAATAGAATAGAATAAAATAAAATAGGATAAAATATAATAATAATAAAATAAATAATAATAATATACGAACGAAAAATACGAAATACGAACAAAATCACTCCTTGGGTTAGGAGGCCAGACAATATGAAGGACTTTTATTTGTTACAATTAGTGATACGATACAATAATGGTGGGTGAACGTAAATTTACGCTTCAGAAGTGGTATGGCTTATACCCAAAATAAGGTTAAATGAATGTTGCAAATTTTTGATCATACTTATTAAACAAGTTTTTGCTGAAATTGAAGACAAGCTCTCCATTGAGGGGTTTTGTATATTAAACAACGGAAAACCGAGAAATAAGGCATTGAAACTTCACTCAAAAGACTTTACCAAGCACTGTTCCTCACAGTTATTTAAAAGTGAACCTTATTGTTATAAGAATAAGAAGGAATATTTTAGATGCTTAATCTAACAGTACAGTTTTCGAAACTTCCTGAGCTAACTAGTACACTTTTTTCATTTTCTGTCCCGCCATTTTTGTCTGTAAATAAAAAGCCAACTTTTATCATAAAGGAGATTGTAATAAGCGATTACTTTCAAAAGAGCTCACACATTTTTAGTCTTAAGAAAGTGAAACTTATCTTCAGTTATTAAATTATCCATCGAACTTATTTTGTTTGTATTAAACAATTATTAAATTACTTGTAAAGTAATAAACTGAACCAGCTAGGGAGTAGAGCGAGGCTTACATCATTTATGGAAGTCGTCATGATTAATCTCGGTTGAAACATCATGTTTATGGATCCGCCTTTAGCAACCGCAACTCCAAAAGTCCATTGCTTTACATTGGCCTCTATCATGATTTGTAGAATAATCTGCATTTTCTAAAATCATTGTATGATTTTTATGAAGTCATCTCGCCTTCCTTTTCGTGTTTACGCCATAAACATTGTCTCCATTCTTCTGATGACACGGTTGGCGTAGTAATCAATAGCACAGTTTCTCGCCTCGATGTCAGTGGTCCCAGATTCAATTCTTGGTTAAATCAATTCAGGAAACTATCTTCTCTAAATTGACGCGGGTCTGGGTCTCCTGGAAGACGCCTCTGGCTTGAATCAAGAAGAGAACGTATTTCCATTTAAAAGGCAAGCAACGCATCGGTGACACCTGAGGTGTTGCGGTTGTCCATGGGCGGAGGTGATCACTTTCCATCAGGTGACCTTCTAGCTCGTTTGCTCCCTATGACTTAAAAAACCTTGTCTAGTACATCGTAACACAAGAAAACTGGCCCTTGACAGGACAAGGTGTGTTATTTGGCGCATATTTGTTTATAAAAATATTTAATCTAAAATTTGTATGCGTCAGAAACTGTTAGTCAGCCCTGTCACCTTCACTTCACAACTTACTTAGTCATCTATTTTTGACCATAGTCTTTATATTGGTCTTTACATGTGTTTTGCAAACACTTTTTTTGTGAATCTGGTGTCAGTTTCCCTTCAAGATATCAGAAGTTTCTTATGGTCTTTATTATGTTTTTTTTATCTAGACTTTATATGTTCGAAGTCTTCGGAAAACATCTTCCTCGAAAATTATCAAAACTTGAAACATTTCTTTAGGAATTTTCAACGCTGGGAGTCTGCGCTTTGTTTTATATTTTGACAGCTCCTTGTCAAAAACCCTGAAAGAGCATGGAAAATATTTGTATGGAGTTTGGTATACTTTAAGCACAATACACACCAAAACCGCCGACCCGCCGACTTATTAAGTCAGCAACTTTTTGTAAAATACTATCACCACTATAGTTCGAGTGTCGCCGGCCTACTGAATACATGCCGCCGACACTTGCCGACACGACACGTGTCGTTGCGCTTTAGGTTACCCAAGAGAGCCCCACTATGGAGAAATCAAAAATATGGTGGCCAGTGATGAAACGTATGGCAATAAATAGACAAAGTCCATACAAACTAAAAATTTATTTTGGTAAAATCTCGAAAACGATATATTTTCATTCCTTTACTCTTACAGCCATCGGACTGTGGAATAAGCTGCCTGACGCTATAAAATTATCACAAACTAAAGTCACTTTTAAAAAATCAGCCCGTGAGCATCTGAGAAATTCTACGTAATTCCTACAGATTCCCCTCCATCATCTTCATTTCTTATGGAAAAGTGAGTATGTTATTTATATATATGTATATATTATTCGGTATGTGTATTTATATATATAAATATATATATTATTGTTTGTTGTATTATTATTTATTTATTGATATAGGTATTAGGTATTTTTACTTAGTTAAAGGTTATTTATTGTCTTTTTTTAATATCTTTGTTTCTTTTCTTTTCTTCTCAAACCCAGATACTAGCACCGCCAACAACATTTCTGTCCCGCCCAATGGTTGACTGGTAGAGAATGCTTTTAGCATTAAGTCCGCCTTTTGTACTATTTTGTGCATTAAAGATTAAATCAATAAATAAATAAATAAATATTTTTGGGGATACCAATTATTTTTGTTTTTAAAATATTTTTCTTTTTCTTCATAGTGGGGAAACTTTAGGTATACCAACTATATTCCATGCTCTTTAACGTGAAGTTCTTTCTTCACAGCTAACAGCGGGTATTTTTTTTATATCTATTGACTCCTTCTTGAAGAGTCCCAAGATGTAACGCAGTGGAAACAATAGTGCGAATTTACTGACAAAGGTGCAAATAGCTGAAACTTCGCTTACGTAGGGCTGAAAATCCGATCTGAATGTGGTTCGATGGTGAAAAGATGTTGGTGGAAAAATCTCTTGTAATTCTTATATGTAGCAGTAGCACTCCTAGTAAATGAATTCATCACATAACAAAACAAAAGATGCAACGTGACACAGTTATAAACAGCTGTTGCAAGTTTAAGCTCCTAACATCTCATTAGCGAGGAGATGGAATTCCCTAGAAGTTACTTAAATTTTCTCTCGCATCTTAAACAAGGTTGGGCTTGTGTGAATTTTGTCAATCAGAAACTTTGGTACATTTAATCATCTGACAACCTTGTAATTTATCTGCTACGCAACAACCTCACTCGAAAATAAAGCCACTTAATAACGTTTTAAGTGGCTTTATTTTTGAGTGTTTCCTTTAGTGGAAAAATTAAACAAAGAGTAATTTGATTATTTAAAAAAAGTTCTTACTTCTTTTTTTTAATTTAATTAAGCCAAATACAATTAGGTAACTACAATAAAGAACAAAAAATGGAATTTTATGGAAGCTGCGCCAGCCGCAACTGGATTAGTAATGTTTGACCAAAAAAACTTTCTCAAAATATCACATGGCAAGCCATTATCCGCAAATTTTATTTGGCTAAAAAACACTTCCCAAAACAACCCTTCGGAAATTTACATTTAGCATATCTCTTTTTTGGAAAATAAATTTATATTAAATAATTGTTTGGTCATGTTTCATTTCGCACAAAAACATACTCTTCCCAAAATGTTGTATGTGATACGATCAAATTGTTTATATACCAATTTGAGTGGTGCGTAAAGTACAAAGCAGTTTTTGATTAATAAAACGAAGAAAGACAATTCAATTTTCCGATATAATATCAAAACTTTTTTGCCACTTGTGTTTATTCGCTGCCGCGGCTGTGTTCCTGTATCAGCAAAATAATAATTTAAAGTAACACTTCACCTCTTAAATAACTAACTGGTCACAGTGAGTACAAAAAAATACCAGTTATTCAGTGCAGAGGAACTCGCAAAAAGCTTTCCGAAACTAAGGCTGCTTTTTCACCCGAGATGCAGCTATGCTGCGACGCTGTGCAAGCTTAGCTACGAATCTATCAGACCGTTTCCACTGATGCTATGCTATGTAACCGAGCGAGTGAGATTTGCTACGAAGATGCGCAGTTCGAGCTTTGCGATGCATCGATAGAAGAGACGGCATGTACAGACCAACAGCACGCGTCCATGTGTCATGTCATGTGAAATGTCACGTGTCACGTCATGTGTCGTGTCATGTCAGGGGGGCTAGCCAAGAGCAACACGCCACGACGATTTCAACAATAGAAATCGTTCAAATGTATGGGGATGACATAAGCTGTCACTGGCGCTTTTGTGATCTCCATGCATTTGAACGATTTCTTGGCTAGGCCCTCAGATGTCCTATTGAAAACATAGCTTAGTAGAACCCGTTTCTACCAGTGCTTTGCTATGTGGATCAATAAATAAATAAAATAAATATCCCTGGACATTATTCCACACAGCGCCATCTAGCCCCAAAGTAAGCTAATTAAAGCTTGTGTTATGGGATACTAGACAACGGATAAACATACTTAAATACATTTTCTTTTGTAAATACATACTTATTATACATAGGAGACACCCAGACCAGTACAAATGCACACAAATGTTTGTACTGTGCGGGGATTGAACCCGCGACCTCTGGTGTAGTAGCCAACTTCTTAACCATTACACCAAGCCGGTCGTCAACAGAACATAATGAATGTGAGGGGTGGATTTTAAAGCTAGCATTGCATTTTACGGACCGGCTTGGCAACGGAGGCTATTTTTTTGAGTGTCATTAACACAAAATTATGTTTCTGTGTTTTATACGCACGTATATGCTCCTTTTTGAAGGGCATAGGCGCGTCTTTTGCCACACGCGTGACTTGTACGAGTGCTGGCGCGCTTAAGAGCTAGAATGATCCATGTAGATACTGACTCACCATTACTGGTCGTGGTCACGTCACGGCCACCATACCATCACCACGCCCGGTGGCATTCAGTGAGTGGGTGGGAAGTCCACCGCACCGCCGCGCCTGTGAACACTCTTAGCTTCCTGGTGGTTCCACCTGCCACCAGTACCTACTGAGCCCCTCCTGCCACGACAAGGCGAAGGCTCATGTGGAGGACGCAAAGCTTGCCGTGACTCAATCCCTACTATGGTATTACCTCGCAAGTAAAAACCTGTAGGTAACGTAACGTCATACAATACCTTCTCTACAGCTTACCACCAGGTGATAGGTGAAGATTTCTGCCACTGAATTTGTAAACATTGTATGCTGAGTTTAAATAAATCATAAACATTTATTTGATCTTCTTGTTGTACAAAGATCTTAAAGACGAATATGTAGTTTCAAACAAGAACCCTGCAAGGGCACTACAAATATAATTATACATTTTATTTATACACTTCAATTTTATTTTATTACTTAGCATTAAATTAAAATATACCTTAATAAATTAACATTAAATTAATAACAATATTATTTTTAATCCTGCCACTGCCATACAAATTAGAATACTAAAATATTGCCTGATTTCTAACTAATTTTCCCTATCAAAGAACTCCTGCAGTGAGTAAAAACAATTCTGAGCCAGGTATTTAGTAAGTTCTTTTTTAAATACTTTGGCTTCCAGTACATTTTTTAAAGATTCCGGAAGGGAATTAAATATTTTAATCGACATTGAATAAGGACCAGTGTTTACTATTTGCAATTTAGAATATGTTTTGGCTAGTTTTTTTTTTCGGCCTCAAGTTTTCAGGACGGGAAATGTTGTGGAAACCAGTCTACATTATTTTTAACTAAAATGCAAGTTTCTAATATGTACAATGAAATTAAAGTTAGGATGTGGTACTTGACAAAATAGCCCCTACAGCTAGTTCTTGAATCTATATTTGCCAGTATCCTTATACATTTTTTTTGTATTATAAACAGTTTCCTGGCGTTCGTGCTGCTACCCCAAAGAACTATTCCATAGCGCAGCCAGGAATCCGCATATGCATAGTATGCGCTGGTTGCCGTTTTTAAGTCTGTAGTTCTTTAAGTTTAAATAAAAACACGCACGAAGTCACGGCAAATTCTAGTTCAATATATTCGTCAGATTCTACCTGAATACTCGACTGATGCAAACTGGAATGGCGTGCATCGAAATCGAACATGCATGAAATCTCTGGAAGTTTCCCAACTAACACTTGGTATTTGCGTATTCAATCAACTGAAATATAATTCTGCTTGCCAAATTTTGGTACTTTCAAATATTTTATTATTTTACCGTCAGGTAATTTATGTAAGTCGCTTTGCCAACTGGGTTTTGCCAATGGGCAATGGGGATATTATGAATCATGGATCGCGTGAAGATTTTTGTCGTATGGATTTTTGTCAAATGTCCCAAATTACGTTTGACTGTAACAATTGCCTAGGACTAGTGTTCGGTATCTGCCGCGTGACGAATTAATTGTGGGCCAAAATAACAAGGAACTAACCCACTTTTTAGCATTTGGGATTGCTCTTAGGAAAGATGTTTTTATGTTTACCTGGTCTTACTCACAAGGCTGAAGGTCACGGGTCCGATTCTCACCCAGAACGAATAATCATGCCATGGACGTTTGCGTTTATTCTCAATGGACGTGTGAAAACTTTCATAGTGCTTAATTTTTGCCGTCCGAATTCGTTTTGCTATGTCAGCTTTGAACCGTTAATTTACCTATTTTTAACTAAACAAGTAGAGTCTAACAAATATACTTGTTTGAACAAATTACGCAATTCAAAAATTAAAAGTCAAATTTTACTTCTTTCACTTGTGTTGAGAGTACGGAGGTCCATTTTGCACAAAGTATTTGAAATCTAAAGGGTGGAGGCCGGCGAGAAGTACCCTTCTTAAAGGGTTTAAAGAACCAGTATGTAAAAGTGTGTTTATCCGTTGCCTTTTATTGTGTGGGCACAGAACGATTTAAAACTTACTAAGGATTTTTGAACCGCTTCTGAGTGAAATGGAAAATATTTTCAAAGGTAATATTCCTGCACAACATACCTGAAATTCCGCTCCAATGAGAATTTTTATACTGTTTTATCCGTAATCGCTACTTGTAATGTGTCTTTGTGAAAATATTTAACAGTTAAAATCAACAAAATGTTAATGTTACAAAAGTAAAATCCACAAAGAATTGAAAGAGTTCCAGCAACAAAATGTTACTAACAAGGTTACGAGTCACATTGTTATCACCGTTAACGAAACGCTAAAAAAAATAATTTCATCAAAAAATCAAAATCAATAAAACTTAATTCAAGTAGACAATAATTACAGTTTTTTCGAATCGTCAAAAAAAAATAACTTTAGCCAAATCTCTCCTAGACCGCAGTTGACAAGAACCGAGAAAAGATTGTGGCTGTAGTCGAGGCATCCCTTGAACAGGTCTTACATTGGTGTCAAAATAACATCATCTGTTTCAACCCGGGTAAGACCCAACTCTGCGCATTCACCGCGAAAAAAGCTCCATCTGTCACATGTCCCAAGTTTGAGAGCACTCCCTCGAGTATCAAGCCTAGCTTCGGATTTCTTGGCGTTGACATTGATGTACAGTTCCGCAGTCATCTGGAGGGTTAAGCCAAATTTGCCTCCAAAAAAACTGAAGTGCTAAACAAAGCAAAGCAGTTTTTCTTGCCGTCTCAGCGCCTTCAACTTTACATGGTATAAGTAAGGCCTCACATGGAGTACTGCTGCCATCTTTGCGCTGGAGCAACCCCAGTATCTTCTCCATCCTCTTGACTGTATACAGCGGAGAGCCACTCGAACTGTCGACGACCCTGTGATTTTCGACCGCTTAGATCCTTTGGCCCTACGGAGAGACGTTGTATCTTTCTGCGTTTGCTTGATTTTGATTTGCATGATCTTATACCTGCCGCTGAATTTCATCATCGCACGACACGTCATAAGTCGAAATTCCATGCTCATCACCTGGATAGCTGGCGCTCAACCACCTTACATTTTTAGCGTCAATTTCTTCCGCGTACATTCAAGATATGGAATAATCTTCTTGCGGTGGTATTTCCAAAGGAATATGACATCGGAGCCTTCAAGAAGAGAGCATATTCCCATTTAAAAGGCAAGCAACGCATCGGTGACACCTCTGGTGTTGCAGTTGTCCATGGGCGGAGGTGATCACTTTCCATCAGGTGACCTTCCAGCTCGTTTGCTCCCTATTACATAAAAAAAAAAAAATAGGTACACACATAATATTATGCGATATAGAAATCTCTTTTTTGAGATAAGCTTACCTGTACTTTAGCTATCCTTATTTTTCTATGCACAAAGCTGTAATTTGTGTACGATCTAATAAATAAAAAAATATTAATACGATCTATACACTAAATATAATACATAAATATAATGTGACTCTGCCACTGGCGTCGGAAGGCTGATTCCACTGTGAAGACCCGGCAAGAAACTCCTAGTTACTCTTTTAAAAAAAGAGTGCGCCTGTCTATTGTTTCGATTTGAGCTCTAGATTCATGAAAATATGACACCACTCGAATTTTCTTAGTACACTTTCATAAATACATGAAATCATGATATTTTATAAATTCAAGACAACAGGAATGAATCTCCCAGTCTGAGGAACACTTAATTATGCTTGTAACTTTAGACACTTCGTTGCGTCGCAAGTGATGTGACCGTGGAGATGTCACAAACTTCAGAGAAGAACATATATCTCTTTAATTGGCTTGAACTTGTTACTTATAGGATGAAGGAAATATTCCTTCTGGTGCAAACTTATATTCACGGGACACTTAAAATTAGTAAATAAATAATTATGCCCCAAGCAACACACCTCTTGCCATTGTCTGAAAGTAAGCAGTATAGTGTTACAAGGTCCCAGACAAGGAATTAAGCCAGGGGCGTCTCCTGGCACACCCAGACCCGAACCAATTTAGAAAAGATCGTTTCCTAAATTGACACGACCGGGAATTGAACCCGGGGTCCACCCGGTACCACGCAAGTCAAGGCAAGAAACCGTGCTAGAGCGATTTACGCCAATCGTGTTGCCAAAAATAAAGCAACAGCACATACGAGAGGCATGCTAAAAGAAGTTAGATACTCTTTACTCATTTGATTGACACTGGCAAGTTACACCATCTTAAAGGCTGGTTGTTTATGGATATATTTGAAAATAGAACACACATTTTTTTTATTTGAATGAGCATCATTTTTCCGTGAATCTGACGGGAATTCGCTTGCAGCAATGAAGCTCAGTCGACGTGATTTTCGCGCTATGATTTATTATGACTATGAAAAAGGATTAAAGCTTCAAAAAAAATTTGAACTTTTGGCTACTACTTTTGGTGAGTCTGCTTGTTCAAGAGCAACAGTATTTAATTGGTTTGCTGAATTTAAAAGAGGACGGGGATGTCTCGAAAATGAAGCGAAGACAGGTCGGCCGCCAACCGGGGTCACAAGAAAACGTTCGTGCAGTCGAAAAACTTATTCGCGAAAACAGCCGTATTACGTATGTAGAGCGGGAACGAGAACTGGGAATTAGATCAGCAGCAATGCAAACCATAATTCACGACCACCTTTCCCTCCGTAAACGTTGTTCAATATGGGTGCCGCACAAACTTACCGATGAGCAGAAAGACCGTCGGGTGGGTTGGTGCCTGTTCATGATAGATAAATTCGACGGTGGCGAGAAAAAAAACGTGGATGATATACTGACTGGTGACGAAACATGGCTTTATTACTATGATTCCAAAACAAAGCGACAGTCGACTATATAGTGTTTTGAAGATAAACCGAAAACTAAATGTAACCGTGCACGGAGCAAATGGTCGCCTCGTTTTTCTGCAAAACGGGTCATATAGCTACTGTAGTGCTAGAGGATCAAAGAACGGTGAACTCTGAACGGTATGTGACAAGCGACCGAAGTCAGGAATCCGGCACCTTCTTTGGCACCACGACAATGCGGCGCTGCACACGTCTACCAGAACACTTGACTTTTTCAATTCAAAAAATGTGTCAATACTTCCTCACTCACCATATTCCTCTGACCTAGCGCCTTGTGATTTTTACCTGTTTCCAAAAATTCAAGAAAAACTAAAGGGAAGAGGTTTGAAAGCAAAGAAAATGCACTGGCTGCCTATAATTTCGAGATTTCTGAGGTCGTGGTCACAGGTATTTTCCAATTGGTTCACACGTATGAAAAAGTGTATACGTGCTCAGGGTGAATACTTCGAAAAGATCGATACCTCCATTCGTGAAAAATGGGCAGCTTAAAGTTCCGATCATCATGACGGTAACACTTTCTTGCCTCTGACTAACCCGTTTGGGATATAGTGGTGATGGTATGTATTAAGAATAAATTTTATAATTTTTGAGTTTCTAATTTCTTTTGGCATGCGTGCTTGGCCCGGACGCGAAGCAAGGTTTTTTCTTGTTTAATACAAAGCCGGAATCATTGAAGGAACCTCAAACACCCTCACCATTCCACTCGCGTACCACGCGTGCTGGACTACGGCGTCATCCACACACAATTCAAGATTTGTTGGCCCGAACTAAAAGGTTCGGTGACTTTTCTTTGTCGTACCATTCAGAGGTGGAACGCTCTTCCAGCACATGTGTTTCCTTCCTCGTATAGTCCCGGGTTCTTCAAGCGGGGCGTGTAAAGGCATTTCCGCAGGCCTTCAAGGTGACGATGGCTAGCCCAGTGATTCGTTTAAATGACTGGGCTTGTCAACCTCATATCTGTACCTAACGACCGCTTTCCATCAGGTGGAGTGAGGTCATCTTGACGGGCAATATAAAAAAAAACACCCAGACTCAACACTTATCAACAGACTCGTGCTCTTGCGGGAATCAAACTCTTGACCTTTTGCGGCTCAACTGGCGCTCATGATGGGCCGTTAAACTTGTGTAGTTGAAGTGCAAACGCAGTCATACAAAATGTTTGCTTAAAAATTATGCCCCACAACACTAGTCAAAATTATAGTTTTTAAAAGCTGTTTACTTTGAACGTAACAACCTTTAGTTTCCTTTTGAAAGACTTAAAAAACATTTTATTTTCTTGCAACGTTCGGACTGTTTCGTTTCTGAGCTTTGTGCGTTTTTAACGTTTCTTTGTGTTTAGGTTTTGATGATAGTCCTCGTTCTCGTTATAAAGTAACGGGACGGGACAAAGGCAACGCGAAGTTCAATTACGGGACGGTAATGTTTGGAACGACCTTTTTAGCCCTTTTTAGGAAACTTTGTCATCGAAATTGTTGTTCGTCAGGGGGCTATAAAATTTTATGTAAAGTCTGTTATATGCTGTACTGCTTGGTGAAGGCCTGTAAAATTACAATCATGTCACCACTATGTAATGGTCACACTTTCTAACTGCAGATTGTTAACCGCAATTGCGAAGTATGATACCAATAACACAGTTTGCCTGACATGGAGATGTAGCCCGAACCTATGTGTATCAAAAGGCATCGATAGCACTACTAAGTTTCTTGCAGGGTCCTTTAAATGGAGACACGTCCAATGCCGGTAATAGAGTCACATTTTTTCGGGTTATTATTGAAAATATTTATTCTTACTTTGACTGACCTGTTGGTGCAATGCAAGCAATCCATCCTTTAGCCGGAGGTCGTGGGTTTGATCCCCACCCGTGACAAACATTCATGACCGACAATTTAAGTATATTTATTAGTCTCTGACACCCATAGTACGAGATCTGCTTAGTTTGGAGTCAGATGATCTTAGTAGAAAGTGTCCCAGATATTAATTTAATTATTGCTACTGTAAAGAAATGCACTCACGGGTTTCAAAAATTAGCAAATGAATAGAAAAAACGAGATGTAAAGGATGAATTTTAACTACTTTTACGAGAAGACGGCTCTTTCAAAACATAGATAATATTGATTTTCGAAAACATCCAATTTAAATCGTACCATCATTTTCCCCCTTTTCATCACATTTCAGAAAAAGAAAAAATAACGAACTAGAAAAAGAAGCTTCGTGCAGACCAGCAACGTTCGTTAACAAAGTTACTTAGCAGCAAAACTTCCCCCTACGTGATTCTAATAATTTGAGAGTTTTATACCTTTTGTTACTTTCTCACCTTGTTATGTTTCCTTTTGTATACTGAAATAAAGACTTAATGGCTTTCTTACACAGCCGATATCCCTTCACTGTTAATTAATTGTACGACTTGAGTAAAGTGTGTACCGGGTGCAAGTCAAGAGTACTAATAACATCAGAGTTTGTTTAAATAATAAGAGCAATGAAACTCGAGCGACATACGATATAATTGCTACTGCAATGATTCTCAAAATTTTTTTTATTCTAGAACCATAAAGTAAAGGGCTTGTTCTACAGTTATGTATACCCCCTAATCGACCTTTTGCAATTAATAGCACATGTGGTCGGGACAACGGGGAGCAGATGCCTGACAGTATTACTGAAGGGCCATAAAATTTGTATGTGCATAATATCTTCCGATGAAAGAACTCCAATATGCCAAAAATGTTTGCTGTACTTAGGTAATCCGTAATGAATAATTTATGGGGAGATACCCTATTGGGAAGCTTCGGGATGTGACAGTTATTTAACATCCTTTTTACAAGAATAAATTTATGATGGCTACAGAAACCAATTAAGTAGTTATAATGGCATATTTTTTTCAAATCGCCTGATTTTGTGATACACTATAAATTGTATATTTCCTTCTAGTTTTGACTAAAACAAGTATTGTATTGTATTGCCTTTTTAGATGAAACATGGTTAAGGCACTTTAAGAAGAAACTCTAGTTTTTGATCTGAAGTACATAAATCAAACGTTTGCACGAATATCGACAGTTCACAAAGACCAACTGATTTTATTTCTAAACATAAATAACAGGCTTCAACTTTGCAAACCTCTATGTAACCTTAATAAATCAAATAAACAAAAACAGCAGAATAGCAAAGTAACAAACTGACATCATGAAACAACCGTACGAATGTTTTGAGGTTATCTCGTAGTTGTCCCGCTGCGAGCATGGAGCCCTATCTTTTGTCTCATGCTGTTTTATTTATTGGGGTCTCTTGAGCAGATAGCGGAATCTTGTAAGCCATTGGTAAATGTTTTTGCTAGAATCAAGAGATACCAGAAAACAATACTGATAACTAACGGCTGAAGTTTTCTGAAGAAAACATTTTTCTTAAATCGTGTGTTTAAGAAGCTCTGTTGCAAATAACTCATTTAGATTTGAAACAGGATATAATGCAACCTAGCAAACTGTGAACTTAATATTCTGACAAAATAATCGTGGATTTAAGTTTTAATAAATTCATAATTTTTTCGATCTTCTGCCCAGATTATTTGACAGTTTCGTTAACTTCCAAACAAAACAAAATATTTCACAAGATCCACTACAATTTCTAATACTTCAAACTCATATCATCAGAAGGCGCGTCACGTTTCTTCAAAATCGGCTGAAAAAACTAAGGTCATAAAAACAGGGGCGCGCACTCCGACCTTTATCATTTCTTATTACCTTAAATCCTCCCTTATTACATGGTAAGTGGGTACCTCAGCCCCTCACATTGTGTCCCCTTTGTAAGCCAAAGAATTTGTGTTGAATGCATTACCTGACATTACCTTTTATGTCAGTTTCAGCTTATTCAGCCCTTTGAGCATTAGATACGAAAATACCGTTATCTTGTTAAGGATTGTTTGATTTGTTAGTTGTTGTATCATTTGCTTATGTTATTAGACTTATTTTAGATTTGCATTTTTTATTTAATACAATTTTAGTTATTTCTATCATTCTTTATGCAAAGTAGGCAGACGTCCAAAGCTGAGACCGATTTTTCGTTTCATTTATATTTCAAAAAGAAATTTTGTGCAAATAGGAGTTTCTGTTTTGTGCACATAGGATTGTAACTAGCCGTCCCTAGTGTGTTTTAATTTTAATGAAAGCTCCTATTGTCTTCATAAGTAATGTAAAATTTAAATGGTAGTATTTTTTTACACAAATGTAAAAACAAAACTGTATGTTACTGTGTTTCGAATAAAACAAACCATTTAATCAGATATAAAAATAACAAATTTTTTTTTGGTAAATTAATGTCCAGGTACACAAAAGCAAACTTTGCAAATCCTTCCAAAAACATAAATAAACTGTGACTCCGAAAATTTGGCACAGCTTAGAAAACTTATCTGTTTCACAAGTTTTAACTCAACTACTTATTGCAATATAGTCCTCTGTCTCTCCACCAGTAGCAAAAATCATTTCAACCCTTAAAATGTCAACACAATACTTCAAACAGCCCCACAGAGCAAGTGAGCACCCCAGCACTTTCTTTTTGTCGGTTCGAATATCATATGTCATGACAGGCCCATACCCGAGCGCCGTATATTACTGACCCAAACTTAACCTGCAACCAGCCATTCAATTCCAAAACTAACCCTATTAGAAATAGAGGCGATTTGGCTGTGTTTGTAACTTGGCGTTCCAACTAGGGACTCTTTTGTTTCTTAGTAATTGGGGAATGGAACTGACAGCCAGGTATATTTGCAACCGTATGTCGAAGAAAAGCGGAAAAATTGGATATGGACGTGAATAGTTTTTTATTCGGCCGTTTCAAAACTATTCGCCCGTGCGCGTTGAAAGGTTGAGTTTTTAGCGGCTTGTTTTTAGCCGACTTAGTTTCAATTCCGATGGTGGTTTATTTTTCAGTTTGCAGAAAACTCCTTGGCAGCAGAGCACGGTTCGGTGAGTTCTGCGTCAAAATAATGAAGTGGAACATCCGTTGGGATATTTACCTTTTTGCAACGTTACACACTTTTCTGGACTATGGTTTTGATATAGGTTGAAGATAGTTGAATGATAACGTTATTTTCTTTTAGTTTGTCTATAGTACGAAACTATGAAAAGCCTAGTTTTAAGGCATTTCGGAAATAGAGCTTTCAAGGTGTAAAATAAATGTTTTTCAAGTAGATAAGAACATTATCGCTGACTTATAACCAACTGAAAATTTTTATTCCAATAAAACGATTTTGACGAATTTGACATGAAGGTTGGACTCGGGAGAAGGACGCAGCTTTCTTTTTGCAATGAAAATTAAACCCTTAGGTAAGGGTTTCATTTTCATTGCAAAATTCCCCAGGTAAGGGAATAAACTGCTCCGCACGGACAAAGTCACGGGAAGCTAATAATGAAATAAACTAAAAACAATAGAAAAACAATTGAAACACATGAAATCTAAAGCCGCTTGAGTTTATTTACGATTTACAACGTGGCGCGTCGTGCCAATCAATTCAATATCTGAACACTCACATTTTATTAGACTCTCAGCTCCGTGCAGTAAAGTAAAATATTTTCTTTCCTAACTCGCATATAGTCGTCAGGGAAATATATATTTTATCGAGTCGCTATAAAAGCGATAAGTGACGATCGGAAGCGAGCTGCCCTCTCGGGCTCTCGGTCGCGTATTTGCAAAGCCTGTTGATGCAAGAAAAAGTCTTAATACTCGGACATGTTGATTATGACAAAAAAAAAACATCCATACTTGGATACACTTTGAAAGTCACATTGACTTGTAACCAAGAGATTATAAGACACCATCCAACCAACCTCAGTGTCTTCAAGGCCAGAGTAAACAGGCGTGTTCTGGGTAAGCGTGTACCACTATCGGCTGCGCCATCGCTTACCACCTCGTGAGATTTAGGCAGACATCCAAAAAAGTCCCGCTTTTATAACACTGCTTGATAGTATTACTGCATTCGGCTTTATATAGGTGCTAAAACCTAGGTTTACATTTAGTGCTGCTGCGTGAGGTTATTGTATTTCTATTCATGCGTTCAAACATATTGAATATCAACAAACGGGCTTCTTTAATTGTGCAGAATAGCTTATTGTAGCCGTCGTCGTAGTGATCGTATCATAACCGATTTTCAAGTGTTTGTGTTGCCGTGTCTATAGTACTTTTTTATGTTATTTTATTTTTATTTCAGTGTACAAGTTTCAATCAGAAATAGACCAAAAAATGCAATATTGGTTACTAGTACAGATTTAGACTATAACTCATAACATGTGGGCACAATATGATCTGACTATGATGAAATAAAGAGGGTGAGATTTGTTATTACAAATAACAAAAACCCAAAAATTATGTTATCGGTGTGAGTGTAAAATAGTACATGCTGCCATTTTGTGAAGCTATCTACATATCAGACGATCAGGTATTCGCGATTGACGTTGACAAAATTTAAGTTTATTAAAAAGGTAAGGTGGACTTTTCTGTTTAATTACTTTGAATAATAAGGTTGCACAATGTTATGAACTACGTGATTCCATGTTTAAGAGATCACTCTTGTTTAAATACAGGGTTACATTATATCTATTAGGGATATTAAAACAGTATCTAGCGCAAGAGTTTTGGACGCGTTGAATTAGCCTTTTAGTCCGACCCAACAAACACCCATCTATTACTACGTCCGCATAATTTAATTTTGATAGTATTAAAGACTCGCAAAGATGCTCTCGCAACTCCTCGCTTAAATATTGCCTTACTTAATAGAGTACTTTCGGCCGGAAGTAACAATGTTTAACAGTGTTTAGAACATGCTTCTCAAATCTTAAGTTAAAATCAAATAATACAACTACATTTTTAGCCTCAACTACTGGTTCTATTCTGTTATCTCCTATTTTTAGGACAGCTTTTTGGGAATTGACCTGCTTTACCTGTAGCTGTGTACCGAAAACAATGAATTTGGTCTTATCCGAATTCAACACAAGGCCGTTTATTTCTGACTATTTTGTTACACGTTAGAAGTCATCATTAATACGGTGTGTATATGTGATGGTTTCATTGGGTCTGAAGGATGTATGTATTTGTAGGTCATCAGCGTATAGGTGATGTTCACAATTTGAGAGACATTGCGGCAAATTAACTGTGTATAATATGAAAATAATTGGTCCGCGTATAGATCCCTGCGGTACCCCTCGATGCACTGAAGACGTTGCAGAACATCGTTTGAGACCATTTGAACGAGTTACAACTACTCTCTGCTTTCGATCAGTTAGGTAGCTTGCGAACCACTCGAGTGCATTTTCGTGAAAGCCGTAATACTTAAGTTTGGCTACGAGTAATGATGGGTTGTTCGTATCAAATGCGCGTGAGTAATTATAAGGCTAATATGGTTGCCTCCCCTTCATCTTGTTTCGATAACACATCATCAATAACATCTAGAAGCGCCGTTCCTGTAATTCTACCAGCTCTAAAGCCAGACTGTTTTTCAGGCAAGATGTTATTATCATGTAAGTATTTGGTCATTTGCAAGCAAACAACTTAAATTTGGGTTTCATTGTGAGCCTAAATTTGTTGATTTTTTAGTTTTATGCAAAAATTTAGCCGCTGTTACCTGAAGAGTCCAAATAAAAGTCAACCTCATTCCGATCAGGTCAACAAAAACGTCTTGATCCCAGACGCTAATGAGCCATATCCGAGATAAAGGATCCTCGAACATGTGACGTCCGTTTAATTACTAATCGGGCTACTGATCTCGAAGGTATAAAAGTTATTATCATGCAAGCAAACAACTCATTCCAAGACTTTTGTCAAAAGTGGTAGAATGCGAATAGGTCTCAGATCCTTTACTTCTATGGGATGGTTTATTTTGGGTATTGGGATGATTATAGATTATTTCCATTGATCAGGGAAGGTGCCAGTCACAATATACATATTAACTATAGCAGTAACAACACCTAATGTTTGCGGTAGAGTTATCATGATCATATCCACAGAAATTCTATCTACACCTTGAGCATTTGTTTTTATACCCTTCAATTTATTAAATACGGTTGCTTCGTCCACAGGAGCCAAGCTGAAAAGTGAATTACAGAATCGATTTGAATTAAAGTAATTTAATAATGGGATATTAGCAGTAATATTTCCAGGTAGATTGAGAAAGTGGTCATTAATACGATTCGGGTCAGCTGTGTTTTCCGGTAAATCTGATAGTTTTTTTTATTAAAGTCAATAATATATCGTTTTAGATTTTTCCATAGAGTACTTGAATCGTCACTGTTGAAAATAGGCAGTTTTTTCAGTGTAAATTGCTGCATTAACTAGTTTATTTATTTCCTTGTAGTATTGTTTTATGACATTGAGGCTCTTTTATATAGTAGTTTGGGTCTGAGCCGCACCACTTTTGCATTTACGCCTCCCGGTCCTTCTAGGCAGTCCCGACGACAACGCCAGTGCCAGTAAAAAAAGAAAGTTTAGATAAAAAGATTGAACCCTTTGTTGTTGCAGTCAACTCAAGTTTTCGCTAGAATTCAATATTTTGTAGTAATAAGCCAGTTCCTTTTATTCTTCGTCTCTTCAGTAGAACACTTAATAATACTTTTTTTTAATGTGTTAGATTATTAATGACAATTCAAACAGAACAATGTAATTATTTTCAATTAGCAGAGGCGTTTGTTTGGTAATTCACTTAATTTTCATAGTTATGAATTATCAAATAATGCGTCTGAAAACGCCACTAAGGTCTACCAAGGTCGCGGTAGCTCGATGATTACAGCAGTCGTCCGGTTAGCGAAACGTTGCAGATTTATTTTTATTTTCAAATGGGTTTTGCGTTTGGCCTCAGTCTCGCCCGGTGGTGAACGCTGACAAGGATCGACCTTAGTAGTACACGCTTACCCAGAAAATGCATATTTACTCAGGCCATGAAGATACCAAGGTTGTAATTATCCGGAAACATAGACGTTCAATTCCCTAGCGGTGCGGACCAGAAAAGACAGTTGTGTGCGGATTGTTGGAAAGTCAACCACATGGGGGTGGAAGCCCTCTCAACGTTGTGGCTAATACTTAGAACTTTATGTCGGAATTTTTAAACTAACTACTGATAAACTACTACCAAGTAGTAAGTAAATAAATTGCCTCATAGTACCCATTCTTGGTTGCTGTGCCAATTTGGGAACACTTAATAATTGAGGGTAGAAACGAAAAGTGTTAATACCAGTTGAAATACGATTACAGTTTTAAGTAAGTAGTTAAAAGTGCAATGAATAATAGTAGGTACAATACTAAAATTTTGTTATAATTATTGTTGTTTTCATTATTATTTGTTAAAATTTCGTATCAGGACACACGTGGAGGTATGTACAGTATTTTTTTAATATTTAGTTGCAATAAACATCGTATTATTTTATATAACTTAAAGCTAATAAATAACGAATAATTTACAACATTTTGCAGTAACATATTTTAGAAATGTAAGCTGTAGTCATATCCGAAACTTTGCTGTGCCAATTCGGGTACAGTGGCCACAAGTGTAATTGGTTTATCCTTGATTTTCAAGATTTTGAAAATGAGTCGCAGGCGAAGATTTAGCGCTTGTAACGACTACAAGAGCTTAGAAATGGCCATGAATTCCATTAAAGAAGACAGTGATGACGTTTTGGAGTATGACTTAACCATAATTCCACCAGAACCCAGTGTTTTCACCGACGAAGAAGAAGGTTTTGATAATGACAATGTATTATCCCACTTGCCAAATGATGATGATCCCGGAAATATAGAGTTGTTTGCTCACGATAAGGGTGTTCTTTCCGATATCAGCGGTGCTGTAGCCACCAAAAGAGCTTGAATCCGATCCACTGTCCCTCAGCAGCTGATGACCTTTTGACCAGCACATATTTATCAACATCTGATGAGGCTGCAAGAAATGCATGAAAATACTGTGCATTGAACAGCCGTGTTTCAAAAATTACCACTCTTAGTGGCCACTGTGCCAATTTGGGAACACCCCTACAAATTCCTGAAAAAAATTTTTTTTGTCATTTAGATATCTTTTTGTATTCTCTTTGATGAATAAACAAATTTACAAAAAAAACCTTTTAGTTTTATTTTGACCATTAATGGGTTAAGCCATTAAATAATTTAATGTAATACAAACTGAGCATAAAGAACATGTTAGACAGATCCTACTACAGTGTTAACTTTTGTTTCTCTGATTTGATAGGGCCTTATCTAGTTTTTTTAACTTTTTAAGCTAATGAAATTGAAAATGAATATGGTTATAGTTGTGTTATGTGTTATGTTTTTTAATTTGTTATTTATATTTTTTTTATTATTTAACCTAATTACTAATGTTTTTAATTTGAATTTTGCACGCTCTAGAGCAGAACGCAGTGAAACAAAACGATGTATAACTTTAAGATCATAAACACCTGTGATTTACAAATAAATGATTTGATGGATTGATTGATTGATTGAACCAGTGACAAACGAGAACTACAGTTTAAGTCTTTTCGAGAGCACTAAAGCTCCAATGTTATGCTTTTGACGACCGAATAGGTGTAATGGTTAAGAATTTGGCTACTACACCAGAGGTCGCGGGTTTGATCCCCGCACAGTACAAACATTTGTGTGCATGAACATGTCTGTTTGTACTGGTCTGGGTGTCTCCTATGTATAATAAGTATGTATTTACAAAAGAAAATGTATTTAAGTATGTTTATCCGTTGTCTAGTATCCCATAACACAAGCTTTAATTAGCTTACTTTGGGGCTAGATGGCGCTGTGTGGAATAATGTCCAGGGATATTTATTTATTATTATTTATTTATTATGCTCCTGGAGAAATATCCTAAGAAGAGAAAAGTGTCAGTACATTGTACATTGTAGTAAGTCTCCTGAAATGTATTAATCAATATAGTTATATGTCTGTATTACAGAGTATGCCATATCGTTTTTGTAATTCTTTTTATAATCACCTGGTAAAAATAAAAGCAAAACAAAGAACAAACATATTACTTATAATAAATTATCAACGAACCCAACGAGTCAGTCAAATATTGTGTAAGGAAAAATTGCAATAATAAGTTATATTATTTCCTGTTAGCAAAGGAGTTACTGAAGTGAAAGCTCAGCAGTTAAGCCTGTAATTTGCTAAGTTTTATAAGGTTCCGCCTTCCGCCGTAATTGGACGCTGCTCTTGTTATAACTTGTTTCTTGTCGTTTAATAAAAACATCAGCCTAAGGGGTTGGTACTTATTGTTATTTTTAAACATCATTGGTGAAAATATGCAGAACGCCTGATAGTAAGCATAGAGTTAGGGTATTTATAACATATTTGCTCGTAAAGGGTTTCTTATTTCACCAATTTCACTTGTGCGTTATTGTACTAATGTAAAATGCACGAGATTTTTTATTAAGGTAATACGCAATGTTTATCCAGATGCTCCGTCGAAAACGAACGCCACTTTTTTGAATCTTAGCAAAGAGTTTTTATATCAGAAAAGAGGTCAACATTTTATGAATAGAATTAACTTTGGGAGATAATATATAATAAATAAACATTTAATTCTTTAATTTAATTAATTTTGACAATAAATTACAACCATTTATCTGTAACAAAAACACAAAAATATTAATTTAAGTACTTTATTAGTAAAACTGGCTGTTTTTTATGCCTTTGCCTTAAAAAAAGCGCTGATGCGCGCGCATCGCATATTTGTAAACAAGTAAACATTTTTATAACTGCTTTAGCAAGTGATTAAAGATTTATTCGTTTAAGAAAGTCCAAGTTTTATTTATTTCCTCGCAAATATGTTATAAAACGTCGTAAGCCATACAACACACAAGAAAGCAGAGGCTGTAATTATCAAAGCGCACTTTGATAATTACAGCCTCTGCTTTCTTGTAGCAATATCGCCTCGGCTGTTATTTTCAACTTACCGCACTTATATCATAATGTACTAGTACTTTATTAGTAATACTGGCTGTTTTTTTATGCCTTTGCCTTAAAAAAGCGCTGATGCGCGCACATCGCTAATTTGTGAACAAGTAGTTTTTTTTATAACTGCTTTAACAAGTGATTACATTTTTATTTGTTTAAGAAAGTCCGATTTTCATTTATTTCCTTGCAAATATGTTATAGAACGTCGTAAGACATACGTGCGCTTTGATAATTACAGCCTCTGCTTTCCTGTATCTCCTACGGCTCGGGCTAGCAATATCGCCTCGCTGATCGCTAGATGTTCTAGTCAAGCCTACACCAAAGTATGCCAGGTTATTTTCAAAACACTTACAAAAACGATATCGCATACTCAGTATGTTATAGAAACTAAGTGAAAATGAAATTTATTTAATTATCTTTCAGTTCAAACAGTCAGCAGGTATTTTTGTATGAAAACATTACTTAACTTAATTTTCGTGTTTTCCTATTGGCTTCAGCCTCGGAGGTATCACTTGCGTGTTGCCGACCCTTTGTATGGTCAACAAGACTCAACTTACCAGTTTTAATACAGAAATGCCAAGCGTGAGTTATTTATTTATTTTATTTAATCATTTACATGTACATTCACATTTAAGATGGTTAATATAATTATTCGTACAGTACACAACCCAGTAAGGGCATTACAAAATATTATATATCTTACATTTTTAAGAGTATTTAACTGCTGTGGTTTTAATATTTTTAAATTCAATTGAGAAATAAAGTTCTTAAACCAATTTGGAAGGCCATGAGAGTCAAAATTAAGACTGTTTGGTGGGAAACAGCAGGAACCCTCTCCTCTATCGGTTATCATTACTGGTTGTAGACTTGCGGTACTGGTTTAAGGCCTTTCCGGCAAAATACAGGCCCTATAGAAGTTTTTATTTTTCTGTGTGCTTTTCGCTTATACCCTGGGGCTTGTATAAGCAGTTTAAGTGTCCACGTAGGTTCAATACGAAATAATTTTAATGCATGAATAAACGTGGTTTAGTTAAGGGATTGAAAATCAGTGTAGCTTACTCAATTTACTAAGGAGGCCGATGTCAGAAAGTACTGTACTTATTGCGATTATTTCTTGAAAATTGACCCAGGGCACTGTAACTATAAATAGATTAGGCTTGACAAGACTAAAATAGAATTTGAAACATTAATAGTCTATCACTATTGAAGCTTAAGTTTTCAAAATATTCCTGTCCTGACCTGTTTTCGTTATATTTTTAGCGGATACGGAATGTTTTCACAGAAACTAAATAACTCGCGGACCTTATTTTATCACAACGAAAACAAAATCTTTATCCCGCAATTCCCCATTTACTAAGCGTATATCTAGGACTTTATTGGGGATTAAGCATCGTATCCCTAAGGATGTTGGACCTTCGCAAAATATTGACCTTCCGGAGCCCTCGTTACATTATCTCTCTTAGCACCATCGGTGTAGAGTCGAATGTCTGTTGGCGTTGGTAAAATAATCACTTTACGTTTTGTGGATAAGCCTATTAATTTTGGTCTTAAATGAAGAATGAGATAGATTTATTAGATTATACGATAGGCTAGATTGATGTGTTTGAGTATTTATATAATTTGAAACAAGCACTAAGGCCACGTTTGAGATAAATACTATGTCTTTTCACAAAGTAGACTATAGGTCTCGTAAGAGGCGTTAAGATAACTACTAGTATCTTATTTTGCTTGGTATGGGTCTTGTGAATTTAAGAAACTATTTTTTTTGTAGGGAAAGAAGTGAAAACGAAGAAATGTTGGTATATATGTATTCATTTCATTTCTATTAATTCAGTCCTTGTCTTCGTTTGATTTTCATCTAGATGTGCAGAGTGTGAAACTGAAACAATAGTAATAAATAATGATTAAAATCTCATTTTAATGGAGAATACTTTTTCAAGTTCTATTGATGCTATCAAAACATGAGAATCAAAAATCAAATCATTTTGTTTCTTACCGTTGTAGTACTCGTATTTCGATTTCCGTTTCCTTATTTCATCCCAATCCTGTCTCTCACTGCTGCCAAAAGCAGAGTATATGACGTTGCATGCCACACAGAGGCTTGCCAGGAGTAAGAACAGTATTCTCCATCTTGACTGGTCATTCTGAAAAAGGTTAATAACAAGAATGATTGGTTTTCTAAGTGAATAAGAGTAAGTATTACGCTCTCTAATTCTTTTATTGAATTATAAAGCGGCTAAATGAAAGCGATCTGCTTTCACTAGAACATTAGGTCATTGTTTTTCCTTGCAAAGCAGGGAGGCTTCACAGTGAGGACACAGGAGTTCTTAAAAAACAACCTTTTACTTTGGAATAGTTCGAAACGGGTTTTTTTTATAATGCCTGACAAGATGACCTCACTCCACCTGATGGAAAGTGGTCGTGAGGTCCAGATATGAGGCTGACAAGCCCAATCATTCAAACGTATTACTGGGCTGGCCATCCTCACCTTGAAGGCCAGCAGAAATGCCTTTTAACGCCCCGCTTGAAGACCCCGGGATAAGAGGAAGGAAACACATGAACTGGAAGAGCATTTCACGTCTGGATGGTACGACAAAGAAAGGAGTCACCGAACCTTTTAGTGCGGGCCAACAAATGCTGGATTGTGTGTGGGTGACGCCGTAGTCCAGCACGCGTGGTGCGGGAGTGGAGAGGTGAGGAAGGGATAAGCTGAAATAACTCTCCAGTGCATTCCCCATTGTAAAAACGATAGAGAACACTTAACCTGGCCATGTCTCTACGCAATTGGAGTGGCTCAAGAGTCAAAGACGCATCTGGGGGACCGATGATATGGATAGCACGCCACTGCAACCTGTCGAGAGCTTCGAGTAAGTAAGGAACCGTCCCAGAGATGAGAACAGTATTCGACACACGAGCAAACTTGTGTCTTATACTAATGACAGAGCTGCTCAGGCGTGAAAATCGTCTCACTCTGTTCAGGATTCCGAGTTTACGGGATGCTGTTTTGATGACGCTCTTAATGTACCTTACCCGTGGATTGCTACCCGTGTACCTTATCTGGAGTTTCCGATATTTCGGCACTGTTGCAAGCGCCATGATTACGGAGCGGATTTTTTTTTTAATATTGCCCGTCAAGATGACCTCACTCCACCTGATGAAAAGCGGTGAGGTCCAGATATGTGTTTGACAAGCCCAGTCATCCAAACGAACCACTGGGCTGGCCATCCTTACCTTGGAGGCGTGCAGAAATACCTTTTCACGCCCCGCTTGAAGAAACAGGACTATAAGAGGAAGGAAACACATGTGCTGGAAGAGCGTTCCACGCACGGAAATATCGTAAAATCATCGGCCT
Organism: Udea olivalis; assembly: GCA_947369235.1. Taxonomy (NCBI): domain Eukaryota; kingdom Metazoa; phylum Arthropoda; class Insecta; order Lepidoptera; family Crambidae; genus Udea; species Udea olivalis. Next base: position 21,157,287 of record OX376351.1, on the reverse strand, counting down.
CTTGTCAAAAGTCTTTTAGTGATGTTGAGACATAATATTTAAGGAAACAGTCTTAACATCACTCAATGACTTTAAACAAGATAATGACTTCTTACAGTAAGCCGACGAAATAAGGTAAAACTATTCTATCGTAAGAGACCATCAAAGTTAAAAGTAACCTTTTGATTGAAGTGTTATGTCTGTTATGCAGGAAAATGTTCTACTTGAATGAGTAATCATTCATTATTATGAGTTAGAACGTTAAATTGTAAAGTTGTAAAAACGACCCAACTTTCCTTTTTTAGTATAACAAGAAGTAAAAGAATGTTTTACTTGTGTACAAATAATTGCGCCCAGCAAAGAGTCGAAAGTCTTCCTATTCAAAGCTTTGACGCTGGATGTCCAGGGGCTCAACTTTTATTGTTGACCGAATGAAACACAAGTACATGACATCAATTGATTTTGTTCCGAGTTTTGCTATACTTAAATGAAGATTTATCTTTCGTATCTTACGAGATCGCTCATAATTCTACTGTAGCGTATTTATTGTTACTTTTGCATTTACAAAAAATAGGGTATTTGATGAACGACTTCAAGGACATAAACCATTACAATTTTTACGAGCCACGCGGTCTTGATGTCAGTTCATGAGCCAAAAATAATACAGTTAAAAATAAATAATACTCATTATTATATATAACACAATGCGAGCATTTAATGCAGGAACACGAATTTTGGAATAATCTTCTACCGCCAGTTAGGCAATCCAAAACTAGGTTTACTTTTAAACGTAAGTTTGGTCGGTACCTGTTGGCTATGCAAAAATTGTCTAAAAAATCTATGTATAAGAGCAAATTTTTCTTGACAGCTCCCTTCCTTTGTGAGCCTCCGTCTGAAAATCAGTGTTACGGCTCGGCCGCCGTGTCGTAACACATGCTGAGGTGGAGACATTTTTGCTACTGTAGCACTGCATTTCTTGTTTTGAGTTTTTTTTTTATAATTGCATCTGTTGTGATATGTTGTGTTTTGGTATGCAAAATAAAAAAAATATGAAAATTCCCTAAAAAACAGCAAATTATATTTTTACTATGTCATTCATAATAATTAGAAAGGGAAGAAATGCGATTGTAACCAGTTGTTTGCATTGTTATTCTGCTGCACATTACGCATATTCATTGAGATAATGCGTGATCCTCTTAATTTATTATTTTAGTTAATTATTATTAGAAAGGCTTACCTCGCTGTTTCCTAATATGAACCCAGCTGTCAGAGGAATCAGAGCTCCCACCAAGCTGGCGACGCCGCTACTCATCAGGAATAGCGTTCCTGAGAAGTTCTCCGTCATGTCTTCAATAGTTTTCTGTTATCATGTACGCAAAAATTAATTACAAAAAAAAAAAAACTTTAAGTTATCAATGGGGTATCTTACAACATCATTGGATAAGTGAATTTTATTTTGAGCATTAAACAATTCAAAAATTAAAAAAAAAAAATGCTGTGCGCGAAAAAAATTGCAGAATTAAAGAATAGTATTAATTACTTTTTAAAAAAGGTGTACATATTATGCTTTATTGTTTGTAAACGGCGATTAAAATAATCCTCGTTCCAAAATTAAAGATAGTTATTTATGGAGAATAGATAGCTCGTGCGTTAGGGCCATCTATGACGTGGATAGTTTGGTCTCCTGCAGACCTTTGTTTATGGAGCTCAAAATTCTGACCATTCCTTGTTTACATATATTTATGAGGTGTGTATTTTGTCAAAACACATACAAAGCGGTTCAAGTGTTTGACCGATTATCCGCGGAGCTATAGCTGTAGACGACCGAATAAGTTAGTTCTCCCAACCATGAAAACAACAATGTATTCCAGAAAAAGCCGTGCGATGGCCATTAAAATATTTAATAAATTGCCAGACATAAAGAACCGACTACTCAATCAATTTAAATATAAACTAAAAAATTGGCTTGTTCGAAATTGTTTCTACAGCCTGGCCGAATATTTTGATTTGAAAACAATTTGAATTATTGGGTTTTGACTAAATTGTATTTGTGACTGTGAATGAATTGATTTGTGTATTTTTGAAATTTAAAAGTTGACATTTTTTAATTGATAATATTGATAACTGAAAATTGTATTTGCATGCCTCAAATGGGAGAATGTGTCTTTGTTTGCTATTTTATCTCTACCACCTTTAATGTACCACATTCTCGCAAAATAAATATTCTTGTTCTTATTTATTCTTGGGCCCAAAGTTAACTTTGAAAGCATTTATCGTGTCTATGAATACATATTTTTTATAAAACCTGGAAGATTAAGTGGATGATAAACGACTCAGTATCATAAGCCCCTCCCATAGATTTAAGGTCGCAGTGCATTTTCACGTCACCGCAACAGCACCGATCAAACCCGGCAATTAACTTGCCATTCAAATTAGAGCAATGGATTGTGTGGACGATAGTGTATTTCACCATGTCAAAATTAAAAAGCTGATGGCGGCCAGCGGGCAGCGCGCCCTCTGCCTTTTTAAGAGGATACAGAAGTGCTGTTCTTCCATACAAACGTAATCCTCTGTTCCCTCCCTGGATATTGCTAGTAGAGGAGTTTTTTTTTTTCAAAAAATCTATAGCTACTATAAGCATGTCCCTATGTTTTACTTTTTTTGATAAACTAATTATCAAAAGAGATATGACCCTTCGAAAATCATAAAAAATGGTCAGTTTGTCCGCTGTTGATTACTTAGATTATATAAAAAAGTAAACATAGGAACACGGCCAAAGCCTTTTTCAAATTTTTTTAGAAAAAGGAATTCAATCGGTCAAGTTTTCGTGAACGGATTAGGGGACTATGAAGCGTAGATTTTGTGTACTTTTGATACGAGTAGGTAATTTCGGTACGATTTGCAGTTGTCTCTATCGCACTCTGCAGGGTTCTCGAGATTTGCAAAAGACAGCAAGAGATTTTACAAATCCTTTTTTTTCAATTCTCTTAACCGTCCTGTGTCCTCTTAATACGAGGCGATTGATAGGTTGGAGCGGTGCCGTTGCCGCGCTGTGATAATGTGCTGTGACCTTTACAAAGCAACTTGCAGGCGGTCTGCATCCAACGCAATCCTGCTATATGTACCAAAATGTCTACCATGAGTTTTTGTCACGTATAAGCTACGATAATTGACTTCAGAATATTAATGCCATTTTTGGTTACACTTCTAATCACGCGGGCGCAGTACCTAAATTCCATCGTCGCCATTGGTATTAACTCATGGTAGTCATACAGGTCGTGTCTATGTAGCTAGTAGGCTTATTCAGTATGGACTTCGCAAACTACAAATGAGTTAATTTATACCTTCATATTTTGCATAGGTCTTGAGTGACTTAAACTAAATCACTCATCAGATATTTTCCAACTTCAGTGCGCACCCATAAGTTAATTAAAAAGACAAGATATAATTAAATCACTAAAAATACAGATAGTTGCCTTTACTACCGAAGCAAATCTAATCTGATTACTCTTTATTAGATTGGTTTACAAAGACCAATCCCCTCTAATCTTAGCTACGACTAATTAATTTTCAATCAAGAGAGCTCACCAGGAACCCGGAGAGCTGAACCCCCGCTAAGCCCAGGATCGCCGTTAATACCACGATTGCCAAATTACTCCAATGGGGCAGCAGATTAGGCACAATCGTTAAGCCAATGGCGATTCCAGAGGCGCCTGAAAAAGTATTATTGATTAGTTAGCTAATCAATAATAAAAGCTGCTCGAAGAAAAATAAAATTGTGTTGTATGACGTTTCAGTAATAGATAAATATGTTTTTATATGAAAATAATAATCATAATTATCTGGGCAGAACAACTTACGCCAAAAACTTTATCTCCAAAGAAAGTGAAGCGTATGTGTAACGCGATAAATTTCAATTCCGCGCGCAAGCTACCTAAACTTGACCTTGTTGGATAGCACGGACAAATAAAAAATACTAGTGAGACACGGACTTTTACGAACAAAAAAGACTTTTTAATTTATCCGCGTTTCTTGAGTGATTCTTCTGTACTATTGTTCAAGCTTTGCTTATTATGGCATCAGGATATTAGTGTATGTATTTGTCCTAATACTCGTACTTTGCTATGTATCCACTTACCGATCGCATTTATAAACTTTCTGAAGTAAGTGATGCTGGAGAGGTAATTGATATATCCAAGCCTGCTCATCCATTCAAGAGTTGGAGACGTGGTCACATACATAGCCCACATCGTCACAAACGGCAGCACAGAGTAGATAGCACACTGCGAAAAACAATATTATTTTACACCATTATGCAGCAATTTCAATCCCTTATAGTTGTAACTTGTCATGTTTATTCCCTAAACTAAATCTAACAATTTTGTAATGAGTTCTCTCATTTCCAGCCATTCAACGGTAACCTGGCACTTTTGCATTTTCTAGGCTGGATATTTACTGACGAATTTGCTTGCTGCAGTTTAGGTAATTGACTGGTCTGGATATAAGCGCTTGTAATAAGGCCCCCTGAGCTTTTTAAAGTTCATTTCATTCAGTCTTCTGTTAATACTAATATTCAAAAGAGGGAATATTTGTAACGAATAAACTCTTAACCGATTGAACCGATTTCGAAAATTATATAAAGTTCTATTATTGTTATCAGTACATTGGTGATATATTTTAACAGTAGAAGTAGTCTACGTGGGCGTAGCCGCGGGCAGAAACTTATTCTTGTAATCTCTAACATCTAAACGTGGTTTTCGATTCGATTCTATTATTCAAATCGAACTCTCATAATATGGCATAATCAGCTCGTTTATCAAATGCAGAGCAGGTGCAGTCAAAGCTGCGAGAAATTCTAATGCAAGAAGATCTGCAAAAAATATCAAAATGCACAGAAAATTGTGAAAGTCAAAGATAAAAAGTTCTCTTCGCTGGCTTTTGGTACCTAAAATTTATCAAAACCACGTCTTCCGCAAATAAGCTCGCGAACCACCTGATAGTGTGGTTACGACACTAGGGCATTGCCGTGCCCTACTGACCCTGTAACAACGGTTTCTTTTGAGGCTCCAAGCTAATAGCTCGTGGCGAAGCCTAAGTGAGCTAATTCCTTGGAAGAAAGCATCTCAGAAACCGAACTGTACGAGACCATGGCGGATCCAGAGTGTGAGGATACTTTGTGACAATGGTGAGTGATGAAAGTATCTGTGGGGATCATGATCTTGCCAGCTTCTTAGGTCTCAAGAACTTTAATTTCATCTAAAGATAGAAAAACTAGAATAGTTTAAATTTCAACGAGATTCAAAATCGAGTCTTTTGTAAACCAACTCTCTTACCTCTTTGCTCCGAAAATTGTTAATGGACCTAGCAAATGTTTCTGGTGTTTATGTTGCAAGCCATTGCAATTGGCCTAGACAATGTTAACTTAGTAGTAAATTAATCCAACTTACATCCTTCAAACAAACGTTGATAGTCCTCAAAAACGCAGGAACATCAGCGAGGAAGAATATAAAGATGGCGCTGTTGCTGGCGTGTGCGCAGGCTACTGCCCAGAACTGCTTGGTTTTGAGGATCCTGCACCAGGGAACCGGCACGGATCGCTGTGAGTGAACTAATTAGTAAGTAACAAAAAATCGGCACGGAAAGATTTGTTTTTTTATATTTGTTGTAATGAATAAACTTAAAAACTACTCAATATAGGTACAGTCCAAACATACACGTCAATATTTTTTTTTAAATGTAAAAAAATTCGTACCTCGAAAACTACAAAAAATCGGGTAACATACATGGGTATTTTCGGATACCCCTGAGTGGGAGAAACCTAAAAAAAAATATTGACGTGTATGTTTGGACCACCCTGTATATGTGATCAACTTTAAAGAAATATAATAATAATAAATAATAAATTCTACTTAACCGGCAAGTAATATATAGGCTATTATTATCAGGGTATATTTTAAAGGGAGAAGGCGGAACAACCAAAATCGTGTAGTCAAGTTCCCAAGCCGTGGAACGTGGGTGGCCTGTGGGCGGAAGGCTAGTAATTGTATGTAAAACCAGTTAGATTAAATAAATAAATAAATATGCGCCAGACAACACACTTCTTGTAATGGTCTCGAAGTAGGGATTAATATCCCTGTGTTACGAGGTACCACACAAGGAAATAAGCCAGGGGCGTCTCCCAGCACACGTTTCCTGAATTGACCCGACCGGGAATCGAACCCGGGACACTACGGAAATCGAGGCGAGAAACCATGCTACAACGCACTACGCCAATCGTGTCGACAATTATTATTTATCGATCTTAACTTACTTAGGATTAAATTGGCAATAGTATGACAACTCTGGTGTAATGAATGCCACCTTCATAAATAAATAAATAAATAAATAAATAAATACCTGGGACAATGCACACCAAGATCATCTGACCCCAAACTAAGCAGAGCTTGTAATATGGGCGTCAGAGACTGATAAACATACTTAAATATTTCTAAATACATACTTATATAGATATTAACACCCAGACACACAACAAATACAAATGTTCGTCACACAAATATTTGTCATGGGTGGGGATCGAACCCACGACCTCCGGCGCTAAAGGCAGGATCGCTGCCATTGCGCCAAATGCCATCTAGTTCGTTACACAAGGAAACTGGTGCTCAGTAATCTAAAATAATATATATATATATACCTATATATACATAAATATTTTTTTTTATTTTTTTTATTTTAAATTAGCATAATATTCAAATATTAATAAAAAAAACATTTTTGCTCAGCCTAACTCGTCCTCTGTTTTAAATCTCTCTGCCTGGAAGAGATCGCTCTGTAGCAATAAGACTGCCTCAATTGTACTTTAATTTTGACTTTTTTGTTTTTACGTGCTGTAAGTATTTGTTTGTGCAATAGAGATTATTTATCTTATAATAAAAAACATTAAAACAGACTGGTTGTTAAAACTCTTTAAAATTAGACGTCGACTCCATTCAGGATGTCTTACCAATAGTATTAAAATCAAACAAGTATTTAACTTTACAAGTTTCTACGCTACGAGTACGTTTACATTTTTTTTAAATAACAAAACAAACTGACCTTCCGATATAAACTCAAAGCTGTCTCAATGAAGTCCTTTTCAGCATCTCCTATAGCCTGATGCTGTGCCGGTGAGCTGGCCGTCAGAATAAAGCAAATAATGGCCATTGGTAAGGCCAGCATAGCGAGAGCATAGAAGATCAGCTCCCAACCGAGAGGTGCTGCCGAGAACACCCCTGACAGTGGCAGGGAGAGAACTATTCCGAAGAATATACCTGAAAATAGATTTAAGTAATAAAACATCTAACAGAATGTTTCAAACACTGGAATAAATGGGGACATAAAAAAGTAACTACGAGAAAGAAACAATAACAAACAAAAGAAAGGCTTAGTTTCATAAAAATTTAACTATTTAATGTATGATAACGTTATGCAAGCCAGTTTAAATTAAGAAATATCCTTATTTCAACCTAGAAAATAGTTGCAATATAATACTTGTTCATGATCCAATAAACACATACTTAGACATAAGCGACAAACACAGCACTTAGCAAAAACTGATAGTACACACATCAATATGGTCTAGGGATAATTAAATTAAACCTAAATAACTAAAATTCTATTAACTTTTTGCCAAGACACCTACACATTGAAATAAACCTTGTTTAATAGCCTATCTAATCTGATAAATAAACTTTCAGATAAAGGTAAAATAAAAAAAAACTTAGAAGAAGAGGAAAAACTCAGACATAATTTCAATTTTAACTTTATTTTTGAAACATCAAAACCTAAACAAAACAACTATTTTTTTATAAAAATTGTTGAAAACTTAAATTTAATAATCCGTGGATTTACCTAAGACTCTCCTGATACATATGCAGCAGTTCTGCATACTCAAAACAAGGGTGTCAATATCCTGTTGTGGAATACTGTCCCAAGTCCTGCTAAGATGCAAGAAAAGCTGGTTTTCATGCACAATATCTTCAGGGAAATTCCTGAGAGTTCTTCTCTGAATCATATCCCAGGCATGCTCAATACGATTTAAGGCAGGTAATTGTGCAGGCCAGTCTAAAGCTTGGATATCATGCTGTTGTAACCAACTTGTAACGATACGCGCCGTATGTGGACGGGTATTGTCGTGCATTAGCTGGAAATTTTGTCACATTTGCTGTCTGTGTGGCAAGAATACAGGCTCTAGCACCTCATCTCGGTATTTAAGAGCAGTCATATTGCCTTGTATCCAAACGAGGTCCGTTCTACCGCCGAGACGAATTCCTGGCCAAACCATAATCGTGCTACCTTGATACTTATGCATGAACTTGTTGAGGGTGCTGCAGTCGATTCCAACGTCCAGGTTCTCTCCAAACGCGTACTCTTTGCGAATGAGGATGAAATCCAAACCTGGATTCATCAGTGTAAAGCACAAGTGACCATTGAGAATGGTTCCAGATTTCGTGTGCAAATAGCCCATTGTAATCTTCTTCCTCGATTGCCTCTCCTTAGCGCTGGTACCCGAAGTGGCCTACAAGCACGTAGGTTGACTTCATGCAGTCGTCTTCTCAAAGTTTGACCGCTTACCAGCAAACCATACTCTCTCTGTAGCCTTTGAACCAATTGCATCGCCGTTACATTTGGTTGACTTCATACAGCATTTACTATGAATCGGTCCTGTACATGTGTTGTAATGCGTTGAGGTCCTCGGTGCCGTTCCACCACTTCCCCCGTGACACGATAACGTGACCAAAGCCTGGGTATAACGCTCTGACTGGTGCTCATGGCTTCAGAAACCGCAATTTGGGCTTCCCAGCCAGCTTGAATCATGCCCACTGCTCTTAACATTTCGTTCCTGGTCGAGTGTCTACGTGGCATGATTAAATGAACACCGGAGATGCGTTTGACAAAGATTTATAGAAATTTATGGAGTTTTAATTAAGTTAGAAGTTTGTGAAGATTTACGTCTTTAGAAGAAATTCAATGAATGCGAATTTCATCTTACAACAAAACCTTTTATATACAAATTTAAATTTAAAAAAGGAACTTTATAATGTTTTTATAATCTGTCATTAATAGTTTTCTTCTAAGGCCAATACTTTTTAAGTTATTTAAAAATGTTTTATATATCCCTAGACCATGTTGTTGTGTGTAATATTCACTTCGGGCGTATTTAGGAACGGAATGACAGTGAAACTTTTCGATTTTGATTAAACAAAAGTACATTTAGGAATAGATATATAGTAGCGTGTACAGTTTTAACACTACTCTCTCTGTGGAGTTAGTGTTTATAAAACATTTCTGGCAATAAATTGTCAGTACTTTGATTAGACCATGCAACTGCTACTAATCTCACCCATTATTAAAAAAACCGGCCAAGCGCGAGTCGGACTCGCGCACCGAGGGTTCCGTAAAAACCTGTGAAATATTTTTATTATATAATGTGACTAAAAAATTACGGTTTTCGCAATTTTTCCTTTATCTGTGCTATAAGACGTTACTTCGTACCAAATTCCAAGTTTCTGAGTTTAAGGGAAGTACCTTGTAGGTTTTGATTCCCTTGCGAGTGTTGAAAATTTGCGGAAATTTGCGACATAATCGACTGTATCTTTTGATTGCGTTGGCTTAGAAGTTTGATTTATTCACAGCTCTAAGGGACAGTAGACCTGAGTATTTAATTTAATTTCCAGATACCTTCACGCGTTCCTGAGTAAAAGGGTCTTGACAGACGGACAACAAAGTGATCTTATGGGTTCCGTTTTTTCCTTTAGAGGTACGGAACCCCTAAAAGAAGCTAATTAAGATAATTTTATCAAAACGACGAAATAAAATTATGTTTATTTTATTTTATATTACTACAAAATTAAGAAGTGTACTCTTATGAATAATACATTTTTTCTTATAGAAATACCAAACAGCCAATAAAGTATATAAGTAAAGTATAAATGAAACGAAAAGTAAACATTTTTAAATTACAAGTCTTAAAGTACAATTACATAACGTGTATATGTATGAAAGAGCCTGTGTGTGTGTGTGTGTGTGTGTGTGTATGTGCGTGTGTGGGTGTGTATGTGTGGGTGTCGCGTGTGTATCAATACAGGTAGATACGTAATATTTTGTCTTCCAGTATTATCTATAAGATATCCTTTCTAAATTTCCCCACCACTGTAAAAGATATCAGCAATGTAAAATTTATTATTGAACGTCCGTTGCAATCTATTAATCACGGAGTTTTGTGCATAGTTTGTCGAAGAGTGGAATAAAACTCAGCTACATAATAGTTGATTATATTAACCAGAAGGTAAATAATATGACATAGGTACGCAGTATACGTAGGTGGTGTTAATACTATCTAAGTGAATAATTTTGTATTTAAACAACTTTAATAATCAGGATTTCTTAGGAAATCTGAGTTTTCGTATTTTTTGTATGAACATTTGAAAATAAACAAAAATAAATACATATTCACACTGACTATAACTTTTCTTACGGTGCAGTGTAAGTAATCACCCGGTGAAATGTTTTGTTTACCAATATTTCATAATGCTTTACCTCCATAAACAATACTGCTGAACGGCTGCCTCTCGTTGGGAACCAGCCATTTGCACAACTGACTCTGGATCGCCGGCACCAGGCAAGCTTGGGCTATTCCCATCATGAAAAGTGCGTTGCAGGTCGCGATCCAACCTCCCTAGAAAAATACTTATTTATTTTTAATAACCTCGCTTGCTATAACCCTATCACACTCTATTTTAAAATTATTTTATGTCAAGTATTACGTATTTAATAAGGTTTGTCACAAAGGTACCTTCAGCAGCTAAAATTTTGTAGTCCCATGGGCAAAGCCGCGGGTAGGAAACTCTAGACACAAGTAAGCCGTCTCATTATTTTTCGAAGAAATCTTTATTTTTATCAATATAATTTAGTTCAATTGATGACGTTATTCATGATACTACGAGTATGTAATCCTTATGTATAAAAAATTAGTCAATTGTATATATTTTTAATACTAACATTTTTAAGACAAGACGAATTTGTTCATAAAGATTAATGAATGATAAAGACATCATACGTGTAAGCCATCACGTAGATTTACAATAACATCAAAAAGATAACGCAGCTTTTATTTATTGAAACTACACTCACATGGACTTGATTTTTAGCTGTTCTTCAAAGTCAGTTATAGTTAAAGATTTCTGGATTCGGGCGTTATGCTGCTATTCGTCGGCCTCCATTTAAAATATGTCATTGATCGTTGTACAAACCCTATTTATTATAGTTGGTAAAGCAGCACAAAGGGCTCCATTGACAACGAGAATGATCGTTGTCGCTGATTTTCCGTCAATCTTCCTGAGAATCAGGTCTGCAGGCACCAGAGCTACTGCGTGCCCGAAAAAGAACGAAGACAAAATGGTCCCTTGTATTCTTTTATCCCAGTTGTCATGAACCTGAAATAGGCATTTGGTGGTTATAAAGTTTAATTTTTAAGCTAAATGGGTCTGCGTTTAGCCTCTGTCTCACCTTTTGGTTAGCAATAACGAGGCCGAGGGTGGTACTCGCTTACCTGTGAAAATGTCTATTAACACTGGCCTTGAAGATACCGAGCTTCGGCCAAAAATGAAAGATCCCCAGAAAATGCTTGGCTTGAAGAAACTTAAGCAAAAACCAACAAACTATAGCAAAAATACTCATATCTGAGGTAGGATACCGTATTGGCGACTGCAACTCCCCATTCCTTTTTTATTTTGCTCCTTTGCGTGACTGCAAACATCAGAAGCGAAAGCCAAAGCTAAAGATGGATTGATAGATAGAATTCTTTATTGTACAACAAGCAAAGAAAGAAGGGCGGCGAAACTCGACTGCATGTTTTACAAAAACGTTACCAAACGGACATAATGTTAAATGAATAGAGTTAAATTTGTTGAATTTATTTCCCTAAAACCGGAATTTTTAAAGATGGCAGGTCAAAGATAAATTATTCCCGATTTCAATACAACAAAACTTTTCTGTAGTGCAACAAAAAGTGCAAATAGTAAACGGTGTTATTTCCTGTAAGAGTGTTCCAATCTACGCAGAAGTTTTCAATTACTGCAATCAATTCTATTTTCAATTTGTGTTAAAGTAAGTTATATTTTAACTGTTTTGAGCTAATCAATTAAATCTTTTTTTTTTATATTGCCCGTCAAGATGACCTCACTCCACCTGATGGAAAGCGGTCGTGAGGTCCAGCTATGAGGTTGACAAGCCCAGTCATTCAAACGAATCACTGGGCTGGCCATCCTCACCTTGAAGGCCAGCAGAAATGCCTTTTCACGCCCCGCTTGAAGAACCCGGGACTATACGAGGAAGGAAACACATGTGCTGGAAGAGCGTTCCACGTCTGGATGGTACGACAAAGAAAATACAAAGAAATACACTTTAATGATTTTTTTTTTGTATTTTGAATGTATTCTAGTGTAAAGTGTAAAAACATACTGATAAAGAGGCTGTATGGGCATATACTTCTTTGCCTTCCCAATGTTGTCATCAATGTCAATTTCAAATCACTCGCATTACGTTACGTTTGATTTTTATTATTTTAATATTTATACCATATTTTTTTAGTTTTAATCAAATAATCAAACTGTGAGAGAAAATAGCCCTCCAGAATTACCTGCACCACCTTTTGCAGAAAAACATAATCAAATTGAAACCCAGCAAACAAATAATGAAGCAAACAATCAAATAGCTCTTCCAACAATAACAATGGCAGCTGCCACTGCTGGCCGTTGCTTGTTTCCAGAGTGTGATGATCGGAAAAAACTTCATGTACCTGAGTCTATACGCAGAAGGGTCCTAGTAGACTATGACTAGCACAAGTGAGTAAACCATTTTCGGATATTATTGTTATTGTGCTGCTGGAATTCACACAGTTAGGTGTTGCTCGCACATAATATGTGTAAGCTTGTCATCAGGATCGTTTCGGAGCTCCTGCTGCATTCTTAGACAACTTGTAATATTTAACAAAATATTTAAATAAATGTACATAAATAAGTTAATATGTTTTTTTATTTCGTAGCTTACATAGCAGTAAAACTTTAATATGCCTCACACTGAGCTAAACAAACTTAATTTACGTTCACCAGAAATGTACTTCTTTTTTTCTTTGTCTAGTTCTATAGTTTTATGATGATGTGATAAGGGCTACAGGTGACAGATCGCTGGTACCGCAGGAGGCAGGAGGCAGTGGCACGAGCCAGCCGCATAGTAGAAGAAGCACGCGGCCCTACTAACAAACTCGCAGTGCGCCTTTGCATGGGACGTGTATAGGGTCGATAAGGCCCATCGAGGGTTCTCATTGCACGTATCATGTAGCGCTGTTGACTGAACAAGCCCGTTCGTACACCCGCGACGGGATCGGTCGCACGGACGAGGGCCCGTCTGCCGATCCGCGCAATTCTCCGGAATGGAATACTTTGCATGGAACCGTGCCACATTGTATTAGATAAATCATCTTTATTGCACAAACAAACAAATACAGCAAGTTAAACAGTAAGTAGACATAAAATGTACAATTTAGGCGGTCTTATTGCTTTAAAGCGATCTCTTCCAGACTACCTTCTGAAGAGAGACTTGTATAATATAACGGATAAGGCTGTGCAAAATAAAGGATAAGTAAGAGATATTTAAATAATAAACTAAATGATTTGTGTTTAATAAAATACATATAGGTATTGCAATAGGATCACCAGTTTCCATTTTAAAGGACTGAAAAATAAAAGATGAGACATAATAAGATACTAGGTTACAGAGAGAGGAAGTATGATTTGACTTGGGATTTAAAGACATGTAAAGACTGAGATGTGCGGATGGGTAAAGGTAAGGAATTCCACAGACAAATGGACCGAACAACAAATGATTTGGAATATAGGAAATGGAATGTGAGGGGACTGTTAGATGCAGTTTCCGACAAGACCTCATGTCTTCACTTTTGGCAGATTGCAGAAAGTGAAATAGTTCCTTGAGGTACGGAGGTGAAAGGGGATTAAACAAGACAGTGTAGAGAAGGGACAGAATATGCAGTTCTCGGCGAAAACGTATTGGAAGCCATTTCAACTGTGCCCGGAATTGAGAGACATGATCGAATTTACGCAAACTGTAAATGATGCGTACGCAGAAATTTTGAAAGCGTTCGAGTTTATTGAGGAAATTTGCACTGTATCACTGTATACAATTTGCATTGTATAACTATAATAAGAAATATCTAACCAAACAGCCTCCGAAACGTCGGACCAAATCTGACTGATGTGTAAGCATCAGTGTCCTTGTATTAATAAAAAAAATTATGAACCAACGATTTAAATTATAACCTCACTACCATCAATAGCTTTAAAATCTTTTTAACCCCAGCTTTAAAAGAGTTAAAACAATTAACTTTTTTGTTAGTCTAGCGTAGTTCTAAAAACGTCAACCAATTTCTTTTATATACGTGGCCCGTATGTAGAGGTTTGAAATTACATGGAAGTTAGCCGTCCTTCTTTACAAGTAAAGGTTACTATTAGTCTTTCTAAACATCTTTGACGTTTATAGCCATCTTTGCTCAAACATTCAAAACAAACTTCTAACTTCTATCACAAATTAGACATGCGCGGCGCTCTGACAGATAGCCCGCTTAGAACAACACGCCATTTTCGACGCACGCACACACAGACGTGAGTTTACAAGTGAAGTCCGAGCTTCCGTGAGTCGGGAAGTCGCACTGTCGCGAGTGTTTTTGTTTTTGTCGAACTTCGTGCAATTTTTCACATGATGAATTCTGTTTTTGGCCGGTTCTGTCAAATAGGTATAACTTACTTACTTCATTTTAAAAATTCAGAGCGAATATAGTAGTAACCCTAGGCGGTTCACGCAAGTTTTGAAAAAAGGTGCGAGCGGTCCTTCCGTAAACTCTTTATTTTGTGCCTCTATTCTGGAACGGCAGTCATTAAGCATTACTAAAATTGATGCTGTTCTGTCACAGTTCAGTAGATGTGAAAGGGACAGCTATACTTTTGAGGGATGCTTAACTTTGACTGTCGTTTCATAATTCGGGCTAAGTCAACCGTCTTAAAGGTCTTGATGCGCGTAAGTTCTTGCCCAGCCGCAGCTAAAGATTCTACTTTTAATTAGACAAATGTTTTATTTGTGTTACTTACTGTTATGTACGTGTCATTATGACGAGTTGCTTCTGTAAGTGCAAGCACGGCTATACCGATGCTACCGCGAATCGTAGCCATGACCGTTGCGCAGGCGAACATATAGAGCAGCTGTATGTGCCTGACCCCAATACGAAATCCTTAAAATTATAAAGAAAATTAATGAATTGACATACCAAATATTTTTACAACAATTTATTTTTGTTTAAAATGGGTTTTCGTTTGGCGTCAGTCTCAGTCTCACCTTTTGGTAAGCGATGACGAGGCCGATGCTGGTACACGCTTACCCATAAAAATTACGATTCACTCTGGCCTTGAAGATACCAAGGTTCTAAGTATCCGGAAACACAGACGCAGGGAGCGCGTTCCACTCCCTAGCGGGGCAGACCAGAAAAGAAGCACACCGCTGAGTGCGGATTGCTGGTAAGTCAACCACATGGGGGTGGAAGCGCTCCCGGTATCTAGTGGTCCGGTGGTAGAAAGTAGAGGGTGGTGTGTTATGCTTTAAACTAAACGAAGGCCAATTATCTGTCTAAGGTATGTGTGACTGAGTTGTACCTCGACTCGAAACCCAGAGGTGATGGTTCATATCCCTCGTTGGGTAATTGGATTTTTGGGAACATAGCACGGGGTCTGGTGATAACCCACCCGCATTTGCCAAGCGCGGTGGTTAAGCTAATACTCATCAATTGTAGTGACGATTTGATTTCAACAAATAATATAGACTAATTATTTAACTTTACTAGCGATATTCTTCTATTTAAACGGTTATAGGTGAAGTCTCAATCAGTTATCGTTCATTCATGCTAACTTAAGTTCGTCTTGTTATTTCTGTAGACTCATTCAATATAAGTAACATAACTTACGGGTTTTCACCACCACCCCATCATGAGCATCCACGAACTGATACTTCAAAAATTCCACGTCCATTCTTATGTAGAATCCCACAAAACACTATCTTCTTGCGCGACACAAAACAACGGTATGTTAAAAATAAAAATCTGATTACATATTCATTGTAACCATTTATTTATCAGAAGGTAACAACTGTCATCCCTATGCAAACGTTATAATTAAAATTTAATAAAAATATTGAAGCGTTCTAATTTCTATTTTCAGTGCTCTAGTAATTAGGTGTTATTTCAAAAACCATGTATCTTCTAGTTCCAACTCTACGTGATAACTGAACATCATATTTCAGTAAGATGCTTCTCAGTTACACCTGTCTTGAATAATAATCCATTTCAAACTTTACGACTAACTAAATAGGTATCTTTGTTGAATGCGTTTGAGTTTGAAGAAATTTCAATGTCAGCGTAGAATGTATCGCTCTAGTTGATAATAATATTTACTTGAAGTATAAACATAATAAAACCATAAACTTGTCTGATGACGTTAAGAGGAAGTTAAAGTCGTATTCGGCATACATGCTAATGAACTCAACTCTCAGTGCCTACGTGTAGTAAAAATAAAAATGTTTTATTTAATAAAGATACCAACGCAACGACGAACGCATCTTGACGAGCTACTTTATGATGGTAACACCCTTGGTGCAAATAACAATTTTGCATATAATATTACTTCGTCCAACAACCTTTAGTAACCTAGCACCTATTTCTATTTTAGATAACATTTGTTCGATATAACATCGATTACACTTACATTCATGATGATCATCATCATCAGCCTTTAGAAGTCCACTTCTGGACATAGGCCTCCACCATTGAATGCTAAAGTGAGCGGATTTAGGCTGTACGCATCCAACGGCTTCCCGAAACTTGCACCAGATCATCGGTCCACTGGGTAGGAGGTCTGCCCACACTACGTACTAACTATCGAGTTTCATGCCGGAGTGTTCTCGATCGAAAACAACCTCCGAACCGGTGGTAAAGACACATGATGTTTAATTATGATATTAAATATCATAGTATTATTTTATGTAAGTTTATTTTTACTCAATATATTTTTGCTACCATTTTTTTTTGTATATGACTTGTCATATACAAAAAAGATTAGTAGTAGTAGCAGTACTTTTTATAAGTCTATATATATGACTAAAGATATTTTTACTTTTTACTCTTTTACTTTACTTTACTGCGCCTCTCAGTTGGTGGTCGCTACTCCAGAACCTTTACTCCACAACAGTCATCAGTTCTGCGAGTGACGTGGCCTGCCTATTGCTACATTAGGTTGGTTATACGATGAGCTATATCGGTTACTTTCAATCTTTTGCTTATCTTCTCGTTGCGGATCCTATCGCGCTAATAAACACCAAGCATGGTTCTCACCATAGCGCGCTGAGCCACCCTGAGCGTATTCAAGAGGCCAACTGTTAGGGACGTGATCCTTAACAGTTGCTCTCTCAGTGCTCTCTTCTCAAGACTGGCAACATGCAATCCTCGAAAATTGCGTCTCCATTATACATGTAATCACTTTAAATAGATCCTAATTTTCTAAAATTTATATAGGTAAAACTAGTTCTAAAATTATATTGATGGAGTCATCTCAACCCAAAAGATAACCTTTTAAAGTTGTGTTTGTGTTTATAGAAAAGTTTTTACCAAGATTCTCAGAAGCTGTGTGTGTGAAGTTTGTTTGTTTAGGCTGCTTTTCCACTAGAGATGTTCTTTGCAGCAATGCTGGAAGAATATGCAAGGTAACCTATAAAACTATAAGACCGTTTCCATTGATGCAATTATATGTAACGGAGCGAGTAAGATGTGCAAGGAAGATGCGAAGCTCGATCTATGCAATATAATTATCCACCCACAGTAGGGAATCCATAGCACGATCTAATAGAACGCATCAATTCATCTAAAAAACATAGCTAAGTAGAACCCGTTTTCAGCAGTGCTTTGGTATGTGGACCAATAAATAATATTATGATTAGTTGATATATAACGTAGTATAGCACATCTTTGATGGAAAAGCAGCCTTATCCTAGTGTCTGAGAGAAAAGCCACAAGCTTTTCTTTTCAAAGGTGTCACTTGGTCAGCTGAAATGTGGTGGGCAGTTGGTTTCTTTGCTTTGGAGAAGTAACTTACAAAATGCAAAATTTGACTTTCTCAGTTCAAACAATATCTACCTTCAAACTGTTTGGAGATCATCGTTTTTGCAGAATAATAATTACGTTTTTTAGAGTTTCATGTCTCACGGGTACAATGAAAATTGGAAACAAGTCACTTTATTTGTAATTTTAATGGAATGAAAAATAAGTCAATGTGAGGAACGAGCTCGTTAAAATGCTGGTTTTTGTACATGGGGTAACAAAAGTTTAAAAATTAATAAAATGGGCAAAAACTGGACAGTTTATATTTACAAAAAAAGTCTTAATAAGTAGCACTAAAAGTTGTTTCTATTTATTTTTCAGGAGATTCATTTTTCTTTTCTTCCATGCTGTTTTTGCTGGTCAAAACTGGATCCATTTCCTCTGTAATCAGAATAAAATAACCATTTGAATATTAAACAAAGGGGGTATCTAGGGTTCATGGTCACAATAATCTTGAAAACGAATAAAATCGAAAAGGCTGACTTTTAGGGCTCTGCATTATCATGAGATGGAGTTGTGAAAATGTTTAAAAAAAAAGCTCTACTAAGTCATTTGCACTTGGTTCTCATTGCGCCTATTCGATTCATTATGACTCCGTGGATACGAAAAAACATTTGGCATACACTTTGCTCACTGATTTTTAGCTGTATAAGTGTTTAAATTCACGGAATCAAGGGGGACCGGGTATTGCATGGGATTATTGTGGTTCTTTATTATTCGCTGAACTCACGGTAACGATTCAAATTCTTTTGGAGCTGAAATCTATGGAATCATATTTTTTTTTAATGCCAAGAATCTGTACTCAGGGGCGGTTCTAGAATGAGATCTCTGTTTAAATCGAGTTTCACGTCCTTTCAGAATACGGCCCTAAAATTACTCTAAAAACTTCGAAGACGCCAATCACTCGAAATACTCCAAAACTGTGGATGAGCATTAAGGAGAACCCGCTCTGAAACCTCTGCTGTGAACAAAGCCTTACGCTTTCGAGACGTCCTTGTGGAAGCGCATACGCGCTTGCACATTACTTTTTGCCAAAAACACGATAGTCTGAAAACCACTCTAAGTTACGATCATTAACATAGTCATTTTTGTAAATCACACTTACCTGGGTCAGCCGATTCCCTCAACAAAAATTTAGGGTCGTCCCATTTCTGTCTTTCACTAGTGCCAAACAGAACAAAAATTGTTCCGGTGATAGCACAGATGGTTGCCATGATGAGGAACACCCAGCGCCAACGGCTAACATCGGACTGGAGAAAAAAATTAACTTTCTATAAGATTTGTCTAGACATCCTTAGACTGGAATAAAATCACATTCAAAATGACTATAACCAACTTTGAAAGTCCTTAATTCTAGTTTTAGTTCTAGGTTAAGTGAAAGTACCCAGCTAGCAATTATAAAACTATTTCGAGTATAAAGTAAATTGAAGATTCTAACTACTAACAATCTAGTGTAGCAATCATGTCAAGAATTATTGAGTTTCACCCCTTAAACTTAGAATTTAAATGTATTCTAATATTCACTACAGTAAAATTTTAGGTTGTAAGAAAAATGTATGTTACTCGTACCTCAATAAATATGCATGAATAAAATACACTCAATGCCGCGCTGAAATACTTACAGAATCATTTCTCAAAATGTAACTTGTAGCAATGGGCATCAAAACGCTGCCAAGGTTGGCCACGAAGTTGAGAAGAGACATAATCACTCCCGCATAGTTTGGCGATAGATCCAGTTGACATACCTAAACAAAAAAAAACAGATTATAAAACAGAACTGAATTGGGTTCATAAGGTGGAGATTTTTGCCTATTAATGTAGACATCCTTGATCTGTCAAGAATCAAGTATCATAATTTTAGAATCAGAAATTAAGTCATCTTTCAGAAAAGCGTTATAAAATGTGCAGAAATTGAAGCCAAAAACCATTTCTTCCAAAAATGAGCTAGCCAACGAGCTTGATGATCACCTGGTGTAGTCTTTTTATATCGTCAAGATCGAAATGGTATCCAAAGTCCCATTCGTCACCATTTTTATCGCACTCGCTCGTAGAACTGTCATAGTCTCCTATATGTACTCGTATGTACGAGTATTTTGATTTCTGTGATGCTTGTGCTCAGGATGTTCACACGATATTGAGGAAAGGAAGCAGAGCCGTTCTTCAAAACGTGTATCATCGATGATGAATACATTGTCCATGACATTCTATAAGTAAAATTCAAGCAAAGCATTTTTGAGGTATCGTTGATGTAATTGAAAAAGACATTAAGCTTATAGCATTTGAAAATGAAGATGAAGGAAATGGTACTGTTACTAGAGCTGATGAAGACGAGTAGGAAGATGGTGTATATGAAATCGCTGCGGAAAATGAACAAAATAATGAAATCGTAAATTAAATTGTACCTGAAATAAATAATGAAACAAGAAAGTCTAAGAGACAGATAAAACAACCAGTTCGATTTGATGAAGAATTCAGCTACTACAGTATAAGTGTTAATTACAGTGACGCCATGATTCCAGATACATTGCAGTAGGCGACTACAAGTGATGAAGCTGATCAATGGAAAGGAGGATGGATGAAAATGGACCGAGAGATGAATAGTCTGGTGAAAAATAATACTTGGACGCTAGTGAGTGCACCACAGGATAAAAAGGTACTAGATGTTAAATGGGTGTACAAGAAAAAATCTGAAGAACTCTATAAAGCCAGGTTAGTGGTTAGAGGTTTTCAACAAACGGAGAATGTCGATGACACGTATTCACCAGTAGCAAGTATGCAAACTTTAAAACTACTTCTGTCATATTGTTGTCAATTCAAATTAAGTATAGTACGTCAAATGGATGTAGAGACAGCGTTTTTAAACGGCAAAGTGTTATCAGAAGTGTTTGTCAAACAGCCTCTTGGTTATGAAGATGGTACCAATAGAGTTTATAAATTATACAAATCTTTATATGGTTTAAAAGAAAGCCCGCGTGCTTGGTACGAATGTTTCAATGTTTTTGTAATGACAACTTTGTGATGCTACTAATCATCAATCTCTTTTCTATGCCAGGATCAGTTGTAACTTGTAATTAAATTGGAACAAATGAAACAAGAAAAGATCATTTGGGGATTTTAATCCCTCTGTCAGGTACGGTATCCCCTCCTTTGGCCAAAATTTTTCGCCAAAAAACTAACCTAAGCCTAAGTTTGATTTCCCAAATGAATTTTGAGTAAATGGACTTTGGTTTTTTATTCATTCGGTCAAACATTTTGCTTTGTCAAGTTTTATTAAGACTAATGTTAATATGGCAAATGTTTCATTTTGGCAGATAGTTTTCCAAAAAAATGTTAAGCCAAATTGTGACTTCATACTTACTCATAATATAGTCAATGCAAATGATTATTTTTGCTGGTATAGGAACACAGTAGCGGCAGTGGCCGGCGAGTGCCAGGTCTGAACTGGCAGCGAACGAACATAAATGGAAAAAAAGTGTTGATATTATATCGGGAAATTAGATTGTCTTTATTTATATAAAAACATAAACGGCTACATATTTTATGCACCACTCAACTTGGTATGTAAATAATTAAATTGACAAAATCGTATGCCATACAACATTTTGGAAACATTTTGCCAAGTGAAACATTTGATCAAATAATATTTAGCAAAATGAAAAATTACCAAACAACTATTTGGTGTACAATAATTTGGCAAAAAGAGATTTGCTTACTAAAACTTTGCGAATAGTTGTTTGAGAAATATTTTTTTGGCAAATGAAAATTTGCGCATATTAGTTTGCGATATGATATTTTGGGAAAAGTATTTTGGCCAAAAATTAATCCGTCAGGTACATATAAGTATGCTCACAAGAAACCCAGCTGAACTAAATCCACTGATAGTCATTAAAGCAATGAGTGCCACTACTGCCAGCCACTTTTCTTCGGGTCCTAGAAATGACAGCAAGATCAGGCCAGCTGCAGTACCATACAGAGCTGTAAAAAAAACATTGAATAACTTTTACATTATGATGTGAAAATACAGTACAGTGCACATACACAATATTGTAAAAACCATCAAAGCAGACTGGGCACCTCTGGACCAAATGGTAAAAAAAAAAAGTGTGAAAAGATAAGTAGGTATTCTTCAAGTGCATACATTTAGTATGAAACCGATGTCATCTGAAGGCGTGTTAGTTAACACGTGACGTCAGACAAGTGAGATCGTACCTTAAATGTTACTTGAGTCCATGGATGGACACAAAAAAAAATTGGTCGAAATAATGATTTATCACCGTTTTTTAATGTAAATGACCAAACCTCAAACGAGTCAGTTCATTAACTTACCAATAGATTGAAATATTTTTCTGCTATTAGTGAGACTGAGTAAGCTTTTGTTGAGAATCCACTCGGAGAGAAACGATGAGAACATACTTCCCACCCACATTCCAATGTATGGCAGAGCTGAGAGAATTGCACTCTGCAAGAAATGAACAAAGCAATGATTAAGCATTATTGAAAAGTTCAGTCTATGAATATTTGCTTTATGATGATTCTCGCACCATGTTATGCATGGAAGATTTTGGTACAGCAAATTTAGATCCTGCAAAGTGAAAACTTCAATCGCTCGATGGCGAATGTACATTTCAATATCAGTACGTCTACCATGAGTTGCCGTCGTTCGCGTAAAATATTTGTATTGGGATTTCGTACAGCGCTCTTGTTGAATCGAAATGTACCGTTGTTTAGTTTCTATTTCAAAATGGCAACTCTTGGTAGACGTTTTGCTGACCTTTGCTCAGCAGAGGGACAAACTAATTTTTTCACTATTTCCATGGACACTATACTATTTATACTAGTAATGATACAGCGTGCTCAGTTTGTTTTTGAAATTATTTGAATTATATATACCTTTTGTTTTAGTGTTTTCATATGATACACTAGATGTTCCTGTTGGTGAAATGGTAGCAATCCTGCCTTTAGCACCAAGAGTCGTTGGTTCGATCTCCACCAATGACAAACATTTGTGTTTGTGGTGTGTCAGGGTGTTATTATCTACTCAAGTATGTATTTTGTAATATTTAGGTATGTTTATCAGTTTCTGACACCAATAGTATAAGCTCTGCTTAGTTTGGAGTCTTATTGTGATTTGTCCCAGACATTTTTTTTATTTCAATAATTTTGAACGTTCAGTCTCATTTTGCTAGTTACACAAAAATTAAGTGCATTGAAAAAATCAATATATTATTTTTAATACGGTTTCAACATCACCTACTGAGCATGCTATATCATTTGCGGTATGAATAACCACTCTGTATGAGATTAGGCTTTGAAATATCTATGTTTCATACTTACATTTTTCAAGGAGATCTGAAGGCCTTTCTCCATGTACGTAGGCATATCCACAAAGAACAGTACGAAGCAAAGCACGAACCCAAACTCTGGGGCCATCAGCACAAGAACGGGTCCACTACGGAGTATGTGCTTCCATGGTGTTGGTGGGACTTTCTGAAAGGAACAGCTATCAAGTTGCAGGATTTTATAAACAGAGTGATTCTTAGAAGAGAGCATCGTGGCCTAGTGGTTCAGCACCCGAACTGATCGTAGATCATGTGGTCCCGAGTTCAAATCTGGCCAAAACCAAAATCTTTGTGTTCATTGTTAAATAACCGACTAACTCTCCGGTGACGCAAAACATCGATAACAAACCAAATCAACCCGGATAACGGCGGAAGGCTCACCACCTACCACGTTGGGTTCTAATACCATTGGTGAAAAGTGAGCTTCTGAGTGTTCTGTTCAATATGACGGCACAGTCTCTTGCCTCTGACTACCCCGCTTAGGATAAAGTCGTAATGGTTTGTATGTATGTACTCGTATTTTGTTAGAAATGATGGCTGATTGATAGATAGTATCAAAGGCAACGTAACGTAGAATAGGTGTGCCTTTTGGCCAAGTGGAGCGATGACTTGCGAAAAGTTGCGGGCAGAAACTGGATGCGTCTGGCTGAGTATAGTGTGCACGAGCTCGGATTGGAGACGGCCTATTTTCAGGAAAGGACCGTGATAGGCTGATGATTATGATGATGGTCTTCATTTTGAAGATCTACTTTTTTGGTATTCGAATGGGATATACAAGGATTTCCTGAGCAACAACCTGGCTTGGATCAAATAGCGGCCTCTCATCTAAGAGACTACGACTCTCTTTAGGTCGCTGAGTTGGCAGAGTACTTAATAACACTTACTTAAACTTAAAATTTTAACCCCGTTTCACTAGTAGACGAAAACTTGTGTATGTTCTATGTTTAGGTGGTAAGTACCCGTAATATGTAAATGTGCAGGTTAACAGAATTTGTCACCCACCCACATTAAGTTTTGTTCAGTTAACGGTTAGATGATCGTGTTGTTAATTGTCCCATAAAATTATTTGCCAGCTTTAGCAAGCAATTTCGTCAGATCAAACTTAGGTGTTAAAACTATCCACTTTGTGATTAAGTTTAGAATTTAAGTGTACACAACTTCATTAAAAACCATTCAGAACTTTTGTGTGACTAGAACATACAAACAGAATGCGATGTTTTTTTGTATTTAATTTCGTCCTTACAATAGCAATTGATTATTTCAAAAAAAATGAGGCAAAAATAAACAGGCATAGTTTAACACCAGTAGGTCTCCCATGAGTTGCCACTTTGAATTTAAATTATCGTTCGCAAAAAAAATGTATTGGGATTTGACATTGTCATATCATGTGTCATCCCAATACATTTTTTTTATGCGAACGATAACGTAAATTAAAAATGGCATTTCGTGGTAGACGTACAGTTCACATTTGGTACATCATTCCAAATTTAAAATTCTCACCTTTTCAGAAACGTTCAACGTCGCTTCAATAAAATCTCTTTCCTTTTGGCTTATCGAGCGGTGATCCTTCGGGGTGTTCGCAGCAAGGAAGTGCCACAACAAGGTGGTGAGGAAAAGCAGGCCAGAGTTGACGTAGAAGATGAGTTTCCAGCCCACGGCGGTGTCAGCCAAGAAACCAGATACAGGCATGGCGATGACGGTTCCTAGTTGCGCTCCTGTAATTACAAAGTTTTTTTATGTATTGCCCGTCAAGATAACTGTATAAACCCACAGCAAAGTGCAAGGATTTTTGGGCTATGGTCGAATAAATAACACGTCAAATAGATTTAAAAAAGGGAGCTTCTTTAAAAGTTACCACATAATAATATATAATATGCAAGATAAATCCTAACATCGCCTTCTAGCAATGTTGGTTACTCAAAAGATCAACGCCATTTAGTATATTATCGAACTAATCTTAAATACAGAAATGGACTATACAATGACTCCACTCCACCTGATGGAAAGCGGTTGTGAGGTCCAGATATAGGGCTGTTTCGCTTTGTGTGATGAAAACCTTAACAAACAGTACCAAAAAAATCCGTATAAGTAGACATGCCTGGGAGTGAAAGCATCCACTGTGATAATATTGAAATAGCATGCAATTTAGATGCTTGTTTGTATTGCATACTGCAGTTAAGATGCACTAATTTGGTTTACCTTATCTTAAGTTGTAGCGCAAGCATTTATTTATTAAATGACCTTTAATTATTTGTAACAATGTATCTCGTTTTTGCATAAAACATGAACAATAAAACATGATGAAAAAAGGAACTTCTAAAACTTTGGCTTATTTTTCTCAGTATAATAATGAGAGTTCCCATACCAGTGGTGAAAAGTTGGCTTCTGAGTGTTTCGTTCACCATGACGACACAGTCACTTGCCTCTGACTACCCCGTTTGGGATAAAGTCGTGATGGTATGAAATGTTATGTTAAATATAAGAAAAACTCTTTTTTCGTCGGGGCCAAAAGCATGCCTAATCACCCATAGGTTTCGGAATAAGCATGACTGCTAATTCCGAAACCTATGGGTGATTAGCAATATAAAGTTTTATTGATAGTACATACATTCGTTTAATTTCAAATCATTTTTAAAATTAATATTTCTCATCTTCATTTTTTTTGAGTGTTTCAAATAATATGACTTTTATAAATATTGTACTTCTTAGGTACCTTTTGTACGAAAAGCTTTTTATCATCTAACAGCAAATATATCAGCAGTTTTGAAAACAATGCAAATTATTTATCATTTATATAAGACTAATTGATAACGAATAAAGTTAATAATGACTTCCGTATTGTCTTGCTTTGGAAAACCCATCATGATAAGATTTCAGCAAAATAAATAATAATGAGTTGCCATAAATTTCGCAAAAATTGCTCAGTATCATTCACGGAAGTATTCATGTCAATCAGTGTCAATCACACCGGACAGACAAAAAACTAGTTTGTCTACCATGAGTTTCTGTCACGTAAACTACGATAGTTGACTTCAATTGTATGCCCTTTTTGGTTCCATTTCTTAACACTAGGAGCGCTGTGCTGAAATCAACGCGGACTCTAGCAGCTGTCATTTGTGTAAACATAAGGTACTTAAACTGAAATAGATACTATGTTTGTCAAAAAAAGTGCATCCCAAAATCAAGAAGATTTACACAAATCATTCCCATTTCTGTGATATGAAGTAGAATCGATTGAGAAGGTCAAATAGTCAAAAATATATTAATTAACAGAACTTTTAAAAAGCACATACGACAAGCGAATTACAAGGCAAAAGTACACTTTAAAAATTATGAGAAAAATTAATAGCTGCCGTTGCGTTTAAAAAAACAGCATGCGAGGTTTTCATACAAACGGCCCTTGCGTATACTATGGCATTTATATTTAGTGGCTAAATAAAAACTGCCTTTTAAGACTCACCTCCATAAACCATACCAGTGTAACTAGTTCTTTCAGAATCTGGCAGCCATTGTCCTAAAAGAGTATGAGAAGCCGGGAACAGACAAGACTGCGTCAGCCCCATCATCACGCGAGACGCGCAGACCATCTTCCAACCACCCTGTTAATAAAAAACTTATGAAAATAGGCGTCAAGTTGTGTCGTCCAGATATTATGTGTTTTTGTTCACCAAAGACATGTCTGCGCAACGGCGAGAACATCTATTTGATTTCAATTTATTTCTAGCGCTCGATTTATTGTGGGCAAATGCAGACGCGCGGACGGTCGCCACTTATTTTTGAGGGCTGGTCTTTTTGATTTAACGCATAACATCCTGCCGCTCTCGCGCCGCCAGAGGCTTACAAAGGAAGTTCGGAAAGCGGAACATTGAGGGGTTATCAGACATTGGCAAACAACAACTTAATACAGCAAAGACGTCTGGTAACACTTCTGAATAGGTGACATGTTTAATAATTAATATAAATTTAATATAAATTCTCAATTACTCTCCCAAAGTGTCTAAGTTAAGGTTAAAGTTAATTTGTTAGGTTAACAAGTCCGGTTAGTTTGTTAATTTAAATTTTAGATTAAATGAGGACCACAAGCCAGACCAGGCCAATACAATACAAGTAAGTCTTACAATAAAGGTAGTAGTGAGTATTGCATTTAGTTTTATATTATTTCCATTTCATTCTTTTTATTCTTTCTTCATTTATTTTAAGGTATATTAAGTAAGTCTTAGAATAAAGGTAAGAAGTGAGTATTCCATTTAGTTTTATATTATTTTCATTTTATTCTTTTTATTTTTTTATTCATTTAATTTAAGGTATATTTAAAGTATATTCATTTGATTTCCCGGTATCTAACGATTACTAAAGGTCTCTTCAAATGCTTTCATTTTCATGGCTCGTTTTCCTGTACTAAAAATGTCAATGTGCTTAAATTTTTCGTTGTAGGTTCTAGGCAACCTTGTCATAACAGATTTTTTTGAATAATTAGTACGGTATTTGGGAACCTTAAACAAAGGAGTATGCCCCGTGCGGATCCTCGGTGCACAAAGACCAATTTGTGCAATAAGGTTAGGCACGTCCAGATTAAAAGGTAGTTTCATTGATTACTGGCCACCCTGGTGTCATGCTTGCCCCTTTGGAGTATTAAATAGATCGACGGAGGTTTCGAAGATTGTTTCGACGTCGGCTCGTCGCAGTGATGACATTATGCAGGATTGGAATGTAACATCGTCTACGAGTAAGAGTGAATAAAAGTGTAAGCTATATCTGTGCATCGGAGTTGTAAGTACAATACTATTTGTTAATTCGTGATGAAATGTATGGGCCGATGAGTTTCTTGCCGGTTCTTCTCATCAGAATCTAGGTTCCAAACCGGCGGTAGATTCACGTCAGTTAAATATAAATACTATAACATATTTGAATAACTATATATTGTTTGAATTCCATTACCCTTTCTGAGGTCGTTTATTACACTATAATGTCGGTTAGGATTTGCAGAGTTTGGACTAACACTCATTGAGATGACTTAACGAAACCATTTAAAACAACTTACTTACCATAGCAGCAAAAGTCGGCAACGTAGCGCATATAGCACAGTTCGCGATCAGAGAGATGAGAATGATGGTCTTCCCTCCAATCTTCTTGGAGAGAATCCCGGAGGGTATCTGCATCAGCACGTAGCCCCAAAAGAAAGATGACAGGATCAAACTTTGCGTCTTCTTGTCCCAGTCGTAGGTCTGAGTGGAAAATTAAACTAATTGAGAAAACATCATGGATACAATTCCTGGGCCTATATTTTATGTTAATGATTTTCATTTAAATTGTTAAATGCTATTTTATGGTAGTATCCATAAACACATACCGATTTATTATGGTGTTTTTTTTCTATTGAACAATAATTCAGTTATTGCATACATACGTACCATCACGACTTTATCCCAAAGGGGGTAGTCAGAGGCAAGTGACTGTTGCCATCATGGTGAACGAAACACTCAGAAGCCCACTTTTCACCAATTCACGACGCTCTTAGTCATTCAAATATCCCATGAAAAAATCTAGTATCATTGAAATGTATCGAACAACTGTTTTATTTTGTTTTAATTTAGGGTTGATCTAAATATTATTTAAAGCTTCTTTAGTAACCGATTTAAAAAAAGGAGGACTTTAATAAAAATACGTACCTACTATGTTGGTAGATATCTTTCTCATACTGTTAACTGATAACTGAAAGTTAACTGGGGTGATTTGGGACATTCTTTTAAAGTTTGAAAGGGTCCATCCTATCTTTCCATGTGGTCCCAGGTTCATCAAATCCCAAAGACTTCAAAAAAAATTTATAAAGTATTTTTCCACAAAAATAACATTGTTTTTAATTTTTTGATGTTGATATATTAGTTACAATAATACCACTATACTTACCATTATACCAGTATTTTCAATATCGGAGACATTATTACTAGTGTCATTGCTGTGGCTCTCGTTATGTTTGGTGTCATCAGACATCGCCAAAACAGCGACGGCCATGCTGGCACGAGCGATGAACAGTGACGTCATGATGAAGAATAGGCAAAGCATTTGAACGTGCCGGACTCCGTAGCCGTACTCTGACAAACCATGTTAAAAACTTATAGTTATTTAGGGGATTTATCTAAACTATAATGATTTAACGATAAAAGGTTTTTTGGGATTAGGATAAAACTTAAAATTAACTGGATCGATTTTTAATTATACCCTTTCACAAATTTTAAGTTTTAAGTGCGAAACATAGACCATACTTTAGCGGGAGAAAACAGAACAGCCAAGTGAAATTCGCGAGGGCAAAGCTGCTGGCAGAAAAATAGTAACTAATTAAACTTTAAAGATTCTATAGATTAAGCATATCAAGCGGGTCTCAACTTCCAACTGAGCTACAATGAAAAGCAGTTATTTTTCTGTGTTTCTCTCATGAATTATTCTCATTAATTATGTACCTATTTTTTCTTAAATCCACTATTTTTATGTAAACATTTTCGTCGTCTTTTGAAATAAGCTCACGTGAAAATGAAAGAAACCTTTGAATTGCTAGTTTATTACCAAACACTTTCGCTACTTTGATTTTATTCTTAGAAATGTTATTGGCATTTAATAATATATTCAAACTATTAGAAACTACATACTTTTGGGTTCAATGGCGTCTGCTTCATCTTTTTCTTGGAACTCATTTTTTAGTTTTTCTGCACCCATAACTGTCAACTGTCTCATCACTAGCTAAGATATAATGTAAAGTGAAACAGCATAGTATGCTTCTATTTGAATAGCTATCATAATCTGATTGTCATGGAAAGATATGACTTATGCTATTCGAGATAAATTACAAAGTTGCTATAGTAATTTAAAGAGGCAGGTGTAGCGAGATAACAGATATTTAAATCTTTGTTAAAACATAAAGTGAGCAGATTAAATCTTTAACATTTCATAACTACTGAACTGGGTGCTATCTGACATAACTTTTTATTTGATTGGTTTGTTGGCACAGCGGATTGTGATCCTGCCTACTTCGCAGGGGCTCCGAGTTAGATTCCTACGCTGGAACAATATTATGAAAAATGTACTATTTCTTGGAGTAGGTCGTTGTATGAAAAATAAATGTAACCG
This sequence comes from Udea olivalis, assembly GCA_947369235.1. NCBI lineage: Eukaryota > Metazoa > Arthropoda > Insecta > Lepidoptera > Crambidae > Udea > Udea olivalis. Next base: position 21,126,600 of record OX376351.1, on the reverse strand, counting down.
GTTCTCACAAAATTTTCAAATACCTAATCAGTTTGTCTACCATGAGTTTATCACGTTAAGTACAATATTTTGTAACTTCTACCTTCTCCTGGTCTGTTAATTTAGTTTTTATTTGCCTTTTCTGATCTATTTGGTTATTGGTGGGCTAGTAGGTAGGTACTAGGTACGTATCCTGAATTGTTATTTAAAATTTAATTATCTATTTTTGATGTCTACTCAGTTTAATATTTGTTTTCAGTATTTGGATATATTTTGAATGTATTTTCATAGCTTTCAGTGTTTGTTTTGAATGTATCTACATCTTGCTAATTTTGTGCACTTACTTACCCATCTTATCATTTTCCTCTACTTGGGTTGTCTGGAAGAGATTGCTTTTTAGCAATAAGACCACCTAATTTGTGTCATCGTATTATCTCATGTTACCTGTATTTTTATTTTTGATGTGCATTGTAGTATATTTATCCTTGTCAACTCGGTGAATGCGGACGCCAGCGGCTAGCATTGTAAACTCCTGGTTGACAAACTGGATATATCACATGCCTAAATCTGGACGGGCCTGTTGGTGCAATGGCAGAAACTATGCCCTTAACTTCAAAAGTCGTGGGTTCGATCCCCACCCAGAACAAACCTTCATGTGAAAAACATTTACTTTGAGTTCATTCTTAAAACTGAGGGTAGCGAGCAATTTAGTCAGTAAACATCTAGCCTAGAGGATGCGCTATTGTCAGGTAACCACTTACTCTTAGAATAATTACATATAAAAACCAAGTCCACGCGCCCACTTTGGAGCACCTTAATTGGAGCCATAAATGGCTCCAAACGGACCGCTTTGCAGTGTTCATTACAGCTCCGCAATGTTCAATGTCAAAGCGCGCCGCACGTAAGCAAGTAATAGTCACGCTGGTGTGGATCGGATTATTGCTTCATTATTATATTAAGAATCCTTCTATACGTTAACATTGTAAGCACATACTGGCTGGAAATTAAAGATCAAATTACGAAAGTGCTCGCTACTCAGTTGATGGGATGAACTTGACAAGTTATAAAGGATTGTACTAAGGCTCGAGAAAGTTTAAAAAAAATATGTTTTTTCTTATAATTACGCGAACACTAGATTTTTTTATACATGATTAAATAGACAGTCATTTGATTACAACGGCACCAGGTGGTAAGTGAGGATGCGATCTATGATGGAACATATCTGCCGAGTGAATGCCTATCAGCTTTTCTTTCTCAGTTTCGGTTCAGATGATACTTGGTGAGCGGTACATATAACTTACTAAATTGAGCTCAGTTAAACTTAATTTACTTTTCTGAAAACAACGTTGATTCTGTTTTTTATCTCAGATAAATATTGCCTTGAATAAGCTGTAAACTTTGCCTAGGGCCGTATTACAATCTTTAGCCACTAATATTGCAGCGTGGCCGTTTACGGTTCTAAAAATGCTCACGTTCTATTGGTTCGACGACCGACTTGGTGTAATGGTTAAGAAGTTGGATACTACACCAGAGGTCGCGGGTTCAATCCCCGCACAGTACAAACATTTGTTTGCATGAACATGTCTGTTTGTACTGGTCTGGGTGTCTCCTATGTATAATAAGTATGTATTTACAAAAGAAAATGTATTTAAGTATGTTTATCCGTTGTCTAGTATCCCATAACACAAGCTTTAATTAGCTTACTTTGGGGCTAGATGGCGCTGTGTGGAATAATGTCCAGGGATTTATTATTATTATTATTATTATTATTATTATTTTATCAATAATAAAACGGTAATGAAACGGTAACGATAGACCTACGAGTATGATGTACAGTAAAGAAACAAGTAAAAGCAATAAGTAAATAATTAGTAATGGTTATAGTAATTAAGTCTATTATTGAGTATATTATGTTGCTTTAAATTTGACGATTTGAGAGTACTTACTGTGAAAATCTATTTGAATTTATTTGAGTTTCGGTTTGAATTACAGTTTTTTTTACAAATTAGTGTTTTACCTTGTCTATGGGCACAATGACAAGTAATGCTTCTTAAGAATATTCTTAAGGTGATTTTTGGAGACAGCAGCGCTCATCAAAGCCTGAGGCAGCTCATTATATATTTTAGGTATTATCCACCGCCTAGTACGTTTACCGAAATAGTTCTTAGTTTTCGGCAACACGTATTCTCTTTTCTTAGACCGACGAGTTGGGTAGCCATACTCCCGCTCCACTTTATGCTCGTTTTTATTAAATTGCTCTAATATTAATTTCATTTTTACTTTAATATCAATAGGTACGATTTTACAGATTCTATATAATTTCTCATATTCTTTGTTACACCCTTTTTTAACTTTGTTATCGACCAATATTTTTAATAATCTTATTTGTAGTGATTTTACTTTATTTATGTGCACCGGGAACGTGAGGCCATAGCTACTCAACCCGTAATCTATAGATGCCTCCACGAGCGCGTGATACAACATATATAGTATACTTCTGTTTGCCATCAGTTTTACGTGATACATTTTGCCTAGCACACTACGTAGCTTATTACAGATATGTTCGATGTGCGAGCTCCATACAAATTTACTGTCTATGGTTAGTCCTAGATATTTATAACATTTCACTCGTTCTATGTGTGGGCACTTACACTTGTTCAGACTATCATTTATGTGTAAACATTCATATGTGTGGCCTTTGATTAAGGTATCTGTTTGTTTGTGGCGATTATACGGTGATGATATAAGCATGCATTTGGTTTTACTCACATTTATTATTATTCCATTGTCATGAGCCCATTTGATAGTGTTGTCCAAATCTGTTTGGATTACTTTTTGTATATTTTCTATATTTTTACCACTGTACATTAGGCAAGTGTCATCTGCATACATATACGTTTTACATGACTGTATTACTCTACTCATACCATTTACATGAACAATGTATCCCACTGGACCGAATACGGACCCAGTCGGGACACCGTACTGAATTTTACCCACATCACTGCTAGTTCCGCTAATACGGACTTCCAAAGTTCTATCTGTTAGGTAATTGCTGAACCATTTGTTCGTGGGTCCTCGAATACCACACTCTTCCATGGACCGCAACAAGCCATCGTGGTCGATCGTGTCAAATGCTTTTTTGAAGTCTATAAACACAACCATTACTAGATTTTGATCATTAAGCGCATTGTTAACATCATCTGTGAATTGAGAAAGTGCCATGTGTGTGCTTCTGTTTGGCCTAAACCCGTATTGTACATCAGTGAGAATATTGTTAAGTTCTAAAAAATCGGATACCTGTTTAACTATGACTTTTTCAGTAATTTTATTGAGTACGTTTAAGATGGCGATGGGTCTATAGTTTGTGTATTCTTGATGCGATCCATGTTTGTAAATAGGCCTTATTATAGCTTTTTTCAACTCATCAGGGTAAACACTCTTTCTTAAGCAAAGGTTTATAAAGTTTGCTATGACCGGACCAATGTTATTTTTAATTAACTTCAAATCCCTAACTCTAATCTGATCCGACCCCGGTGACTTATTGCAGTCCAGCTTGTCTATTATCTTCAGCACGTCCTCAGTCGATACCTTCTTATATCGAAAACTCACAGAACTAACGTTTGTGTATTGTTCTCTGCTTAAAAAGATGTGATTACATGTGCTTCAGCAATCTTGGGATCACAACATTTTCGTCGTTGCCGCCCGTTTTTCCCATTTTGTATCGCCTGTTTTCTTCAAGCGAGTCCATCCGGATTTGTCGCTTGACGAATGAAACAGGCACCCGTCGTAATTTGGCCTCGTCTTAAGACCTAAAGCGGCCTCCTTTGCGAGTTCGTCGGCTCTTTCGTTTCCCTCCGATCCTGCGTGGGCTTTAATCCAAAATAAGTTCAATATTTTGTTTTCCTGCTGATTTGGCTAATATCTTCTCTGATTTCAACTGCAAGGGGATGGAGGTAAACACCCCCGGTTACGGTTTCAAGAGCCAATCTGGAGTCGCTATAGATCACAAAACGCCTGCCATATTTGTGTGCGTGCACCAGCTGTGTTGCCTTTTTGAGCGCCAGCAATTCTGCCTGGTACAACCTGCAAAACTGCTCCAGCTTGAGTTTGGCGGATTTGGTCTCGGCACCATTTTCCCATAGGGATATGGCTGCTTCGACCTTACCCTCGATCTTACTACCGTCGGTGAAGATCTTGAAGGAGTCGCTCCTATGCTGGTTCAGCTTTACACGGTCCACGATGCACTCAAACTGCAGGCCACATTGTTTTGCTGGGCCGCACTTTGGGTGTATGAGACTGGTGCCTCGATATCTCGGTCTCCTATTACCCTCTGGGAGTAACCTTTCTTGATCATGCAAAGTGAGGCTGCTTTTTGTAACCTCAGATCCAAGAGCAGCATCCCGGGGAGCATTAGGGCCGAGTTAAGTGAGGTGTTTCTGTAAGCCTTAACATTTTTTTGGATAAATCCGCGCTGTACCGCATCTAGTTGTTTCCGGACGCAAATCTTTCCCGACGCTGGTGCCCATGCGCTTGTAGCGTACATTATCATTGGCTCCGGTCCACAGACTCCACTCAAACTTCACCGCCTCTATCAGCTGTTTGTATAGGCCGAGACACCCCACTTCCGGACGTGTTCTAGGGCCGCATTTGCCTGCCTTTGGACTTTCAGCGCTGTCTTTCCGAAGACAACCAGAACCAAATCGTCTACGATTGGCAATAGTCGCCTCTTTGTTCGAGCTCCTTCAAAAAAGGATTCAAGAGCTGATTCCAGAATGTCGGTCCGCCTATGGAACCCTGTATATACACAACCTTTGGTGGTTTCGCGGACGCTCTCTGCTCCCGCATATCGGACCCTTACTTGTCGGTCGCTGAGGTAGCTGTCCACCACTCTTTTCAGATTTATAGGGAATTTTGTCTGTGTCAGCAGTATTAATGTGTGTAAGTGCGCAGCTAAGTAGAAATAAATTCATGCCGATTCAAACATAAAATTAAATCTATATGAATATTTACTTATTGATAATATTAAGAAGCTATCTAGGCATTAATTAATTAAATAATTTATGTTATGTTATGTTCCTAAGTAGATTTTCTGTTTCTGTATAACTGAGGAACTTTAACCAATCACAGAGTCGGTAGTGTCCGCGTTGACTTTGTTGTATAGGTTTTCGGTGTAGTGATAAAAAATAGAACTCAAAATAGCATACAAAAGTGAACGCAACTAAGTATTGCCGTTTAAGTGACGGTAAATCATGGTAAATCTAACAGGAGCCTTATGAAATATTTTACTTTTGATTAAAATTCAAATAATTTGTGCTTTTCGTGTGTGTAAGTGCAATAAAAACATTTAAAAAAAAATCTGTATGAGGTTTCCTACCATTTATGTCTGGGTCAGTAAACACCCGAAAAGCCGGTTACTGTCCATATATTTTCATAATTTATCAGTTAAGAGGTATTTTGCTATGATGTGACAGTGTATCAATCAAATAAATAAAAGAAGGAACTTCAATTACTACAATTTTATTACAAAAAATATAAATAGTTTGTTTTCTTTCATTCAGCGGCTAATCGCTGCGTCTTCCTTTTCAGTCTCTTTTTGATGGTGGTCCGTGAAGACTGGCTTCATTTCCTCTGAAAAAAAACAGAGTAACAATCAGATAAGGTAAAGATCCCCGTTTTACAATTTTCTGAAGAATTTATGAAAATGTTCTAGTTAAGGTCAAATTCTAATTCATAAATAATGAGGTCATTATTAACTTCGAATTTAAGTCGAGTATAATACTAAATATTTATGTCAGCCAATGTTAGTCACATAAAATTATTCTTTTGATAATTAAAACCAAACTAATTTGATGGCAGTAGCGATATTGAATTCAGAAAAAAAAAATCACACAGATGGAAATGCCTATTTCATCATTTATAATTTAATTTGCTATGAATACTGGTTTTCCTCCCCTCTATTTTGTTGTGCCTGACATGACAGGGTTCATAGTGATCTTCATAAATATTATTATACGATCATAAATTATACTGTGAAATGCATTAAAGAATTAAGTATTGAGTATCAAGATAGTGACAACTTATCTAGACACGCGGTAGCGGGTCAAAACTAAGTTCAAGCCAACAGAACTGGCGAGCAGCACCGTGTGTAATATTACACGAATCATTTGGAGCCACTTTTGACCCCCTCATAACTCCGAAACTAATTCACATAAATTTCCTGTTACTGAGGAGCATTATCAAACCGATTCCTATCATTTACCAGGGTCAGCTTTTTTCTCATCGAAGAAGTCAGCGTCATTCCAGGGTTGCCTCTCGGAACTGCTGAACAGCACGTAGACCACGTTGGTGGCTGCGGCGAGGGCTGCCGTCATGAGGAACACTATGCGCCAGCGACTCACATCTGTCTGAAAAATAAAATAATCAACTAACTAATGAGGAAAACTTTCAAACTTATTTTGGATGTGCGTATATTATCATCATCGATGACACGATTGGCGTTGTGCGCTGTAGCACGGCTTCTCGCCTCGACTTCCGTAGTGTCCCGGATTCGATTCCCGGTCGGGTCAATTCAGAAAACTATCTTTTCTGAATTGACTTGGGTCTGGGTGTGCTGGGAGACGCCACTGGCTTAATTTCTTGTCTGGTACCTCGTAATACAGGGATATTTATCCCTACTTCAAGACCATGACACGGGGTGTGTTGTTTGGCGAATAATTTTTTATTTATTTGTTTATCGATAGTGAAACTTACTTTTATAAATAGTATGATTTTCTATAGGTTTGTTTGATAGTAACAATGAAGAAAAATGTACAACACTACCGACGAAAGATAATACCATCGATATTAAAATTCGAAAGCTGGACTAATCTTCTGTGTCGTGAGAGAATTTAATTTAAAAATGGTAAGTATGTTATTTTTTTACAACTCACCGAATCATTTTGTAAAATATAACTAGTTATTATAGGTGTCAAAACGCTGCCAAAGTTAGCAATGAAGTTTGTCAGTGAGAGCATCACTCCTGCGAAGTTAGGCGAGAGGTCTAAGTAATTCACCTGAAACAAAATAATACAATTAGGACTAAGAGGCGAGGCATTATGTAGTTGAAGGATGCTTAAGTTGAACGTTATTTCCGTTTTTTTATATCGTAAACGAAATAACTTTTAACTACCAACATGATTTCATGGTTTTTGTTTGATTGTAAATAACGACAATGTTACTTTTTGTTAACAATTTGCAGAACATCTGTATCTTTGATGGTAAGAACAAAAACGTTATCAATTGAAGCATTTCGTTATTTGATACATATGGGTACATAATTAATTTTGCGAATACATCAAATGGTTTTTCAAGATATTTACGATTTGGATGTCACGTTGAAATTATGTCGTACACTTTAATAATGTTTCATTATTATTTTCGGATTCTAGCAGAAATACATCCAAGATCAGAGAAAACAATACATTAATGCGCTTTGTTCCTTGCCAGCAGACTGTGATTAATGGAATGGCCACTTTAAATTTATGAAATTGTATATTTACATTTGGTAAAACTGTGTTAATGTTGGACTTATAAATAAAATACAATAACAGAGCTTTACTGTTTTGCTTTGATATTTTGTGGACTTTTGCTGGTTTTGTCGTAATAGCTTTTTAACTAAAGTGAAGAAGAATTATTCCAAAAGACATAATATTTTTTTAGTAAGTGAATAGTTACAGATAACTTTATATAAATAAATATCTGGGACAATTCACACCAAGATCATCTGACCCCAAACTAAGCAGAGCTTGTAATATGGGCGCCAGAGACTGATAAACATAACAGAGACTGATAATAACACCCAGGCACACAACAAATATAAATGTTCGTCACACAAATATTTGTCATGGGTGGGGATCGAACCCACGACCTCCGGCGCTAAAGGCAGGATCGCTGCCAATGCGCCAACAGGCCAGTCGCGGCCAGAGATATAAAATAACTGGAAGAAAATATAGCTATCATTGAAATCAGTTTTATTTTATAACGTAATTGGGGTCTTAACTGCTCAATTCTCATGGGAACTGTGCAGAAAACTAGAGAAGAAGAGAAATACCACGAGTAGATTTCAGTCTGATTTCAGGTAGCTTTGATTTTAGCATTTAAAATGATTGGTTTCAAATTTAAAGATAGAAAACTAAAAAAATACTAATTTCATCAAGCCCGAAAATACTATTACTGAACAATACAGAACTAACATTTTTCGACAGTCCTAGTTTTTCATGTTCTGCTCATTCCTATCTCCTGAGCGTCTCAGTACCTTCGAGTTTGGTCTCGATCATGCCTTGGTGGGGAGTAGTCGCATCGGCGGTTACGAATCTGGTAAGTTATTTCGGTCTAAAGTTCAACCGCGGTATGTGGGCCAACACGGCGCAGACTACGCCACTTTTTTGTTCCGTAATTTTAACTTTCTTTTTTTCCCTAATCTTATATTTTATTAGTTTATGCGAATCTTTCTTAGATCACAGACGGCGTAATAAAAAAACTACTTCGTCGGTTAAAGGTTAAATTGAACAAGACTTTACCATAAATCCAGAGGCATTGAATCCAAGCATGGTGAGGGCTACCACCAGCGTCACTATAGCCCAGCCCTTGCTCTCCGGCCCCAGGAATGAGAGCGTCACCAGGCCGCCGGCCACGCCGAACGAGGCTGAAAAATAGGGACATGATGAAATTATTAATATCTATCTATAGATACTAATATTATTAAGAGAAAAGATTTGATTGTTTGTTTGTGTTGAATAGACTCCTAAACTACAGGATCGATTTTAAAAATTCTCTCACATATATGAAGCTGTATATTTTAAAGCTTTAACCTAATGGAAGAAATAGTCAACGTGGGTGAAGTAGGTAATACTATATTTCTGGGGTGTCATATTTTATGAGATCTGTACTGAAATAAATAAATAAATAAATATCCGCGGACATTATTCCACACAGCGCCATCTAGCCCCAAAGTAAGCTAATTAAAGCTTGTGTTATGGGATACTAGACAACGGATAAACATACTTAAATACATTTTCTTTTGTAAATACATACTTATTATACATAGGAGACACCCAGACCAGTACAAACAGACATGTTCATGCACACAAATGTTTGTACTGTGCGGAGATCGAACCCGCGAGCTCTGGTGTAGTAGCCAACTTCTTAACCATTACACCAAGTCGGTCAAAATAACCATGTAACTTTTATATTTGCATCATTAAGTTATATTAGTGTTCATATTATATACGTATATATTAAATTATGCCAATACCTATCAATAGTACTGAACACTTGATTTCAACAATGGCGGCCTTTGCCATGTAGTGAAGTTAAATAGTAATTACTTTTCTTTTTTAGTATTAGATAGACAAACTTCAAAGCAAGAGGAATTCGTGTCACGAGGGTCATAGCCCTATTAATAAAATTTTATATTAAAAGACTGCTCTAAATTAAAACATCATTGAGGGCCCTTATACATTGCGACTTTTTGCAGCGATACAAACGCGCGTTTGACTGTCGCGCGTCTGCATCGCGATTGTATCGCTGCTTTTTGTAAGTAAAGGTAATATTGCGACTGTATCGATACTGCATCGATACTGAATCGCGTTTGTATCGCTGCAAAAAGTTGCAATGTGTCAAGATCAGAGAAGTCACCCTCTTCTTCTTTTTTCAACATCCTGTATGCTAATGAGATGTTTAACAATAACTTTTTAAAAGCTTTCGAGCTAATTACAGGAAGCAATCGTTTGAAATAATGATTGCTTAGAACTTACGTTCCGTGACTTACCCAGCGAGTTAAAAAGCTTTCTACAAGTCCCAATAGACAAAATGTTTTTGTTTAAAAACTTCTCGGCTATTATTGCGGACCCAGTGTTGCCAAGCCACATCCCGATATACGGCAGAGCTGACAGAGATGCACTCTGGAAATAATAATAAAGGTTTTTTTATAAAATTTGAAATATCAAGAAACAAAAATAAAGAAGTAGTTTAAAAATACATATACTGGATAATTACTAATACTCGAACTATCTTTATACAAAAGGATCTGTTTAAAAAGATTTTAGAACAGCTAGATTAATAAAAACACAAACGTTCAGACAAAAAATCTAACACTTACATTTTTTAATGAAATCTGGAGCCCCTTCTCTAAATATGTTGGCATGTCTACAAAAAATAACACGAAGCATATAGCTGCACCAAAATGGGTTACCATGAGGGCCCACATTGCGCCTGTGCTAAGGATCTGTCTCCACGGAGTCGCCATGGTTCTCTGAAATAAAAGAAGTAGCAAGGTGAGTACCAGGTCACACTGAATTATTATACCGACCAACCCCCAGCCAGGCCTCGGTCACTCCATGTACATGCGCGCGAAAATGAAATACCAGCAGCCGGGTCCAATTACTTATTTGGCAGTTGGTTGTCAAAAGCCGCATTTGTACTTGTGTGTAGCATTGGTACGCGAATCTTGCGGCTGAACTGAGGAGTTAGTACTGACTACTGCCATCTATATCGAAAGATATTGCCCTTGCAATTTTTTGTTTTTTATGTAATAGGGAGCAAACAAGCTGGAAGGTCACCTGAAGGAAAGTGATCACCTCCGCCCATTGACAACTGCAACATCAGGAGCGTCACTGATGCGTTACTTGCCTTTTAAATGGCAATACGCTCTCTTCTTAAAGGCCGATGTCATATTCCTTTAAAAAACCCGAGGAAGAACATTCCATATCTCGGATGTACGCGGAAGAAATTGACGCGATGAACGTACGGTTGTTGAGCGCCAGCCATCCAGGTGATGAGCATGGAATTTCGACTTATGACCTGTCGTGCGATAATAAAATTCAGCGGTTCAGGTATAAGATCATGCAATTATTCTTATATGCCTGTCACACGACAGCACGCATTTACAATTAACAAAACGGCCAGTTTACTATGATGTGATTTATCTGTTTTGCATGTAACTATTATGTAATCTGTGCCCCAACCCTGTCCCCGACTCGGATCGTGGATCGGGTGTCCCGAGTTCAAATCTGGTCAGAACCCAAATCTCTGTGTTCATTGTTAAATTTCCGACTTACTCTCCGGTGATGGAAGACATCGATAAGAAACCAAATTAATACGAATAACGGCGAAAAGCTCAACATCTACCACGTTGGGTTTTATTACTATTGGTGAAAAGTGGGCTTCTGAGAGTTCTGTTTACCATGACGGCAACAGTCACTTGCCTCTAACTACCCCGTTTGGGATATAATCGTGATGGTATGTATGTATGTATCTCAAAACATCCGAACTTAAATTCACTCAGGTATTCAAGTAACGAATATACACTATAGCACTATACTATGGAGGATTCAAATACTTGTTTGTTAAAAGTTCAAATATTAAAATATGATTTTGTTGAATGAAAATATTTTCATTCAACAGTATGAACCTATCATGAGTTTTTGATTCCATCGTTAATCACGCGCAACGCGGTCTAACGGCTTTCATTGGTGTAAACTCGTGAAAGACATAACTGGACAGTAATGGCGTCTTCCACGAGTTGCCACTTTGAATTTACACTATCGTTCACGTAAAAAAATTGTACTGTCATGACATGACAATGTCAAATCCCAATAAAAAAAAAATGACATGACGACATGGCCATATCAAATGCGAACGATAACGTAAATTAAAAGTAGCAACTCGTGGTAGACGTACTGGACACGCTTTACATTGCTTTATTACTAAGTCAGAGTATTAATTGTATCCTCTCAATTCTCACTTACCTGACCTGCAGTACTGCATAAAGCATTCTCGATATATTGCCTTTCCTCTTTGCTAATCATCCTATGCTCCCTTGGAGAGCTGCCAGCGAACCAATACCAGATAGCAGCATTGAGGAACAGAAGCACAGAAACTGTGTAGAAGATGAGTTTCCACCCAAGGGCGGTCTCGACTAGAACCCCAGACATTGGCATGGCGATGATGGTACCAATTTGAACTCCTAAAACAAACACGAAACAAATCATCCATATGCGTCCCACTGCTCGGTGGCCAGGGGCTTATTAAAATCCCTTATAATTAACTTGAAAATTATAAGGGATTTTAATAAGCCCCTGGCCACCGAGCAGTGGGCAGTCCCTGAAGTGAGCGTAGCGAGCTATTTCGTAGTTTGATCGCTCATTTGCAGCCAGTCAGCGGTTACCTGGTACTAACACATCTTCTGGATTGGATATTTAATGACTAAGTTGCTCTCTATCCTCATTTTAGGAAATAAGCTTGATTAGATAGAACTCGAATATATGCAATTTGTTATAAGGCCACTGGTCTCAAGTGAACTACTAGGTGGTATACTCCAATGTACCTAAGGCTGGTGATAAACCTAAGGCCTTCGACCAGGCTTAACAACTGATATCTTGCGTCATCAACCTAGGACATCACTCACAAACTTCTAAATGATAATTCAGAGCTAACATGAAGCATTCAAAAAAGCTCTTCAGTTAATTCTGCATAAAACATGGTTTAACTTCAGTCGATCCAAGCAACGAAAGAAAAAAATGTATCCCAAATTTTAAAAAAATAACAAAAAAAATACGAACCTCCAGAAACTATGCCCGTGTAGCTTGTCCGTTCGTTAGGTGGAAGCCATTGCCCATACAATGTGTGACTAGCTGGAAACAGGCAAGCCTGAGATAAGCCCATAGCCACGCGAGCTACACATACAGCGGGCCAGCCGCCCTGTTGGAAAAAAAGTAATTAGCCTATTGTACTGTCCCATTGCTGGGCAAAGGCCTCCATCATTGAAATCAAGTCATCACTACAATGGATGGGTATTGGCTTAATCACCACGCTTGCCAAATGTGGATTGGAAACCCGGGCTATGTTCTGAAGAATCCGTATACACACGTTGCCCTACTTGGGAATTGAACCCGGGACCTCCGGGATTCGAGCCGAGCTCTGAAACCATTCGGCCACAGAGGCCCGTTGGAAAATTAAGTATTGGTAATAGAACATTTAAAAGTAAAAACAATTGATTCGTAAAAGCCGTGTGAGCTAAAGTGGCCGAGTGGTGACAGAGCTCAGCCCCGAAATCCAGAGGTCCCGGGTTTAATTCCCAAGTCGGGCAAAGAGTGTATTTTCGGATTTTTTAGAACTCAGCCCGGGTTTGTGATCACACTAATCACTGACGCGAATTTCACAAGTGTGATATAGCCAATACCCATCAATTGTAGCGATGACTTGGTTTCAATTACGGAGGCCTTTGAACAGCAGTGGGACATTACATAGTTAATTCCTACTACTCGTAGAAACTGAACATTTACATTTAGGAAGCAAAATTAGTAATGTACGTGAAACATCTAGATTCAAGATATGAGTTTGAGACTCTCATACTAATATATGTTATGCATTATAATAGTTAGGTTACTATTATAGTTTGTGAACGAATTGATATGCAAGACTTTTTTCACAACACAGTTATTTCGATGTTAGCTGACTTGTTGAAACTTTCCAATAAGTAAATGAAATAATCCTTTTTCGTATGACCTTGTTTTTTAAATAAAATTGAAAAAAAACATTTGTAGTATTTTTATAGCTACAGCTTTGTCAACTTAATTCATTTTTTTCAACTCAACCATAACAATAAGTTTTATAATTGATAATTCATTATTTTATAAAATACTGTACTATTCTTAATATATGTTTTTTTGTCTTAATAGTGAGAACGCTTTAAGGACATTCGTAGTTCTAACTGGAAAACCATGAAAACAAAACCTAATTTTGAAACTTTAAACTTACAAGTATTTAAATAGTATCGTCATCACTTATTGAGTGTGCCATTATCATTTTCCTTAATTTAAAAACTATCGGTATAAAATGAGGTAAGAACAAATTTGTAGTAGATAGTAATATTTGCTTAGGACAAGAATGATAAAGAGATAGAACTTTCTAAAAACTTACCACTGCTGCTAATGAAGGAAGAATTGTGCATAAACAACCATTGACTAGAAGTGAAACGAGCAAGATTGGCTTGCCTCCAAATTTCTTAGCTAGTAGTCCTGCAGGAATCTGCATTAACACGTATCCCCAAAAAAAAGACGACAGGATCAAACTTTGAGTCTTTTTATCCCAGTCGTATACCTGGAATCGGCAAATAACCATCATTATAAATTGCAAGCAAAAGTCCATCCCCCGAAAGTGTTGTGTTTTTTGTTTTAACTGAAATTTTGCGATTTTGATCTGCTAGCTTCCACCTTGAAACTGCATGATTACCAGGCCTTACTGCTCCAAAAAATAAAAATATTCAAAAAGTATTCGAAAGTTAAAGATACTTTGAATTCAACACACGCAGTGGATCAGCTCTCGAACCATATTATTATACCTCTTAAAGCATTAAAATAATCTTTTTTACAAATGACGTTTGAATGTCAATCTTGGAAAAATAGAATTAAAACGTTGACGTATGATTAAATCGATTCATTATTGCGTGAAGAATAAAGCTTTTACGCATGAGTAAAGTTTTGACAACGTCAGTTCCTAAGTAAAAACAGTCAATCACTACTTAAATATGTTCTTCTAGAAAATAAAAGCTGATAATTGGCATTTTTAAAAACAACAAGTTGTTGATGAGATTTAAGCAATAATCTTCGTATAGATAATAAAGCGAAACTTACAGCAACAGTACTATCATTCTTTCGGCCCTCTCCGGCCATGGCAAGAACAGCGACGGCCATGCTGCCGCGTGCGATGAAGAGAGAGATCGTAGTAAGAGCCAGGCAGGCCATCACAAGGTGCCGGACTCCAAAATATTGGTCTGGGGAATTGGTACCATTTTACGCTGCATTATGGTAAAAAACAAAGAAAAAAAAACGGACAGAACGTTCTTTGAGGGTACCTTCCTAGCTAACGAATATTGACAGCCAGTTTGGAGTACGTCTGATTTTTCTTGGCATACTAAAGGAAAAGCGAAACCATGCCATGGTCATGTTTCCTTATAACATTTATTTGTATTGATACAGCAACGACCAAAAGATAAAGTTCCCTATAAGTACGACGTAGGTTTGATCCTCACCCAGGGTAAATATTCCAGCGAGGAACATATTTTATTGTTTCTGCTATGTGTCTGAGTATTATTATCATCTTCAGTCAAATGATATCTACTGCTGAACTTAGGCCCCATAGAAACACAAATTTAGCTGTCATCACTTTTGCCGTTAGCAAAACTAGAAATTGCGGGAGCTCCTACCTGAAATTTAAACTGAGGGTAGTGAGACATTTTGTCAGAAAATATCCACCTTAAAAGATGCGTTAGTGCCAGATAAACACTGACTAGCTGGAAATGAAAGATCACTTTGCAAAGTTGCTCACTACGCTCAATTCAGGAAATGAACTTGACGAGATATAAGGGACTGTACCGAGGACCCTGATCCTATTGTTACGTTTGTCCCAAATATTAAATAAATATATAAATTAATAAATTTCCCGACACCACACCAATTTTTGTCTAGGCCTTGAAGTATGGGTAAATATTTCTGTGTCAAGAGGTGCCAGGCAAGAATTTAAATCAGGGACGTTTCCAATCACACCTAGACCAAACCAATTTATAAAAGCTCCTTTCCTGAATTCACTCAACGGGGATTCGAACCCGGAACACCACGTGACGCCGGGTCCAGACGAGTGTAACGTGTAAAGTAATGTAACGAATAAGGTAACGCGAATTTTGTGTCAGGACGGATCTACGAGCATTACATGTAACGCTTGAAGTGCTGTCCACACGCATAATTCGCGTTACACTCGTATGGACCCAGGTTAAGTAAATTCACACTATCACACAATCGCATTGTATTGACTTATTTAAAAACACTTACGTTTTTGTGGCACGCTCCCGACAGTCTCGTATTCTGGACATTTTTCGGAGTATCTCCTGTCGGTCATCTTGATAACTCATAAACTCACTTCATACCATGTCTCGGGTAGGTTCATCAACGAATGAACCAATTTTACCTCTTGCATAAACTATAAACCTTATAAATTAACGTTTGGTTAAGATATTGTTGAAATAGTGACAGTCATATTATCACTGTATAAAGCAATTGTGTAATGCTGCAAACTCATGTAGGTAATGTTAAAGTGTCAAGGTGTTTGATATGAGTATCCTTCTGCAATCAAGAGCACAATATCAGTGGCTTACTAGGTTTTTGAATTTAGACGTGTAAACAAACGTTACTGCAGTAACTCATTATCATCGTATTTGTTGTATCTGTTGGTTAAACATAGGTACAGACATCGGGTTACGAAAAACTTCCGATTCTTCACACTTCGTTTTAAGCTTTATGGCTGTGGCATAAGGGTCGGAATCCTTTACTGTTCTGTAGTGTTCGTCCCACACAAAATAGTTATTATTGCACTATTAACTATTTGGTTGTGTTTCTGAACAGAGACAGCGATCAGCAAACGTCGTGCAGAAGCGCTTCGGCATGGTAAGGGAGAAAATTGTGACGGTTGTTGCCTGGGAGTATAATTGAGGGCCGCAAGGATTCAATCAAGGTTAAGTTAGGCATTGTCCATCGGACAAATGAAGATTTATATGACGGTGATACTTTAAATTCAGGTTTAGCTGTTCATGTATTGTTGGAAAGTCACGAGCAAGTAAAAAACAGGCGTACAAAGAAAGCTTATTAAAAAAAGTTTATACAAGAAGTTTCATTCAGCTCTTTGTGAAATGTTATGAATGTGTGTGTTTTTGTGATCCTAACTCTTACCTGAAAATTTGTAACTTATTACAAAGGCACTTTGTATTTATTTATGCGGTGGACTGATCAATTCAAATCTGCTGTGGGTGGCCCTTCGCATGAGTGTTCCAAGATGAGGCGAGAAATTGCAAAAGCGATCACAACCTGCCCGGAACACGACACGTTCAAGACGACCACGACCGAGTGGTCGTGGTTGCAAGAGCTAATAAGAGACTAATTTTTGTTATTGACAGTTAATGACAATAAAATAATATTGTATTCATAAGACCAGCTTGCCTGTACCTTACTTAAAAAAACCGTTCTATATTAAATAAATATAGACTTTGAATTCGTTAACTTTCTTAAAACCTTCGAATTAAGTTTCCAGAAGCATAAGTAAAAAGTTGGTCCAAGAACACAAAAAGACGCCAAAATTAACTCTTGATTTTGTTGCAGTAAATTGTTATCACATTATTTGATATTTAACCTTCAGAATGATTTAACCTTTTATTAAATTATTAAATAAAGACTAGTAGAGAAATATTATTTTTAAAAGTCATTATTCTTTATCATAATATTTAATTGCAAAACCATCCACTAAATAAACATTGATAACAAATGGCAAGAGTTGGTATCAGAGGAAAATTCTGCGAGTGACAACTCAGGATATAAAATAGCGTATTAATTATCACACCATGATTGTATGGAGCATGATTCAGCCATAACGTTTTCTTGGTTTTATTTTATTAGAAATAGGTTTGCGTTTGGCCTCAGTCTCTCTTGGTGTTAAGCAATGACTAGGCCGATTCTATTTGTTCCTATAAATTGTCGTTTATGTTTACTAACTAGCGTCGGCGGCTTCCCCCGCGTAGACTATTTCTCCCGTTAAAACATAAACTAAAAGATTAAATATACCCGATATATAATGTGGCTTTTATATTGGTGAAAGAATTTCTGAAATCGGTCCAATAGTTTTGGAGCCTATCCATTACAAACAAACAATCAATTATTTCCTCTGCATATATTAGTATACATTAGAATAAATCAATAGCCCAACAAATCGTAGAGAGTGTGAACGTAAATTTATTTTATTTGTCAATCGGAATGGTGCCACTTGGGTATGATTTTTGCACATTCTCGTTTATCCTTTTGACCAGTTGAAAGTAAAGTAGCTAAGTCATTAAAAAGAAATAAGTATGAGGAACTACACGATGATGACAGGCTTTTTGTGAGTAAGGTCTCAACATAAGCTATATACAAAGGGGTTAGAGTAGCTTTGTATGGTTTCATAGTATCCTAATAAAGAAACTTATCTGAGTGGTCAGAATTGTTTTAAGTGATACCGGAGCCGAGATATTATTTCTTGAAGTATTAGTAAGTAATTTTACCTAGCAGCTATTAAAAAGTATGCAGTAATAGGAGAAGAAGGTTTTTTTTAAGATGTACCTGTTGGGCATATTTTTCTGATAAAATTACATCCAGCAATACATCAAATTAGATGTCCTTAATCATAATATTGAGAGCGTCGTGGCCTAGTGGTAAAGCATTCCAACTCGGATCGCGGATCGTGTGATCAAATCTGGCCAGAACCAAAATCTTCGTGTTAATTGTTTAATTTCCGACTAACTCTCCGGTGATGGAGAACATCGATAAAAAACCTAATCAACCCGGATAGCGGCGAAAGGCTCACCATTACGTTAGGTTCTAATACCATTGGTGAACAGTGGGCTTCTGAGCGTTCCGTTAACCATGACGGCAATAGTCACTTGTCTCCGACTACCTTGCTTGGGATAAAGTCGTGATGGTTTGTTAATATTGTTTACAAAGCAGTAGATGTTAAGTATTTGGCATTAGGAAGTAGAACACCAGTTATCATGAAAAACCACCTCAACGTCAATGACATCAAAAAGACATTTTTTAATAGTCAATATGTGAATAGGTTCATAACTGTTGATATGAGAGACATTACGTAGTAAAAACCCCTAAAAGTCTTTTTACCCATAATACAAGAACAGTATTAGCCTAATAATGCACCTGCCATTGAACATCCAAGATCCAAGATCCAAGAAGGCGATTCTTGGATCCTAATTGCGTCGCATGTTTATAACCAGTTTTAAGGATTATTGATAATGCCGCTTTTTTATCTTTTATTTGTTAAGGATCAAGTTCAATTGAGTAGTTGGTTAGGCTCCGATATACTTTAGATATATGTGCTCCATATAAAGTTTGTCCCCCTTGATATGTTCTTTCATAATAATAAGGTTTAGTGAGTGGCCGCGAATTTTTTTATTTTTTATTTTTTTTTATTAACAATCTACAATCAGTCCTGAGACTATGAATGGATGGGTTGTAAGTCAGTGGACATGTCGAGTGTGCCGTCCAATGAGGGCCCTACTCCCGGTACTGGGTCCTTATACACGCTCTTGCAGCGACAGATGCTATGTCTTTTCAGACGATTGGGGTGGCTCTGTATTCTTAGTTGCGTTGCTAGGACATTAGGGTGTAAGGAAAGCCGATTTAAGTATGATTTAGAGGCTAGTCGGATTTCATCCTTCACTGTTTTCATTCCCAGATTCTGGTGTATTTCCATGTTTGTCACAAACCAAGGCACGTTGGATATGGTGCGTAAGATACCGTTTTGGAGCCTTTGTATCATGGCAATGTTGGAGTTGCAGGCGCTACCCCAGAGCTGTATACCATACATATATTGGCTTCAGAAGTGACTTATAGATCAGGAGCTTATTGTCTTCAGTGAGTTTGCTGTTTCGTCCCAGAAGCCACAGCATGGTTTTATATTTAAAATTAAGCTCTGCTCGCTTTGCTTGGATATGGTATCTCCAAGTGAGTCTGCGGTCGAGGTGTAGGCCAAGATATTTTACTGTACTGCTATGAGGCAGTATGTTATCTTCGAGACGTCCAGGTGGACAGTCTCCTCTTTTGAGAGTGAAAGTAACGTGCACTGATTTGGTTGGACTTGCTTTAATTTTCAATTTTTTCAGCCAGGCACTTATTTCATTTAATCCCTTTTGCGGAACATGGGACGCAATATCTGAATTTTGGCTGTTAGCCAATATCGCAGTATCATCAGCGAAGGTAGTTGTGGTCACTCCTGCCACTTCGGGTAGATCTGCTCTGAAAATTTCAAAAATGACGCCAGTAACGTTAGCGTCATTTTTGCATTGCTCTTCATGACTAGGGCTACCCGAATCACCCCCATGAATGTTCCGTGTTTTGTTTTCATTATGTTAGCTGAAGGCTACCTACTGGCTTCAAAACATATATTTAAAGCACTTAATAATACTTTAGAAAAAGATAAGCTGAAAATGTGGAAAATATGTTTCTCATCCACATCTTTTTTATAAAGCCTGATAAACTAAAGGGTGAAAATATAAAATGAATGATTTAATAAATTTCTGTAGGTTTATTTATTTACATTTTCATTTATAAGTACTTAACAATCACAACAATACTTGTGGGTGGTTTTTTATTATTTACTGACTTAATGTAATTTATCTATTTTCATTATAAACTGGTTTTCTCCTTTTCAGCCAAAGTCTCTTGAGATTCAGTTTTGGAACTAACTGGTTTCTTTTTACCTGTAACAAAATCGTGTTTATTAGATTTATTCTAATTCATATAAAACGAAGTCGTAATATTATTAGCCTGTAGATTAAATTCATCTGAAAATTCCCTTACAAATTACTATCACAACTTGGTCAAAATTTATGTGCTGATGTACGTAATTGAGGGATAAGCTCCTTTGAGATACAGATCTAGATAGGGCATAGCTTTGTCATCATAACCCACATTTTTACAGAGTAAAACCGGTGCAAAGATTTTGGGCTCATCCTGTTAATCATCTTTTAATGATGCAAGTTTAAATATTCGGTATAATAATTTGCACTTCCCATTTGCAATGGAAATTTAATAACTTCATTTTCAGTATCAGCGATTCAATGCGTGAAATTTACAGTTAAATTATGATAAAACCAAAAACCAACTCAAAATTAAACGATACAACATCAAACTTTAGGGTTAAAATGTTGAGGTTATATTTTCAGGTTGAAATTGCTAATGGGTTTTGTGGGTAATGTATTGGAAATAAAGTTTACAGATTACTGCGATTCATCAAATGCATGAGAGTGAAGAAAATGAAAGGACAATATTGTTAAGTCTACAAGAAAGCTAAGATGTAATCGATAGAAGTATCTGCCTATTATCCATATTAGGCAGATACTTTTCATACCCATGTATGGCATTAGGTATTTTCATGTTTAGTAAGCTTGTGAATTTTGAGATGTTTTGTATAAAACCCAAAACCTTCCAAATACTTTTTATTTTTGTTATCATGCATCTATGTCTGCGCAAAGTCGCTTAATACCAATAAGACTGCCTTATTTATTTGAGTATTTTATTTATTTACCTTCATTTTATCAGCCTAGATTTATACAAATATTTTGACATTCTTTGAGAACAATTCCAGCGATGTGTATCACAAGAGACTTTTACCAACATTCTGGAATAAGGACCATCAGAGGCAAAATTGAATATAATCTACATACCTCCCATCAATTCCTTCTGTAGGGTTGAGAATGGCGCATCAATGAGGATACACAAGACGAACGCCGCTACGAAGGTCAGGAACAAGTCGGAGCTATACCTGTATAGCTGAAAAAAAAAGAATAATTTAATACAAGAAAATTTCGAAAAGACCAGCCCCTCGATTCAGAACGAAGTTTGCAACCGATTTGGTAGGTTTATTTAAAAAATATTGTAAATGACACGTTTAACGGTCAATCCATCAATATTTTGATATGTTGTAGCAGGTCTTTCATAAACAACATTATACAAAAACTACCCATACTTAAAAAATAAAAGAAAATAACCGAATCGGTCGATATGACCAATCGAGCCACCAAAAACTTATAGACGTATTCTCTAGTGTTTTTTCAGTCGTTTAAATAGAAGTACTAGAAAGTATTAACGCTGACGAAATATCAGACAAAGATCAAAAGTGTGATAATCACTTGAAGAACTTGACAGGTCTGCTGAGACCTCAGTAGCTCTATTTGTCAGTGGAATTTGAATCTACTTAGATAAACAATAATAAAAATCTTTCTGCGCTTAAAGATAAGACAGAGGTCCAGAAAAACAAATTTCAAAGATTTACAAATGTGACGTAACAGATTATTCTTTCAAAAGGTAAAACTTCCTCAAACTTACATTATCCCCATTTGTGAAGAAATGTGTCTTCACCCAACTGGAGTTGGCGACCATGATGATGGGCAGATGGATCAGGTACATGGCGTACGAGAGACGAGCAGGCAATTTCCACATTGATAGCGATAGGAACCAGTTAACTGGACCTGGGAAAAGTATACCATATTATAAGAGTCCACAGTACCAAGGTTATTCATCAGTAACTAAACCGCCTGGCTGAATTCCTGAATTATTTTAGGGTCCGGTGAAATGCTTTAACGCACCTTGGTCATAAAATCTGCTCTGCATGAAACCCTTTTCAAACAATACAAAAGCTTCTCTGATTTCGCAAACAATAATAATTATTCATGTCGAAAGAGGTTTTGCTTAAAACAAGTAGCCAGTTTTCAGTCGGTTACTAGATTTTGACATGATTAGCTTTTCTACTGACTGATTCTAGATTAATTCCTTGTTTGGTGCCTACCTCGTGACACAGCCGCAGGGATATTTATCTTTACTTCGAGACCATGATAAGACCTGGAGTGTTGCCTGGCGCATATTTATTTATCACTAAAACTCCATCATGACGTCACAATAAGCGTCCAAATAGTAGCGCCCTAAGTTATCATACAAACTTAGCGCCTAGCGTTATGTTTTGAGTTAGATTAGTGTCTGTAGCAATTATTTAAAGTAGTACACTTACCTCCATACCCGTGAACACATGCAAAGATGATCCATCCCAAGCCACTGGCCCATAACGACCTCATGTAGGCGTTCAGAAAGTTGTCTAAGGTCTGGGCCGTGTGGTCCAGCTGCATCACTGGGTATATGGAAAACACGCAGAACGCCATCATGGCGAGGGAAAGGATCCAGAGCAGGAGGACGCTTATCTGAGGATATTTTAGTTGAAGTAGTTGGTGTAGAGAGCATCATTAGTCATGCCAGGCTGGCCAGCTTAGACCCTGTTTGATTCTGGGTTTGAATGTAGCCTAGCCTACTTTGGGCTCAAGGTGAAATTTGCTCCAACTCTCCACAAATGGAAAGAATAATTTAAATATGTAAGGGAGCTTTCAGACAAGCGACTGAAAGCTTTTAAGGACACGATTTGAAGCCTCGAAGGCTTAAATCTAGAGTTCCTTAGTTCAAAACATGAATTGAACAAATTGTGTTATTAATTAATTGAGGATATGTGTATTATTAATTGAGGATATTTTGAAACCTAGCCTGGGTTTGCGATCACCGGACCAAGGATGACTTGATTTCATTGATGGGGGATTTTTCGAAGCTAGATATTAAAAAGGTTAGTCTATTTTACATACCTTATTGATCCTTATCCTCCTACCCCTGTACAAATGGAGCAAGTATCCAAAGATCATTCCAATGAAGAACGGGCTTGCTCGAGTTAATGTGTTGATGTAGTAGATTTGGAGGTACTGCTCGAACTCGTCCATCCGGCTGAAGGAGATTAACTGATTAGTCATTACTAATTATTAGATCCAATGCCTAATCCTGATAATGTATTAGAATTAACATTTAATATTCACATTGTAAAAATGGCAAAATGGGCGATTAATGACAAAATAGACCAAAAGTGTGACTTTGGTCCGTAGTGGGCCATAGTTTTAGGCGATCATCTCAAAACTATGGCCCATATGCTTGAGTGCCCACAATGCCTTACCCTCTGCACTTTGAAAAAGCTGCTATAGCGAATGCAGCCGCGCTGGATGTCGCCTGGTTTTGGTCAGGGTTCATATAGTTTGAACATAATATTTTTTGCAATTGACACGAAAAGAAGAAGATAATAAAATTGATGACATGATTATTATCGATTTTGTGAACCAGAAATTATGATATTGAGCTAATGGTATAAAAAAGCTGAAGTAAAAGGCGATTTACAAACTAAATTTATAATTTGCAGACGTGGAAGAAACTTTTAAAATAGGTACAAGGTGTAATTCAGATAAATCCCAGAGGTTCTCATGACACACATACTACCTGTCTATTCTGAAAAATATGAAAAAGTATACACGTTTCATTGAGGACGTGTCATGGTGGCATGATTATAAGAATCCTTAATATTAAGAATAAATTTAATTCTTCTGAAAAACTTACTTTGGCTGCACCAGAGCAGCACTGAAGTTGTAAGTAAAGCTGTATACACTAGCTGAGATCAGTGACAGCATGACTATAAGGCAGAGGGCACACCACGCAAACAGTCTCGCGCCGAACATCCACACTATCACGATTGGGCACACAAAATAAAGCTGGGTGTCCACGGAGAGGTACCATGAGTGGGCGAGACACTGGAATGAAAAACAAAAATTATGCAACCTTATTCATTCCTTTCTCAGGGAACAGCGGCGCTTGCTGCGGAGGTGCTGGGATATAATCCCTGGTCAGGCAAAGTAACATTTGGTAATCACCAACTCGCCATTTGGCAAGGTCTTTTGCTTGAATTTGATGGAGGCCTTTTCCCAGCAGTAGGACAGTTATAGGCTGATCCCCTCACTTAAAATACACTTACGATCTCGAGTGGATTCACGTAATTCTGCACATGCAACAGCGCTGCCCACCAGAACTGGCGGCAGTTCTCTGCTGCATGTGCCACGTTCTGCCAGAACGGCCCGTCTGACACATGGTTGAGGACTGACGCCTGCAGCAGCACCACAGTCGCTAGCAGAGGGAACATGCGCAGAAGTCGGTTGATGTAGAACAAGTGGATTGTTCTGATGAAGCGAGCTGGAAAGATATTTTTTTTAAATCAGGCGTAAGAGCATTTAACCAGAAATTCACAGGCTGGAATTTTTCGAAGGTTGGGCAAAGAGTGTTTGATTTTGGATTCTAGAAAACGTGTTATAAATTGCTAAATAACCGTGCCGCATTTTGCAAGCGTGGAGATAACGCTTTTAGTCATGAAATGTAGCACTAAGATAAATCTCAATTGTTGGCCTAAACCTATTTTGAAGGCCTTTCCATAGCTGCTGTAGGAATCAGTACTTATGGCTGCCGCATACTAGACCACACTCGTCAAGGCAATAATAGGGTGCATTTCCACCAGAGATGTGCGAGGATGCGTTGGAATGACGTGTGTGTTTCGCGATTTTATTGGATCTTAACAAACACATTCCTCGCAACGCATCCTCGCACATCTCTGGTGGAAACGCACCCTAGGTACTATTTGGAACCGAGCCGCGATTTGCAACTGCTGACAGCACGTGCAGCGACTGCATGCAATCGGCCGCAAATGCACTATTGGTTGGTATGTATTTAAATGAAATGGCTTCCAAGCGCGTGTAGCCATTTCATATACAAGTAGTAAGTACCTTAAGAGAACTCACCTCTGCTAATCTTCCCGACAGTGGTATAAACAGCCAGGATTCCACTCAGCAAGAAGAAAGTGTCCACAGTTAAGGGCGCAGAGTTTACCCACGTGCTGGTGAAAAGTCTTAGCCACTGAAAATGATTTTAAAATATAAATATGAAATATTAATATAAATATAAATATATTTGAAACTCTTACGTTGATAAATATGATATTTGAAACTCTTACGTTAATGACTGAGTGAATAATCTGTATATGCCCAGACCTTTTTTTTCTGTGATCTCTTTTTTTTTTGGATATGTGTATACCTGAAAGGTTCATAAGAAGACTGTCAGTGAAAATTTAAAATGGCATTGAGAAAGAGTGTTTTTTTATGGGTCGCCAACGACCCCTTGGGCAGAAGTGCATAAGATAAACGGCGGGTCAAAAACGACCCACTGGGCATATATTGGTTCAGAGTGGCTGACAGATAACAAAACCAAAACTACTGGGTGTAAAAACCTGAAAGGTCCTTAGGAGCATTTAAACCTTTTACCAAGATAATCTGATCTCAAACTAAGCAGAGCTATGATGGGTGAGCTATGAGGGCAATAATCACACTTATAGGTAAATCAATCAATAAATATGCTATGGGTTTCTGAAACTGATAAACACACCTGAATATTTTTAAATACTTCATTAAATAAATGATCTTAAAGGTTTATTAAATACTAAACAAAATAAAAAATATGTCTGTATTACCGGCTGTATTTATTAGTATTAAGGAAAAATTAAGAATTGTTGAACTGATTGCTATCTAAATGTATTTTAAAGCTTGGTGAACAATAAAATTAGGCAACTACTACAAGCTAAGAATTCTTGCTAAATAGTTATATGAAAATTACTATCTTCCTAACAATTTATTGCGAAAATCTACGAACGACTGTTGCATTATTCGGACGGTAAATCATTTATACTGTTCGAATGCTACAAATGAAAAAAAACATTTCATTAGGGTTGTCTTTTATACTATTGGCTTATTGAAGTCATTCATGCATAATTATTGTCTTTTTTTTTACCACGTCGGTGACAATCAAGCATGTGAACCACCTGATGGTAAGCGGTTACCGCAGCCTATGGACACGTGCAACACCAGGGGTATCACTCGCACGTTGTCGACCCTACAAAAACCTTATCAAACCCCTCTAGAAGAACTTCATACTATAACTCGTCGGGGAAACCTCGGCGGGAGTTCATTCCACAATTTAAGCGTCCTCGGAAGGAAGCATCTCTGAAACCGAACTGTACGAGACTATTGCGGATTCAGAGTGTGAGGATGAACGCTCTGTCGGTGGCGAGCGGTGCGGTGGTAAAAAGTAGCCGTGGGCATCATATCAAACAGTTCTTCAGAACAAATGTCTCATTTATTGTCTCATTTGATACAATTTACTTGTTACTTATCGTTGGTCTAATCGAACAGTTGCACCTGGGCCTGACGAAATACATTTGCTATCTTTATAATGCACTACTTTACATTGAATCATACTACTGTAGGTAAATGAAAGTATTCCTATAAAAATGAGTAATTGTTTCGCATTCTGTAGTAACAGTTTTTATCGTTTTATCGGAAGAGATTACAAAGAAATAATTCGATTCATTGTCTTATTCCGGGTTCGCTAATTATGTACTGACATCACGCAATAATTATCGATATTATCTGCCACGAGCTGCTAACAACTGCACGTAAAAGGTGATAATTGTTTAATCACTTGTTACGTGCAATTCTTTATATGGTAATGAATAAATTCCACTTGATTGTTCATTGGTTTATATGTTTTGGCTTCATTAGAAGCAAGTAACGTTTTCCTTCTTGCTATTTTTCTAAGTTGTTTGGTTTACATTTTAAATCTATTCTTAGATAATTTAATTTTACTAATTTTGTAAAATATGCAATAAATTATTGAAAGCGAAAATATTTTTTTTTACTTCTACTTAACATACGTCTATCGAACAGATCTTAAAATTTGTAGCCGTAAATTTTACGTAAGCAATAAAAATGTTTTCAATCGTTCGAAAAACTAAAATTTTTAAGTTATCCGCAAACGGGTAAAGACATTCGCCCAATTTTAACAACTTAACAATAAAATGAAATCGTACAGCTTGATCTATTTGTTTTGATTGGAATCTCGAAACAAACTTTTAATTTCACGTGAATTGAGTGTGTACCTACCATAAAGTAACCTTTGACTTTGCAAATAAAAATTATCGGATTTTATGTCTTATCATAATATTAGTTTTTAATCGGTCACAATCACGGCCGATTGACTCTGGCAAAGCAAAATTGGGTTTTTAAACCTTCTAAAATGATTACAAAATAAAAATGTATGAATCAAACTAATTATTTTCATCATCATCATCCGTGTAGTCTATCCCGGTTGGGAACCCACACTGGTGTGTGGGGTCCCAGGGTTCGCCTTTCTTATTTTCTTGGCCCACTTCACGCAGCGGATCTCAACACCATCTTTGTTCTTCAAAAAAGGGCCATCCGCTCCATTTACAACCTTAGACCACGCGACTCGCTTCGTGAAGTATTCAAAGAGATAGATATTTTACTGTGAACTCTCAATTTATTTATGATAATGTTGTATATGTCCGTAAAAACCTGCATCTCTTCAAGAAAAACAGTGATGTTCATAAACTCAATACCAGAAATAAAAATAAGCTCGTAACTCCCAGTCTAAGACTGCATAAGGTAGGGAAATCATTTGTTGGTCAATGTGTAAAATATTTTAATAAGATACCGCAAACTCTTGTTGAACTGCCTCTTCACAAGTTTAAGTCACAAATTAAAGCTAAGTTAATGAAGCGAGGTTATTATAGTGTTGAGGATTTCTTAAATGATAAGAATTTGTGGTCATCTTAGGTATAATCTGCTCCTCTGCACACTTTTTTGTTATGACTTTACTCTGTCAATTCAATTTTTGTGTATAAAAACAAGATTGAAAAGAGGAACCATCGAGTTTCTTGCCGGAGTCTTCTCGATCAGAAACAACCTCCGAACCGGTGGTAGAACATTATATTTAATTATGATATGAACTATCATAGTATTATTTCATGTAAGTTTATTTTTATTCAGTATATTTTTGCTACATTTTTTTTTGTCATAAGTGCTGTACTTGTGCATCCTCATCCTAGTGAGTTTGTTGGCACGCATGTCACCCTTAACGAGGTCGAGCCACCGCTTCTTGGGTCGACCTCTTCTACCGGTACCTGGCGGGGGCGGCATGACCAGACATTTGTTGCCCACGTAGTTTGCCGGTCTCCGTGAGACATGACCATACCAACGAAGGCGGCACTCCTGCAGCTTGTCTGCGATGTCACGAACACGAAGGCTGCCGCGGATGGGTGTTCCGCACGCGATCTTTGCGTGAGGCTCCACACATCCACCGCAGCATCTTTATTTCCGTGACGCGCAGCTCCTGTTTGTGTCGCTCTAGTAGAGGTCATGTTTCACTGCCATATAAAAGGACAGGCCTAATGATGGTTTTATAGACCTGTCCCTTCAGCTTGATCGGCATTTTAGGGTCACAAATGGCACAATTTTGCTTGCTTAAATTAGGTATAAACATTTCTCGTAGTCATACTGGTGATAATGCGGCAGTACATGGTAAAAGATATTTTAGATGTGCTTCTTGGAATATTTTTTATTCCCAAGAGAGCTGAGGTTACCTAACTTACACTACATGATGCCGACAAATCAGTGCTATTTCACTATTACTATCGGCAAATTAGAGCTAATTTCCCAATGGACAGCTTGAATAACATTTGGATAGTCGACGTAGCCAATTTCTAAAAAAGAGGTACCGAAATATAATATCTGCCTCTCTAAGGTCTCTCTCTCGGTACCGCCTACCAAAATGCACCGATCCGGTGAGGAAGAGACCCTACGCTAAGTACCACCTGCCCGTCCTATCACTTCTACGAGAGTTAACATCCTCCAAAATTCTGAGACTTTCAGTCCTTTTTTAGGGTTCCGTACCTCGAAAGGAAAAAACGGAACCCTTATAGGACCCTTTCACTTTTCTGTCCGTCCGTCCGTCTGTCTGTCTGTAAGACTCTTTTTCTCAGGAACGCGTGGAGGTATCAAGCTGAAATTTATGTCAAATACTCAGGTCTGCTGTCCATTAGAGCTGTAAAAAATTAAACTTCCAAGCCAACGCAATCAAAAGATACAGCCGTTTATGCCACAAATTTCCCCAATTTTTGACATTGGCAAGGGAATCAAAACCTACAGGATATTTCCCGTGAACTTAGAATCTTGAAATTTGGCACGAGGCAACGTCATATAGCACAGATAAAGGAAAAATTGCGAAAACCGTAAATTTTTAGTAACATCAAATAATAAAAATGTTAACTCGAATGTCGTGATGAGAGAACTTTAATTTTATACCTACAAGTTTGTACGGAACCCTCGGTGCGCGAGACCGACTCGCACTTGGCCGGTTTTTGTCACGTAGGCTAACCGATCAGAAACAATACCAAATATAACCATTTGGCGACTTATTTTGCTCCAACAGACAACGTTGCTCGGGTTGAGTAAGATGAAACCATCAGAACCTACGTTGGTAACTAATGCAATCTTAGTACTTTATTTGCATCACACTTTTTAAGTCACGAATTGAAATAATGAGCAAATGTGGTGTACTTGCCTTAAGCAGCAATAAATTTGAAGAGCTACTTACAGCAAGAGATTCAATAATGTTGTGGACGAATCCAAGAAGCGTCATAGAGTACGTGTGACCAACTACGACCCACATCATGGAGACGGCTCTGATGCCGTCGATGCACTCGAGAGCGTCTGGGGGGGAGTTGAAGGACAGAAACCGACGCGTGTTCGTGTAGACGGAGAAACAGCGGATCACACCACGTGACTCTGCAGGAAAAATATCATTTTAGCAAAAAAGATATACCGATATTTATCAAACAATATGGCATACTCAGTAAGTGATATAGTAACCATATAAGCGAAAATTTGATTTTTTAAATAACTTTAATTTTTAAGGTTTTAATAAAAAAATACTGACCGTTCGAGTGATTTGTATGGTGACAATGAAAGTTAGATAAATCAATTTCATTTTCGCTTAGATAGTTTCTACATCACTTAGTGAGTATGCCTTATCGTTTTTGAAAGTTATTTGATAATCACCCGGTATATATATAGCTTAAGTAGTTTAGTAGGAGAGCATCGTGGCCCAGTTTTTCAGCACCCGAACTCAGATCGTGGATCGTGTGGTCCCGAGTTCAAATCTGGTCAGAACCAAAATCTTTGTGTTCATTGTAAAATATCCGACTAACTCTCCGGTGACGGAAAACATCAAGAACAAACCAAATCAACCCGGATAACAGCGGAAGGCTCACCACCTGCCACGTTGGGTTCTAATACCATTGGTGAAAAGTGGGCTTGTGAGTGGTTCGTTCACCATGACGGCACAGTCACTTGCCTCTGACTATCCCCGCTTGGGATAAAGTCGTGATGGTATGTTATGTTATGTTAGTAGTTTCGATTTTGTTTACCAGTATGTCTACCATGAGCTTACACCAATAACAGCCGCTAGCGTCCGCGTAAACCACGTTGACGTTTTTATGAGGGATTTCGGTACAGCTAATGATATTTTTGGTTACATTTTGTAACCAAAAATGGCAAACAAATTTCACAACGATAGCTGGTTACGTGGCGGAAACTCATGGTAGACATTACAGTTCTCTCTTTGTTTTAATAATTCGTTCGGTTATAATGATATTAGTGAGTGTATTGCTATCCACTTACGAGTATCTAATACTAGCTTTCCGTCCGCGGCTTCACACGCGTGAACTTCATTTTTGACATGAAAACGAATTATTTCAAAACAAATATATGCCTATAGCAATCAGGGATAATGTAGGTTTTTCAACAGTGAAATCATTTTTGAAATCGGTTCTGTAGTTTCGCAGATTACCTGCCTCAAACATAAACTCACAAACGCTTAGGTACCTCTTTATATTATTAGTATAGATAAACAAAAATGGTTTGACGGATGTAAAAAATAAAATAAAATAAGCCGATGGCTATCAGCTCCGTGGCTGCTCACGCAGTGCCGAAATCTGCAGATCCTGGGTTCAATTATTGTGTGTATAAAACCCGGTGTGTGATTTGCAAGCGTGGTGATTAAGCCGATTCCCATAAATTGTGGCGATGACTAAAATGCAATGATTGAGGCCTTTGCCTTTCAGTGAGACAGATGGGCTGTCATCACTCGACGAGGGTGATCCCTTGATTCACGGAGAGAATTTTCATACAAAATTTCGGTTCACAGAAAATGTTTCATAGAATATTCGGTTAAAATATTTTAATTTAGAATATTATTGTTTCAACGACTATTTACTTCATAGAATATTCAGTCCACATATTTTCATATGCGAGCGAAGCGAGCGTGCCGTGGCAGCGGCCGGCGAGTGCCAGAAGCGAATTCTCAGCCAATGAACTTAAGTTACAAAAGCCAAACATTATGAGCAATAATATTTCGATATTCTAAGAAATGAACTTTATATGTAACATAAATCTATGATTTAAATTTCTTTGAAGTACTATTCTGCGTATTGATTATTCGATGAAATGATAATACTAGAAACAATTTAGGTGAAACGAAATTCTATGAATTGATTTTCTCTAAACCAGAATACAACCAGTATTAAGAAAGTAAGTAATACATTCCGTCCATAGTTTATAATATAATTTATGTTGCTCGATGGTACGTTGTAAACGCTGAGTATGCCTATAACTGGTGTATATACTAGAATAAGACCTCTGTAATGTTACCATAACTGTGTTGCGTATATGGACTGGTACGAGTATACCTACACACATCAAAAGTGTCTAGGGATCAACATATATTTTTGCAATAACTTTTCTCCTGATTGATATTAATTAAAATTTTCTTTAAGGATTCATCAAATAAAGTGTTTTCGTTTGTCTACAGTAACGATAAACCAAGTCACCTTTGCATTAATAAAGAAATTTGCCATTTTCCTAATAAAGGGATTTTTGACATTTGAACCACTAACATTAAAGTTCGAAAAAAAGACTGAAATAACAGTTTTCTTTAAAATTTTATTGGGTAACTTAAACAATTAATAATCCGTGTTTCTACCGCGAACACTAACAACACAAGAACATCGGTTTGGCATACTCAAAATGAGTTCATCCAAATCCCGCTGTGGAATGGCCGCCCATGTTCGTTGCAACAACAAAAAAAGGTCTTCTTGCGACTGGATACCCTCCATATTCGGCAGAGCTCTTCTCTGTAGCATATCCCATGCATGCTCAATCGGGTTCAAGTCTGGCGACTGAGCAGGCCAGGGCAGGACATTGATGTTAGCTGCGGCGAGAGTCTGTCTAACAACTCTTGCGGTGTGCGGTCGTGCATTATCATGCATTAACTGAAATAAGGGACCGATTTGCACTTGTAGAGGAACGATGACGTTCCCGAAGACCGCTAAGTGTACCACCTATAGCAATGCACAATCGTAGGATTCGATATCAATGGGCTCTTGAACACAGAAATTGGGCAGAAGAACAATGGCGTTTCGTGTGCTTTTCTGATGAGTCTCGTTTTGGTATGAGACCGGATACAAGACGTATACGACACTGGAGAACCCCTGGACGCCAACAGCAATTAAAATCCTGCCAGGAAGTCCATCCTTATAGTGGTGGAACCATCATGGTATGGGCGGGTATTTGGATCGGCGGAAGAACTGAGTTGATTTGGATCAGAGGCAACCTCAACGCTCAAATTTATGCTGAGACGATTGTATCAGACGTCATCGTTCCTCTACAAGTGCAAATCGGTCCCTTATTTCAGTTAATGCATGATAATGCACGACCGCACACCGCAAGAGTTGTAAGACAGACTCTCGCCGCAGCTAACATCAATGTCCTGCCCTGGCCTGCTCAGTCGCCAGACTTGAACCCGATTGAGCATGCATGGGATATGCTACAGAGAAGAGCTCTGCCGAATATGGAGGGTATCCAGTCGCAAGAAGACCTTTTTTTGTTGTTGCAACGAACATGGGCGGCCATTCCACAGCGGGATTTGGATGAACTCATTTTGAGTATGCCAAACCGATGTTCTTGTGTTGTTAGTGTTCGCGGTAGAAACACAGATTATTAATTGTTTAAGTTACCCAATAAAATTTTAAAGAAAACTGTTATTTCAGTCTTTTTTTCGAACTTTAATGTTAGTGGTTCAAATGTCAAAAATCCCTTTATTAGGAAAATGGCAAATTTCTTTATTAATGCAAAGGTGACTTGGTTTATCGTTACTGTAGACAAACGAAAACACTTTATTTGATGAATCCTTAAAGAAAATTTTAATTAATATCAATCAAGAGAAAAGTTATTGCAAAAATATATGTTGATCCCTAGACACTTTTGATGTGTGTATTAATAAATAATCAACCCTCCACTAGCCTGGTTATGGAAAATGGGAATGGGGTGCATACAAACCTCGATTAAGATAAAATTTTTGGTATAGGTCGTAGCTGGTGCTCATGAGTGTCAGTCCCGCGATGAGAGAGAAGATGGCGCTGAAAAGGATAGAGCATATTAATATGCTGTATTTTTATGTGGGTAGAGATTGCTATTTTAGTCGCCAATAATGCCATCTGAATATAATAATGGAGAGTTTGGCTTAAATGCAATACTTAAATTGCTTTCTTCATATTTCATACTTATATTGAATAAAATGCCCCTGTCCAGGAAAAAGCCTTCATCAATGATACATTTCAAGAAGAAAAACTTACAAAGCAACATAATCTGCTGGAGCAAATGGCTTGTCATTCGGCAGCCGGCAGTAAAACTCGTTGAAGCTTGCATTCAGCCGCGGGATCTGCTCCTGGAAGAAGTTCACGGCAGCAGTAGCTGTGCAGACTTTGGGAATGCAGACGGCCATCATGGCCCCACTACGGTTGGTGATCGCAAGCGGGAATATCCTGTCGAAACAAAATAAAGATCAGCTGACTATTTTTTGATAAGCCAGTTTATCCAACATTGACAGGCGACAGTGTAAAGGCACACTTAAAAATCAGGATGTTGGTGATTAGGCTATTTGCCTATTTATAAATTCAACAGTAAATGTGTAATAATGAAAAAGACATAAATTATATATTTTCATCATTTCAATCAAATTACCTTGAACTAGGGTTATGATCATCTTCAACTAGATATTCCCGCGGGGTGCCTACTCCTGCCATGGTCTGCGCCCAGTGCTGCAGATCTGCTGCTTCTTGAAGCATCTGAGCAGTACCTGGAATTGGTGGAGGTGGCCACGTTTCAGGCCAAGGAATATCTGGCCATGTCTCATTCCACGAAGGCCCTTCCTCTATCGGCTCCTGGTCTAGTGGCAGCAATATCGTGCAGTATTTGCCTTGGATTTGCTGTTCGGTGGAGTTAACAAGGCGCAGTTCATCTATTGCAAGACATTGGTAGTAGTCTCCAAGATCATTGAGGTTCCCTGATAGTAGTCCTGGTGGAAGCTTTCCACTTGAGTCCAAAACTGTTCAAAGAAAATATCTATGTAAAGTAAAAATAAATAAATAAATTTATTTTTGCCATCTGAAAAAAATAGCAAATCTTAACTACCACCTATTTCAATAGCTATGCTTTGCCGATGAAGAATGGGTGAGACAGAGAGACTTTTCGTTACATGTGCAGAATATGGCAACTAGCTTTTTCCCTACATTATGAGCACTTGTACAAGTATTTAAGTTTTATCAGCATCTGATGACTGGATGCGCAATCATTCAATCTAAATCAAAGAAATTTAAATTAAATATTTGAAATGAATGAAGATTATTCGAAATGTATACTTTTTACTACCAGTTCTTTTAGAGATATCCTTTAAAACAAAGTTACCTAAAAACACTATAGTTTGGCTAGGAGGTACTGCCGGTTTTAGGACTACCTGTACAAAATTATTTTGAATCCGGAAATAACTTTATCTTCAAAATAAATACATTATTGATACTCGTATGGAAGCCGAGTTCTCGAGCGGCGAGACCATGGGCCACAGCGCGGACCGCCTCGCCGCGGCCTTCGGAGCCACGCGCCAGGAGCAGGACGAGTACTCCCTGCGCAGTACGAGTTTATTTTGCAAAACCTATACCTTCTATCCTGTAATTCAATATAACGTTAAATTATTGTACTTACATAGCTGATTTAATGGGTGATTTGATAAAAATTCCAGCTGCTCTTCACACCGCTCTGGATCTAGAACACTTTCATACAGATCTATATCAAACGCACTCCTGAAACTATATGCACTACTTAATATCACTAAAATTACTGTACAAATCTTCCAATCCATTTTAATAATCTATAAATACTATAAGCACGACTGCACGTAATAAATATTAACAACACAATACCAAAAAATATAAATCGTGAATACTGTTTCGACAATTTTATGATATTAACTTTATCTAATCTTGTCAATAAACTAAATCACGCTTAAACGAACATACCTTAATAACTATCATTATCAGTTCATTCTTTGGTTTTTGTGGTGCCAATTAAGCAATATTACACCGAATTTGAAACGTTACTTAAAGTTGATGAGAGCTTAAATTGAGACAGTTCTCCAATTCACTTAAGCTTATCGAATTCATAGCAGCAGGACTCTGTAGAGTTAATAGGGTGTAGACCTTAATGTCAAATCTGAAATGAGGTGTTTAACGCACACATGAAGTAAATAAAAGTATATAGTTTTTAGCGAATAAATACTGTCCACATTGCGAACGTGACGACCGATAATTTGTTAAAACTTGAATTTCAAAAATAAGAAAAATCATCTCTATGTATTGAACATTTTGTAAAAACTTTACATTGCAATGTAATGCCCTAGCAAAAGCTGTAGTCTTTACCGACCTTAGAGATCGCTTTGCAGTAATAACACCGATAAATTAATTAATTTTATTTACTGTAAGTCAAGTGCATATTTGTTTGTTGTAATTACATTTGATTGTTTGTTTATGCAATCAGAATTGTTAATCTTTTTCGTGATATCGCAGAATTCAAATTATTTACAAGTATTTCTGCAATTTTTAATGTTTTCCGTTGTATTGAACTTAAGGATTGTCATAAGAACTCAATATGAATTCATGTTTTCATCTATCTTGGCATATTTTACCTCATTACAATCTTGTTAAGAGGTAAAATAAGCCAATCGTATTATAGGGTTGAATGAGATACTTAATTTTCTGCATTATACTATCATTCAATTTAAATACCTAACGTTCAGACACAAATAGGATATAAAAATTCGTCAGATAGATGTATGTATCGGATGAGAATAATACCCATGGCCTTGAAAGCTTAAAACAAAATTGTAAATACCAAGTCTTTGAAATTCGCAGACAGTTGTAAATAATACACAGTTTCGTTAATCTTTGCTAATCTCATTGTATCCAGGATTAAAGGCAAGGTAAATCCAACGTCTAATCTATAAACCAGCTTAGATAAACTGGAAATACTGTATTCCGTTCGATAAGCGATTCGATCTTCGATTGCCATATCGATTGTTAATTGATGGGACTTCGATTTTATTATTGCTATTGTTATGGTCGTCATAATGACCTTTGGCGGGTAGACCACACTGTATCCATGAATATACACAAATTGATTTAGTGGGACAAGAGATTTTCCTAATTATATCCGACTTTATCCAGTACTGTCCACTACCCCAATACTAGGTGGCACTGGCGGCGGGGCATTGCGAAACTTTTTAGAGACCTCGCCTCGCCGCTGAAGTGTTGAGGTCGAGTACCGTGGGGTTTTAGTCAAGACCGTCACATTTGCTGTGGAGCTCTGGGATGTGCGGCTCGCAGGCGATCCGCCCTTTCTTCACGCAGTGGCTGAATCGGCGTCACGGTGCCGTAACGTTTCGTCTGAAGCAGATACTCACGGGGCATGGCTGCTTCGGGAGTTATCTGTGCCGGATCGGACGGGAGGCCAGCGATGCCTGTCACCACTGTGGTTCCAGCGATGACACGGCTCAGTACAGGCTGAAGGTGTGCCCAGCTTGGGCAAACGAGCGCGAGACACTCACCACCTCGATCAGGCGCGACTTTTCGCTGCCGTCCGTGGTTTCTGCC
This sequence comes from Udea olivalis, assembly GCA_947369235.1. Classification (NCBI taxonomy): domain Eukaryota; kingdom Metazoa; phylum Arthropoda; class Insecta; order Lepidoptera; family Crambidae; genus Udea; species Udea olivalis. The sequence goes on along the minus strand of OX376351.1, from coordinate 21,089,202 downwards.
ATGGTGGCGAGCGCGAGCTCGTGGGATGCGGCGCGCACCGCGCACACGACGGCGTCACAGAAGGAGAGCGCCAGCGCGAACTGGACAATCCCACCCGACGTCGGAGGCGAGGCAGCCGGGGTGATGGTGCCTAATCCCGGCGGTTCCCTGCGGTTAGGGGGCGAGAATACTACCGAGGTATCCCTGCCTGTCGTAAGAGGAAACTAAAAAAGCCCTTGGGGTCGCGAAGCGCACGCGGCTGGGCCTGCGTGTGTTTCGGTATGCGATCCCAAGAATGACGGTAACGCGTGTCTTTGCACACAGTGGTCTGTTTTATCGTGCACTGGAGTTGAACCTGCTACCCCCGAGGCCGGCGCCGAAGGGTCCTGCGAGCAGTCTCTACCTTGTTGGGGATTCCGGATCCCTTGCATTCTGCGCCGAAGATGACCACCGTCAGATTTTAGTGGGTAGTTGTTTCTGTTTTCCAGGAGTTTCGAGTCCCACATATCCCAGGTGTCTCAAACCCAGGGCCTTGGGAATGCCTAAATGCATTTCCTGACGCCATAAAAAAATCTCACATACATCACAATGAAAACTTATCAAAGCACATCTTCTTTCCTCTCCGCTTTAGTGGAAGCACGGCCTAACATAAAGGACAAGACGTCGCCTAAAGTGCGACTTAATTATTTGTATTTACGTAACATAACAGAAACAACAACAAACTTATAAAAGTTTGTTTGTTTGATGTATGTGAGATTTTTTTATGGCGTCAGGAAATGCATTTAGGCATTCCCAAGGCCCTGGGTTTGAGACACCTGGGATATGTGGGACTCGAAACTCCTGGAAAACAGAAACAACTACCCACTAAAATCTGACGGTGGTCATCTTCGGCGCAGAATGCAAGGGATCCGGAATCCCCAACAAGGTAGAGACTGCTCGCAGGACCCTTCGGCGCCGGCCTCGGGGGTAGCAGGTTCAACTCCAGTGCACGATAACACAGACCACTGTGTGCAAAGACACGCGTTACCGTCATTCTCGGGATCGCATACCGAAACACACGCAGGCCCAGCCGCGTGCGCTTCGCGACCCCAAGGGCTTTTTTAGTTTCCTCTTACGACAGGCAGGGATACCTCGGTAGTATTCTCGCCCCCTAACCGCAGGGAACCGCCGGGATTAGGCACCATCACCCCGGCTGCCTCGCCTAAGCCTAAGGTTGTTGCGCACATCAACTCGGAAAGGGATCGTAACCGTATTAACGTGAGTGGTTCAGTATTTTTTGTATGAAACTGCCTACTACAGCGCACTCTAATAGGAATTGAAACGTAATCGCCTCGCCTCGGGACGAGCTCGCGATCCGCGGTGCAGTGCGTGGTCAACTTTGCGTCACTGCGCTTACAGTAAGTCGTCCCCCCGCATACGTCTCTCCGTACCCGAGCTTACGTCCAGGTCTCTTCATCCTTGCTTGCCCCATCCTACCCGTGGGTCTGATGCCAGATAGCCCTGCAAGCCTGAAGCGGGACATCGCCAAGCCGTAACCAAGTTCGTGCTTACGTTAGGTTGACGCTTGTTATGTTTGACGGCAGGGTGAAAGGCGATACGGTGACGATCCCTCTCCGTGTCGATATGTGTGCTGTGATCTTTATACGTTCTCAACTACTGGCCACAGGCTTGATCTCAACAATTAAATAACATACATACTCCATCACGCGCGTTCAGTGGTGATTATTGGAAATTTACTTTCAGTGGTTACCGAGCGGCCTTAAGTTTCTAGCTAAACTACAATAGAGTCAAATATGAAAAGTCCATCTGACTATTTTCAACCCATAGCTCACAAGCGTTAATATAAGGGATCCCACTGGAGTCCCTAGGATCAGGTCGAATTTTTCAAGTTTCTATCTTTGATGCCTTTTTCATTCAAAAATTTAAAATTTATGACGAATATGTTTTAATGTCTCGTCCTTCAACGTTTTCACGTGAATTCAAACGTTTGAACAGCGCTGATTTCGTAAATTCGCTCTTCCCGTTCAAACATAAATGGCCTTATTTAACTAAATATCATATTTATACAGATAATTGATAAAGATATTGTGCGCAGTAAACAGATAATAAATTACAGCTGCTAACTAAACTCTGCGGCACCGTTACGAGCCTTTGAAATAGATAACGAATGCAAAGAAATAGTTGCGTCTGTTCAGGCAAAGTCACAGCAGATTGAAATGGGAATAGTTTTGATTCATCAGTGACGAAAATGAGTGAAGATAAAGTGGTGTATCAAAGCGTGTCGGCTAAAGAAAATATCGAAGGTCTGTATTTTCAAGCACAATAAAATCTGTACAGTACGGCTCACGAAAGATGACCAATGCGCAGAAGGCATTTTTAGGTCCCTTTAGAGGGGCGGGGTGAGCGGTGCGCGGGCAGAATGCGGCGAGACCGGAGTGACGCCATTGGTTTCATATTTTGGTGCCATATTATTGTGTCTTAAGTCTTTTCTTCATGAGTGTACAAGGGCAGACGGCCGCCATTTGTGGTCATCTTTCGTGCACCAATCTATAAATAGTTAAATTCAGGCTACATCATCTCTTAAAACAGCATTCATGCAGACATACTATGCTGCATACTAAAATATATTACTGATAACACTGCCCAGCCAAAATTAAGGCACGTAAAAAGCTAAAATTTAGCATGTAGGTAGGTAGGTAGGTTCTTAAGAGAGAATTTCCCGAATTTATTGTCTTTTACCACTCAGTTCATGAAAAACATCTAAACAAAAACAAATAAACATCTAAAAACCATTGAATATGTCATCATCAAATTCCAAATGCTGAATTTCATATTTTGTCGAACAAACCAAGACTAGCTATTGATTAGTAATTTCTGCCTAATAGAGTAAATATTGGTTAATAGCTATCATTTTTGCTGGATGCATACAAAACTGGAACATAAAGAATAGCAATTCTAATAGAGATTGCTAGGTGAAAAAACAAAAATTTTAATAAAAAAAAACAACTTCTAAAAAAGCTATTCCAAAACAAAGCACTAAAAAGTTAAGAAATAATTGCGGATTCTTCTAAAACTTATACGATAATATAATGTAGGTACAATTATTGTTATTGTTGGAGTCGGTGTCAGCCAAGGAAACACTGCAATATACCTATTTCTTACATATCACGTTTACGTATGTATGTAGGTAGGTTACAAACCTACATTGGCTGACACCGACTCCAACAATAACAATAATTGAACCTACATTATATTATCGTATAAGTTTTAGAAGAATACGAAATTATTTTTTAATTTTTAGTGCTTTGTTTGGGAATAGTTTTTTTTGAAGTTGGTTTTTTATATTGGTAAAATTTTTGTTTTTATTTCTTGATTTTCAGTGAATAGTTCCTATTTATTTGATACATCGAAAAAGTATCGTCCAATAGCTCCTAAGAATTGAAGAGTTCCGGTACTTTGTCATGGATCCCATAATCAGAACCTATAACACTCATCAAACTACCCTTGAAGTATATCCTTTCCAATAAAAAAAAAAGCATCGAAATCGGTTGGCGTGATATTGAGTAGTTCATCCATTTGTCGCGCTTAAGGTTTATCTAGATTTAAGACTTATATGGTTTTCTCATAGATGCCACTGTCAGAACTAGACCAAATTAAAATGGGACCATTCGGGAAGCACCAGCTTTCAAATAAAAAAAGAATGATCAAAATCGGTTCTCCCAGTCGAAAGTTATGAGGTACATAAAAAAAAAACATACAGTCGAATTGAGAACCTCCTTCTTTTTTTGAAGTCGGTTAAAAAGTAGGGAGGTAGGTAAAATGTGACTCTATAGAAAAAGTGTGTGTGATAGAGATAACTTTGAGTTTAAGTCAAAATCAAAATATCTTTATTTAAATAGACCTGTAATAAACACTTTTATTTCTCCGAAACTGTTCACGGCTGCGTTGGAGGATATTTTCAAGCTTCTGGACTGGAAAGGACGCGGCATCAACATCAATGGCGAGTACCTAACACACCTGCGATTTGCCGATGATGTAGTTCTTATGGCTGAGACCTTGGAAGACCTGAACATAATGCTCGAAGATCTCGGTAATGCTTCTCAAAGAGTGGGTCTTAAGATGAACATGGACAAAACAAAAATCATGTTAAATGCCCATATTGCACCCGCTCCAGTTAACGTTGGGAACATTACACTCGAAGTTGTTGACCAGTATGTTTACCTGGGACAGACAGTCCAGCTAGGTAAGTCCAACTTCGAGAAAGAGATCTCTCGTCGAATCCAGCTCGGATGGGCAGCGTTCAGGAAGCTCCGGCATATATTTGCGTCCGAAATACCTCAGTGTCTCAAGACAAAAGTCTTTGACCAGTGTGTGTTGCCAGTAATGACCTATGGGAGTGAGACGTGGTCCCTTACTATGGGTCTCATAAGAAGGCTCAAGATCACCCAGCGAGCAATGGAGAGAGCGATGCTTGGCATTTCCCTGCTCGATCGAATCAGAAATGATGAGATCCGCAGGAGAACAAAAACAACCGACATCGCTCGAAGGATTGCATCGCTGAAGTGGCAGTGGGCGGGACACATAGCGCGGAGAACCGATGGCCGTTGGGGTGGAAAGGTTCTCGAATGGCGACCGCGTACCGGACGACGTTCCGTGGGCAGGCCCTCTACAAGGTGGACCGACGATCTGGTCAAGGTCGCGGGAAGCCGCTGGATGCGGACAGCGCAGGACCGATCGTTGTGGAGATCCTTGGGGGAGGCCTATGCCCAGCAGTGGGCGTCGTTCGGCTGAAATGATGAAACACTTTTAAATCGTCAAATTTACACTGACCAGAATTATTTATACTTAATAATTGACATGAATACATTTATAATATATATACATCTCTACATACAGTACTCAAATAAACGTGACTACCACCGGCGTCGGAAGGTTGATTCTGTACTGAGAAGACTCGGCAAGAAACTCAGCAGTTACTCTTTTCAACTGGTTTTCTTTTTACAATGAGATAGATGAGAATTACATACGAGTAAATCCAGCATTGAGATTTCCTACTCTAGTAAAAAAAAACATTATTGCACATATAACAAATATTATTATTAGACTTTATTGTGATATATGTGAGAACATTTTCTTGAGTCATCATCATCATCCGTGCGGTCTATCCCGGTTGTGAACCCACACTGGTGTGTGGGGTCCCAGGGTCCGCCTTTCTTATTTTCTTGGCCCACTTCGCGCGGTCTTGTGCAACCTCAGTGGTGAGTTTGTTGGCACGCATGTCACCCTTAACGACGTCGAGCCACCGCTTCTTGGGTCGACCACTTCTACCGGTTCCTGGCGGGGGCGGCATGACCAGACATTTGTTGCCCACGTAGTTTGCCCGATCTCCGTGAGACATGACCATACCAACGAAGGCGGCACTCCTGCAGCTTGTCTGCGATGTCACGAACACGAAGGCTGCCGCGGATGTGGGTGTTCCGCACGTGATCTTCGCCTGAGACTCCACACATCCACCGCAGCATCTTAATTTCCGTGACGCGCCGCTCCTGCTTGTGTCGCTCTAGTAACGGCCATGTTTCACTGCCATATAAAAGGACAGGCCTACAACATTTTCTTGACATTAAAATTCCACAGCTATTCCCATGGAAATTAGAGTTGCATTTAGTAAAAGGAAATCAATAGAGTGGTCCATTGATAAAATTTGTAATCTGTAAGAAAAGCGAGGGAGTAACACAGAATTTTTGGTTCTTTGTCGGTGGCTACCGTGATAGTTCAATTCTAAAGGTGTCCCTCTCACGTGACGCGCGCGAAACGGCACCACCCACTTTGAGTGCTAGCCCTTAAAATTGCTTGCGCAGCGATTTTTACCTACTGTCAGTATATGCAAAATATCCTCGAATCTTTTCATCAAAGCATAAACAAATTATATATTTTTCAAAACTAGATGAGATTAACTAACTAACGGTATATAATTTACATCAAAAAAGATGAATGAATAAAAGTAATCTTGGTTCAAATAAAAGTTATTAAAAAAAAGTAAAAAAAACGTATTTATTGTAAACAACCTTTTAAAAGATACAATATTGTACCCATGTACTTCGAACACCTTATTTGTGTACAATACTATATGCCTACATAAATAAATAAAAAGTTCGGACACTATAGCGTCATAAGCCGTCCCACGGTATACAAGGCAGGGCTTCGACAGATTTTCACATTGACATACCGTCTGACGGTATGCGACACACGCTAGGATTATAATCACAAGAATGGCCATAACTTGTGACTTATGTAACTAGTTGAGACTATTATCTAGCTATAATAATTAAAATTTGCTTGTTTAGATTTGACAATTTTTTTATAAGATAATCGGTTTTTTTTACCCCGTGTGCCGACGGCAAGTGACACTTGACAGCTTTTATTACCTTGCCGCCTATCGGCAAGTGACACTTGAGAGTTAAATTAAATGATGCTTGCAACACCGGCCGAATTTTCACCTACAATTTCTTAGTTTATAATTTTGTTGGTACACATTGAGGTCGTTAACGATAGTAAAAATCATCATCTTTATAATAGATATTTTTCGCCATTTTTTAGTTCTTGCTGGTAGGTAGGTAGCTAGAGCTGTTGGTAGTTTGGTCAGTTGCGGGACCTGGGACTTTATTACAATCCTTTTTAGCTTGTTCAGTTAATTCTCTAAACTGAGCGTAATGTAATCTTTCATTTCCAGCCAGTTAGCGGTTCCTGGCACCAACACATCACTGACTCACTCACTTCTAGGCTGGATATTTACTGCCGAAATTGCTCGCTGATCTTAGTTTAGAAAATCAATTTGACATATGGGATTGTATGCGCTAACGCGTGTTGCGGTTTTATTGTTTAAGAGACTCAGGTTATTGACTTTGCAAAGTGGCCCGTTCTATCATCTACCAATTGCCATACGTCAGAACGAGATGGAATATTTTGTCATGGTTAAATTCACGCCTAAAAAACTTCTATACGTCTACCACGAGTTGCCACTTTAAATTTACATTACCGTTCGCGTAAAAATGTTTGTTGGGTTTTGAAATTGTCATAAGCCAATACATTGAACAAATCCGTTTGATTAATACAACTTTAACCACCTGGAACATATTTATTTTCAGATTTATTTCCACAAATATGCGAGCCGCCAAAAGGTTTCGGTGCCCGCCACATGCAAGTCATAATATTATTCATTTGTCTGACTGTTGCATTCTCTATGAGAGCAAACCTTAGCGTCGCCATGGTTGCGATGACCAGCTCAGATTTTATAGAAGATACGTCCTGCGTAATGATCAAAGATCATGTTGATATGAATAATACTCAGACCAGTCTTAATATTAGACATACAAAATCTGAACAAAATAAAACAGATGTGAAGAAGCGTGGAAAACATTGCGGAAATACAGAAGCAAGTTCGAGCTACTGGAATGTTTACAGAGTAAGTATCTCAAGAATGTATGCTGATAACAATTACCTAAGACATGGAAATCATTATCTGTTGCAAACAGTAGTTTTCGAATGAGACAATGATAATAATATAATCGTTACGCTATTTTTATGTTAGTCAGAATTTTAGGAGATGTGCTGCTACTCCTTTGACTCAAACCTAAGAAACTGGTCACTACCATACGCGTGACCATGGACTATCAAAGCATGGCCTACAGTGAGATTACAATATGAAAGGATTTTGCAGGAAAATTTGACTAGGGTTAAAGTTTTGTTCGCAGCCACTCTCCGAACCTTAGTATTTTGAAAGAGCATATCAAGGAAAACAAAATCAATATGAAGCACATTTTTCTGAAGAATATCGTAGCGAGATATTAAGAATTGTATTTTTAACTAACTAGGTACTCAATTAAACTTGATCTATACGAAGAAACAAGTAAAAAAGCGGCATTATTTATATCCCTAATATTGATTATAAACATGCGACGCAAATAGGATTTAAGGCTAGTTTTCAATGGCCAGGTGCATTATTAGGCTAATATTGTTCTTGTATTATGGTCTTTATGGTCTTTGGTCTTGATCTCTAATATTGACAGTTGAGAATCAATACCACCTATTTACATTGTTGACTATTGAAAAATGTATTTTTTATGTCATTGACGTCATGGGGATTATTCATGATAGCTCGTGTTCCACTTCCTAATGCCAAATACTTAATATCTACTGCTTTTTAAACAATAATATCATAATGGATATCTAACTTGATGTATTGCTGGATGTACTTTTATCAGAAAAATATACCCGACAAGTACATCTTAAAAAGAAAACCTTCCTCTCCTATGTCTGCATCTTTTTTAACAGCTGTAAGGTCAGATTAGCTCCATAATTCAGAACTATTATTTTAGTAGAATCAAGGCAAAAAATAATGCTTCAATAAATTATATCTCGGCTCCGATATCTTTTAGAACAATTCTGACCACTCAGATATGGATATACAGTCCATACAAAGTCCATACAAAAAAAATATACTCAAACCCCTTTAACTAACAAAATGTGAGGTTAATTTTGTTCGCTGATATTGTTTTCACATGTTTCCCAACTTGACTGATTGGATTCTAAGATTACCTATGTTTTCCCTAAGGATTTATTTTGAACAATTATTGTACTTGAGAGTAAATTGATTCTGTGAAGCCCATTTCAATATTAGTTGTTCTGATTCTGATGAGAATATTTTTAGGTTTGATGTAATATTTACATGTGCTCATAATATGTGCTCGACAAAACAATTGGCTTAGTGCGCCGTAGCGCGGTTTCTCGTTTTGAGTTTCGTGGTATCCCGGGTTCGATTTCCGGTTGGGTCTATTCAGAAAAATAACACTTTGTAGTGGCTCAAGATTAGTCCAGGTCTTCTGAAAGACTTTTCTGGATAAAATCTTAGTCTCGTAAAAGTCTCGTCATCGACAAAAATGCTGGCCTTGACTTACAGAGTTGGCAAATTTTGGACCAAATTGATATCAAATCAATCAAATCAAATCAATCAAATCAAATCAAATCAAATAAATTTATTTGTTTAAACATAGGTGTAAAAATACATGGTGTTATAGTTAGACAGGTACAGAATCACTATGCTAAGCCATTAGTTGGCATACAAATGTTCAGTTTAAATAAAAATAATTCTACAAATACATTCAAGCTAATACTTACAATCAAAATAAAATAAAATTTCAATACATTAATAAAAAATAAAAATTAAAAAAAATATAGTCAATAAAATAATGTCAGAAATGATTATTAATATACAATTTAGCAGTCTATCTTTACTAATTTTACAGCTTGTCACTCAAAAACTCTGTCAGTGTATAATAAGCTTTTGAAACTAAAAGAGTTGTTAATTTTTTAACAAATATGTGAATGTCTGCATTTCTTATATCTTTCGGTAATTTATTGAATATTTTGGGAGCCATACAGAAAAAACTTTTGCCTTTTAAAGCAGTTTTTCTGCTTGGGGCTCTTAGCATATGCTTGTGGCGTCTACTCCTCTGTTGGCCCTGGCATATGGTGGGAAACAAGTGTGCATTTTTTTTTACAAATACCGCTGTTTCGTAAATGTAGAGAGATACTAACGTAAGTATCTCTAATTTCGCAAAGTGTGGTTTGCAGCTATCTCTTGTTTTTAAACTCACTATGGCTCTAATGCATTTTTTTTGGGCTCTAAATACTTGTAATTTGTTAGTAGAATTTCCCCAGAAAATTATTCCGTAACGGAGTATGGAGGCAACATATCCGTTATATGCAGTCAAAACAGCCTTCAAATTAGCCACTCTAGTTAAGCTTTTTAATGCAAAAACAAATTGATTTACACGTTTACATAGATCGTCTGTATGTATTTTCCAATTTGTTTGATAATCTATGCATAAACCTAGGAATTTTGTTGAATTTACTGATTCTATTGTTTGGTTTTCGTATCTTACGGTCAAGTTAGGACTTTGAGTGTATTGGCGGAAATGAATTATTTTTGTCTTATCGATATTTATGTTTAAATTGTTTATGTCAAGCCATTTTATAATATTAGTCAAAGTCATTGTAATTTCATTTTCATATGTCAAATCATTATTGTGTCTGATTATTACTGTGCTGTCATCAGCGAATAGTGTCATGGGATATTCTGTCACAGTTGGAAGGTCATTAATATAGATTATAAACAAGAGGGGGCCAAGTATTGTTCCTTGAGGAATGCCGTGCTCTACTTCTTTATAATCTGAGATATAATCCCTTTCTAATGTATCTTGCTTAGAGACACTTCTGACCGCAGTTTGTTGCCTTCTATTGTTAAGATAGGACTCTATCAGTTTTAGAGCAATCCCACGTATGCCATAATGGTAGAGTTTAAGTAAGAGTAGATTATGGTTAACATATTCGAACGCTTTGGACATGTCCATAAATATAGCGCATATTTTTTCTTTTTTGTCCATAGAGTCTGTGGCCAACTTTAACAAATCAAAAATAGCTAGGTTTGTGGACCTGTTTTTTCGAAACCCATATTGTTCAGGGGTGAACATATTGAATTTTTCAAGAAAAGAGTAGATTCTTGTGTATATCACCCTTTCGAAAACCTTGGACAGCACAGGTACCAAAGCGATAGGCCTATAGTTTTTCATGTCAGTAGGACAGCCTTTTTTAAATACAGGTTTTATTATAGATAGTTTAAAGGCGTCTGGGAACTCTCCCTGGCTTAAAGATAGATTTATAATATGTGATAAAGGTGATGCTAGATATTGAGCACAGCTTTTTATCGTTGCAGTATTTATGTCATCATAGCCGACGCTCTTGGTGTTCTTCAACGACAATATGATTCCAAAAACCTCGAAACAAGTAGTTGGAGCCATGAAAATAGAATGGGTATTGAATTGCGTTTTTATGTCAATTTTATTACTAGTAGATGTCAATTTAGATGTATTATTAATTTGGTCAATGAAGTAGTTATTAAGAGTATTTGCGATGTCAGTGGGTTTCGAAATAATTTTGTCATTTTGAATGATGCCCTTTATGGTTTCTCGCGGATAATTATTTTTATTTTGGTTGATGACAGCCCATGTAGCTTTCGATTTATTACCTGCTGAGCTAATAGAGTAGTTATTTTGGCATTTTTTGGTCTTGTAAATTATTTTCTTAAGACGTTTCGAGTAATTTTTAAAAATCATTTTATTTGCTGATGTAGGTGATTTTCTATAGTGCCACAGCAGATTTCTTTTATTTTTGCTACATAGTTTTATTCCTCGTGAAATCCACTTCTGTCTTTTTCTATTATTGAGGGTAATAGTTTTGTATGGGAAACATAGATCGTAAAACAAGCGTATTGTATTAAAAAACGAGTTGTATGCTTCATTAGTGTCCGTTATGTTAAGTATTTCAGAAAAGCTTAAGTTTCCTAATGCGTCACAAAACTTTTTTTGGTTATTTTGGTTCATGTCTCGTTTCCGGATACGCCATGAGTTCACTATAAATTTTTTACTGACAGGGCATTTAAGTAACTGAGCCGTGTGGTCTGACAAGCTTAACTCCAGTACATGGGGTTTACAACGATAGATGTTAGTGGCAATATTGTCTATGCATGTTTTACTACTTAGTCGCGTAGGCTGATGAATTTGCAGCTTGAGGTTATAATTATGTAGTAGGTTTTCAAAATCCATACTCATTCTACTTCTGTTAAGTATATTAATGTTAAAATCACCACATAATATTATTTTTCTTTTGCGATTGTTAAGATAATCTAATAATTGATCTAGTTTTTCAAGGAATAAGTCAAAGTCAGAGTTAGGCGGTCTATAGATACAAACAATGATTATGTTATAAAAAGTAAGTTCTGTTGAGCAACATTCAAATACACATTTGATACAGAATCTTGATATGTCTACAGTTTTATATTCATATCCATGACGCAGGAGAATACATGAGCCTCCTCTTCGGCAGTCTCTTGAGTAATTTGATGTGATTTTGAAGTTGTTTATTGAAAGATGAACTTTGTCTTCGTCAGTCATAAAGTGCTCCGTGAGACAAATCACGTCCATTTCGCATCTATCTGAGTATAGTTCTTCGATGCATACCGATAGCAATTCAGCCTTATTAAGTAGACCAGAAATGTTTTGGTGTAGTACATTTATATAATTAAACACGAAAAAACTTTTCTGTTTTATCCTCGGTAATCGTTTTGCTTGGGCTTACTGTTAGTGGCATCGAGTTTCCCATCAGCAAAGTAGTAAAAATCTCGGTGAGTATACATATCATGCCTTTTCTATTAAGTTTGCCAGAGTAAGGAGAAAACATTTCACAAGTTAGTTTTCGGTTGGAATCAATTAGGCATGCATAGTTAAGCGTTTGTATGTCAAGAGTGAGAAGGTTGTTGAATAGTTCTACTCTACAATTAAAGAGTGTAGCCCCACATATGTATGTAGGTAAAGCTATGATCAGGTTTGTGTGTTGTGATTCTAGCGCGATCTCCCTTATTTTATAAACCAGATTAGTATAATCTTTTGTTATTCTGAAGTCTGCTTCACCAATCAGAATAACACAATAGTCATTTTTGTTGAAGGTAGTCAGTTTACTTTTCAGGCAGTCACATAGTTTTGATAGATCACAACCGGACATGAGATAATTACAGTAACAGTACTCCTTATCAATTTCACATTGTTCTATTATATTTATTAAATTATGTTTGTTTGAAGTGCTCAAAATGCATAGCTTGTTTTTGGTTTGTTTGTTTGTCGTAGGATTTGTTACCAGTTCAGAAGAAATACAGCTAACATCCTCACGAGTGTAGGATTCTTTGTCTTGCGCTTCTGGATAGGAAAAATCTAATCGAGTCTTATTTAGTCTGTTTTTTTTCTTCTTTCCATTCGGTTTTTGAGGGGTATATTTGCAGACACTGGTAAGTTTTTCTATTTTCAGTTCATAATTTTGTATTTGTTTGGTTAGGTACTGTTCATAGTTAGTAAATTTCCTATCTCATTGTCAGCTATTTGAAGTTTCTCCTCCAGTGTATTGATTTTTAATTCTAGTTCTTTTATGCAATGACTGTTCAAATAAATTTGTTTTTCTGGGCAACTTCGATTAAGTTGTGTAGTTGGGGAGGAAGAGATTGAATTATCAGTTTCTTCATCAGTTAAAGATTCGAATGAGTTTTCTGTAGAAACATTGATTACATAGTTTTGATTTCTATGCGTTACATTGCTATCCTCTAAGTGCGACCGCGACATCTTGTGGCTTATAGTGGTATTTCATAGGCGTTCTTGGTACACACTAGCTCACTATTTTTAATAAGTAATGTTAATGACAATTTGCGCCATCTGTGCTGTGAAGATGTACTTTAATTTATTCTCTTTAAAGTTCTTTTCTTTTTTTCCCGATACAAAAAGTGTCACCAGCCCTGACTCGATCCTTGGGCTTTATGAGTTACTTAGCGCAATTCCCTCTGTAAAACCATTGAGCTAACAGCGCTTTAAGAATTGTGACAAAAAGTATGACTTGCTCTACGAAGTCAGAGAAAAAGTTCGTTAATAATGAGTCATCCCTTAGGTACTGGATTCATGCTCGTTTTATAGAATGGCCCACCTTTAATGTCACAAAACAACTTTGCGCAGGGTAGGTAGTTTAAAAATCCTTATTTAGATTTAATTTTCGCTGTTTCTAAATGAGTTTAATTGTTCAATAGTTATCGGTATAGGATTTGTAAGTCTTAGCGTTTCACTTTTTTTTGTTTTCATGTCACTGTTTGTATTGTATAATGATCACTGCTTTGAACTATAGAAATTTTACACTTAAACGCAAAGTCACTTGAAATTGTTTTTTTTTTCCTGGGATAACATTATCACTAGAAATGTAGGTCTTACAATGTCTATTCACAGTATTTTCATTACGATTTACACTCAATTACTATTTTTAAAGTCACAAATATACGGAGCTCAATGTTTACTTGACGGCAGCGCCATCTGTCCTGTGTGATGGAAAACCCTCACCGTCCCCTAGCGTTGTTTTCACGTGACGGGCTCCTACTTCGGTAAACAAGGATATTTATTCATAATAACTTCGAGAACATGACAATTAGTGTATTATCTAGCACATAGTTATTTATATTTATATTATACGTACGTTTTTCAGACATACCAATGGCACAAAGGAACCCAAGAAATGATTCTGTTCTCGTTCTTCGTCGGCTACACGTGCATGATGATCCCGATGGGGATGGCGGCGCAGAAGTATGGGGGGAAGAAGCCGATCCTGCTTGCCTTGTTGGTCAATGGGATCGTTTCGATACTGACTCCGTGGGTTCCTATATTTGTGAGTTTGTTTGTCTAAATTCTTATTAAAAAATTAAAAAAACTCCACCTGATGGAAAGCGGTCGTGAGGTCCAGATACGAGGTTGACAAGCCCAGTCATTTAAACATTTAATGCATGTTTTAGGACAAAAGATGCAAGATAAAGAAGCATTTTGAACCTACAACGTCACTTCTATTCAGAAGACCTTGTTATGGATTTATACTCAAATAAAGTTGCCATTAAATATGTCTGTTCTTCTGCAACCATAAGACGCAAAATAAAACAGTACAAGCCAATCATAAAAAGTGTAAACCTTGACCTAAATACTGCACTATACATCAAAGTGTCTGGTTTTGCCAGGTCTCCCAAAAGACCGTTTGAATTTTTATGTTTTGTTGACAATTAAAAACAGCTGGTTGATGTTTTTTCTCAAAGTAATAATCAACACAGTCGTTAGTGACAATGGAATTCTGAAATATTAGCTGCGTAGGTCACTTGATATTATGTCGCCAAAACCCACAGAAAAATCGCACATTAACTCCAGCAGTTAGTGATTTAAGGGCCTTCAGCCGTTCATAGTGTTACCATGTGTAGGGATACCTTCCAAATGATGGCTGATAAAGATTTTTTGCTGCTTATATTATGGCAAAATTTCTGTTCCCTGCGACACAGACTATGTTCTAGTATGGGTGTGATTTCTAAAAAAAATTAATATTTTTGGTTCAAGTTGAACAGGTTAACTGTTTAACCTTAAATGTACCGTTCGTTAAGGGTGACATGCGTGCTAACAAACTCACCACTGAGGAAATTATAACTAAATTGTAAAAAATATATAATGTGTTCTGCAGGCCGGCTGGCTAGGCGTCTGTATCTGTCGCCTGCTGCAAGGCATGACACAAGCAGCCTGTTACCCCTCCATTCACACAATCCTGGGAAAATGGGCTCCTCTAGGCGAGAGAGGGAGACTCAGCACTTACATCTATACAGGTTTGGCAGTTTGTTATTGAATTAGATAAGATAGTATATTGTTTTAAACTTTTATGGTCATCAACATATTTATAAGAGATACTTACGTGATTTTTACCATGTTTTTTGTTTTTAAGTTTCCGATCTTTCGGCACTGTTATCAGCACAGACATCGAAAACTTGAAAACAAAAAACATTGTAAAAATCACGTAACTAATAACTATTCTAGATAAGATAGGTCCAAAATCTATGTATGTAATCTATGATAGGATAGAAAAAAATATACAAACTTAAGGTGCTGATAGATTTTAGCATTTACTTGTATCAGAACATCAAGCATTCGTCATTTTTAAATAGCAAAATGATCAATAAGTTCTATTTATTGGGATAGTTGCCGCTAAATACAAGTTGCTTTATTTCAATACATATAGATAAGCAATGTCCAATATAACAAAAAGTGTAAACATGACTCAAAAACTTCACGATGTTATTTATTTATGTTTATTTATTAATACAAAAAAAACACAGTTAATAATACCCTGCAAAACACTGTATTAACAGTTTGACTGCAGGAAGGAGTCTCAAATAATACAGGTATTAACACTTAACAACTCATTATATACGCCTTAGTTAGTTATATTATTTTCACACTAGCGAAGCCTTCAAGAAGAGAGCGTATTCCCATCTAAAAGGCAAGCAACGCATCGGTGACACCTCTGGTGTTGCAGTTGTCCATGGGCGGAGGTGATCACTCTCCATCAGGTGACCTTCTAGCTCGTTTGCTCCCTATTCCATAAAAAAAAAAAACAAGAATAGCTTTTTTAACATTTTCTTGAATTATAGTTATTTAATAACTACAGCCTTCCTGTACGTCTATCACGCGTTGCCAATTTAAATGTACATTATCGTTCCCGTAAACATTTGTATTGGGATTTGACATGACATGACATGACAATGTCAAATCCTAATATATATTTTTTAAAACGATAATGTAAATTTAAAGAGGCAACTCATAGTAGACGTACAGATTTTTTAAATTCCTTATTATGCAATATACGAAAATAGCAAAGCAAGGCCTTTTCCCTCATCACGTCTACCACGAGTTGCTACTTTAAAACGTTATCGTTCGCGTGAAAAATTGTACAATATTTACATTATTTAAAAAAAATCCAAGAAGTCACTTATTAATATTACCTTACTCGAAATCCTAATACACAGCCCAGAAAATCAAAGTTAACAAATTTTCATGCCTCCATTCCTCATAAAATCGAGGTTAGCTGACATAAGAACAACCTCAAAAACCTTCAGAAGTCCGACGACTAAGTTCGGCTGGTTGTGAACTTATGCTCAAGTTATTTTAGTTGCACATTCAGATACTTAACATACTAACGCCGTTAAATTTCTAAATTTAATTTAATAAATGGTTTATTTATTAAGAGAGGAATGGGACTGTAGCATTTGGGACTACAAAGAGCATTGCATGACTCGGATAGAAGCAGAGCTTGTATTATGGAGGCTATAAAGACTGATTTAGATGCATTTTTTTCTCAAACGCATACTTTTGAAGCTTTTTATGCTTTGACCAAACAAACATCACGTTTTTTACGGGAATTTTGCCTTTGCTGATAATTTTGAACAACCAAACTGAGTGACGTTCGTTATGTAGTAAGAAACAACAGACAAAAAAAAATATTTTTTCCTTCATGAATTGCAATGCTATCGATGATAAATATGCTAGAGAGATCGCTACAAGTTAATGAATAAATGATTTCGTATGTTACCAAAGCTTCGAGATTTCAGCAAAGTCCGCTGATAACTTGAGATGGACCCTCGCTTCCCCACGTGCGTAAATTAAGAAAGTCTTTTGACGGCTACCCGGCCGGAAATGCAATCACCCATAGAAGCCGGATTACGAATTCTCATCGCGTCTTGACCAATACTTTCGGCGAACACTTTGAAAAGAGGCTGATAAGTTCAGTCAGTTTCGTGACGTACAAATATGTGGTTAGTCGTCTACTTGTGTCTAGTTTGAAGTTGGAAATTTTCGGGAATAGCATGAATATTTGTCGCCTTCGTAAGAGGAAATCAACATTGATGTAAACATCCTCAGGCAAAAAGATTAAAGGCTTTCACATATTTTGAATGTTTGTATATTTGGAAGAGAATTTCATTTAAGTAGATATTTATTTTTGTTTTACACACATTAACTCACGTTTTATTCCATCCGTTCATGGGAAAATATTGTCGTGGGGAAGTAACGTTATGACGTATCTTTAGTCGCATAAATTATTGTATTCAAATTATTTTATTTTATTCCTTGCATAGCACTCAATCTTATTGTAATAATTTATTACAGAGTATGTCCTTAAAGTAAGTACATAATTTAATTAATGAAAAAGGATTTTTGGGTCCCTGTGCAAGCAGGTGCATCCAGTGCTCTAATAAGGGACATGACAGCCTATCCCCTATAGCCATCAGGATGCTGTTGGCGCTCTGCCTGACTCTGCTGAGCATTGAAGCCGTCTGTTTCCGGATGATCGCATAAAAGTCATTAACACGCGCCTCTGCGAACATTAACGACGCGCTGCAGAATCTAGGGAGCCCCATCAGCATCCCGATGGCTTTATTGTATTGAACGCGGAGAGCGTTATACTATGTCTTATGAGTATAATTACACCACAGGCTGCAAACGTAGAAAGTTTGACAGAACGCATTAAAAAGGGTGACTTTAACCTTTTTATTTATTTATACTTTATTGCACATAATCTATGTTACAAAGGGCGGACTTAATGCCTAGAGGCATTCTCTACCAGTCAACCACACAGTCAGACAGAGATATTACAGGCAGTGCTAAAGATAAAAGTTTTAAATAAGGTGTACAGAAGGTGAAATGGTTTGAATCAAAATAAGAAGATTTCAAAGAGATTTCATAAATATAATATATACATCATAATAGCAATTACACATTATATAGACAAAAAGTAAAATAAAATAACAGACAGATGACAGGTGGATCCAAGAGAATAACAAAACTACAGTTCTTGGGGCGTCAATCTTTTAAAGTACGCACGCAAAGCCTTTATAAATGCATATTTACTGCACGCATTTCTAACAAAGAACGGCAGTTTGGCTTTTTGTGTGCACTTAACAAACCTACGAGCAAGCATATTACAACGAACAGCTAACGCTCTCCTTTTCGTTCAATGTCACAATTATCCGAGAGATCGTCCGTGACAATGTGGCCCAAGTATTTAAATTGTGACACTCCCTTTAATGCAGAACCTAGAAGCGTCACTGGAGGTCCAGTGATCGGCTTTTTACTACCCGACCGAAACGCCATAATTTCACTCTTATTAACATTAAAGAGGAGTCCATGTTCACACATAACTGTAACACCGAATATATTGTACCTACCTATGTTTACAAATAAATGATTATTATTATGATTATGATTATAAGAGCATACTCCTCGCAAATTAAAAGCAATTTGCACAACCCATTTGCCGTTGGACACAGCAGCCCCATTTCATTGGCGTAGCTTATATTATTAACCAATAGAACACCCGATCTTGGTGCCGCTGAGTCGACAAATGAGCTCGTTTACATAAAGACTAAAAAGTACAGGAGAAGACAACCTTCCCTGCCTTACTCCACACTCCAGTACGTACTTCTCGGACAATGCTCCAGCCCATCTGACCTGGTTAATCTGGTTACTGTATCAAAACTGAAAAGTGCCTATTAATGCAAGCGGAAATGCTATATCAGTTAGTTTTGACCATAACAATTTGTATTTAACTAGGTCAAACGCTTTGGAAAGGTCCACAAGGTGGCGCACACTGCTGTTCTTCTCTTAGTATAGTACTTGACAGTGTGCTTAAGCGAAAACACAGCGCTTTTCGTTGATAGGCCGGTTCGAAAACCAAACTGAGCATCGTTTAATTCTAGGTCGTTTTATTTTCTATTCTATTATTAAGAATGACATAGGTTTTTGAAAATTTCATCATTACAATTTATAAACCGGAAAAATGCAGAATAGTTAGCAATGTTCACAACAGGAACCTTTTAAAGTGATTAATTTTACCACTAATGACACTTTTAGAAAAAAATAAGCTACAAGATTCGCTCTTTGATTTTGCTCAGTGAGCCGCATCACCGATATTAGATCCTCCTTAAAACTTTTTTTGCCGTCAACTTGATTAGAAAGTTGCCTGAAAGAAACTTCGAATTGGTTGAGAAGCTCATCTTCCACTTTTTTATTTTGCTAAACCCCGCCGCCTAATTTCTGAACGACCCGTTTGACGAATAATTTTCCAATTAAGTTCTTGTCCTGAAAAATCTTGAAATTTTAAAGTAGAGATCTCGTAGCTAAATGAATGGCTCACTACTACATGAAGAAGATATAAGTATTCGTTTATTTATTGCTACGTGTGACACAGATAAATAATAGTTACTACGTAACAGATAAATCACACCATGGAAAACAATCAATCACAATCTTGTCATTTTTAAATGCGTGCTGTCATGCGTCAGGCATATAGCCAGGGCAAGAAGGCTAGAAACTAAGGAGAGATAACTCCCGAAGTGGGGGTAAGCTTTCGAGGGCCGAAAGTCGTATACTCTGTGCCGGGCAAAACGCTGTATTGCGCATGTGCAGCGGCAGCTATTTGTCATTTCATGGTCACATGGTTTTGTTTTGAACGCCGTCACGTGCGACAGTTGTTGTTTTTCGAGGTTGTGTTGACCAATTTTGACACTTCGCGAGGATCGCGGCAAAGAAGCGTAATGCGCATGCGTCACTGTGGGATACGGATTTAGTCCAACCCTTTCCAGGGAGTTATCTCTCCTTAGTCTCTAGCCTTCTTGAGCCAGGGCTATCTCTTTCGATATAGATGTCAGTGGTCAGCACATGTACGTCATAAATTCAATCGCTAGATTCGCGCACGAATGCTATACGCGGCTGTTGACAAACAACTGCCAAATGGGTCTTGCAAGACCCGATGAATTATAGCGCACAAGTACATGAAGTGACAGAGGCCTGCCTGTGATCAATAGAACATCACGAACACTGCTATTTAAAAATTAGACAATAAAAGTCAATATTTATAGTTAGTTTAACGTGGTCCTGACAAATATCTCAGACTATATAGTAACTGCGACCCACGACCCAATATTAAAAAAAAAATAGTGTGTCAGAAGATAATTTTAAGCAAATAGTTGCAATTTCATTTAAGTGAACGCTCGCCATTCTTTTGGAAAAATAAATAATATTTAAACCGACATGTAAAACCTTTATCGCTCGTAGACGTCTTAATGATTGCAAATAATAATTGAACAAGATCTTTTATCAAGGGTGGTTATCTAATTGCTATTTGTAATAATCTACAAGTTAATTAGTTAATTACTTTGTTTTTTAGGTTCGCAGTTCGGCACAGTTCTCATCTTTCAAATCTCCGGGCTCTTCGCTGGGATCCCTTCCCTTGGCTGGCCCTCAATTTTCTGGCTCTGTGGTATCTCAAGCCTCATCTGCTTTGGCCTGTTTGCTTGGCTCGGGGCTGCTACTCCTCAGGACCATCCGAGTATTTCTTCTGAGGAGTTGATGTACATTATGGGAGATGGAAGTGCTGATTTGGGGTCTAAGGTATTTATGTTGTTACTCAAAGTAAAAATTGGAAAAGCAGTATTTACTCTACTTGGAAATGCTTGCGTGATAGAATGTGGACGTTTCTAGGCTGACTAATAGTAGGAAAAGCATGTCAAATTAACATATGCTTAGGCTTTTATTAAAACTTGCAACAATATTTTCTTACAGTATTTATGTAAAGATCTTTTTAATTCTTAAAGTCAGCTCCTTCTACAGTAGTCTGAAAAAAAACAGTGCAGTTATAAAAAAAAATACCTGCAAGGAAAAAGCTTTTTTTGTACTTACTGCATTTCTTGAAATCAATAATCATACAGCAAAAATGTAAGTCAATACGTGGTGACGTAATATCTTTTGAAGATCATAATTTGTTAGCACGAGCAATAGAGAGATTTTGATACTATTTATCGATATACTTTACAGGAACGCAGTATACCTTGGAAGCAGATGCTCACGAGCACAGCTGTGTGGGGTCTGGTGGTGTCTCATGCTGGCAGTGCTGTGGGATATCTCCTTGTTTTGACACAGACTCCAACGTACATGAGCAAGGTCTTAGGAGTTGATATAAAAAGGGTTAGTTTAGTACCTACATGGCGATGATTCACCCCCACACTATAATCAATTGATGGTCAAAAGATAGTTTACGAACTAAAATAGTATATATACTTATTGTTTCTGATGATTTTATTTCAAGAATATCTTGCAACGCCCTAGCAGGGTCAATATGTATGTTTGTATGCAATAAATATGTATAAGTTACCACAAGAATATTTTTTTTTATAAATTTTGACTTCGTTAGGGGTTTTTAATAAAACTTAATGAATAAAACTACGAACTGTGGTTAAATCTTCATATAATAGAGTCTTTAGTGCTTCATGCTTGTACCTAAGATCTTGAAATGAATTTTCTCTTCTCAATCGTACCGTTTTTGCTCGCAGAATGGTCTCTACTCCTCTCTTCCATACATTGCCATGTACTTTGTAACGCTTGTCTTCGGGTATCTCTCGGATTTGTTTGTGAGGAGGAAAACAATGTCTGTTAAAAACATCAGAAGAACTGCGAATTCTATTGGTTAGTATTCTGTATATTTAACCATTTCTCTTCATTTATTTTAACTAGACCATCTACGGAATACTTACCTGTGACTGGTTTTACGCCCGATCTCATCACCATTCGTAAGGTGCGCCGTCCTAGGCACGTCCGAACTGAACGATGACGTCATTACGGTAGCCATTGCCACCGCCGAGCATCTCGTGCAAAGTCAACACTCCACCAGACGGATTTATCGTCCAACCGCGACCCGTCCTATTTAGAGTCGCGGAACCGGCACGTGCCGGGTCGCTTTCCTCCTCAAACCTACGTCTGATTGCCATCTCCCAGTAACGCCCTAAGCCTAGGTTCGTCTTCCCTCTTGGGGCGCCCTTAGGCACGTTACTTACATTTTTGGGTTGAGAGCCTTCCGCTCACCCACTTTTCCAGTGAAACAGTTAAAGCCATTAACGGCTAAAAAAAATGTGACTGGTTTTGACCACCGATTCAGCGCAGAGGTTCACCTAGGGTCGCGGTTTCTACGAATACTCCCGGACCTGTTGATGAAGCAGATATAAATAAAATAAATAAATACATATGGGCCAGGCAACACACCACTTAATCTTGTCATGGTTTCGAAGAAGGGATAAATATTTCTGTGTAACGAGGTTCGGACAAGTAATTGAGCCAGGGGCATTTCCGAGCACACCTAGAACCAAGCCTATTTAGGAAATCGTTTCCTGAATTGACTTAACCAGAAATAGTACGTATGCACGTACGTACGACACTACGTAGGTCAAGGCGAGAAACCACAGCGCACTACGTCAATCGAGTCTTCAAGTCAAGTCAAGACCTAAGTCTTGGTTTGGTGCCTTTATTTTTCTGGTATCTATCAATTGCACAAAAAAAGAAAAACTCACTTTGGGAGCAATGTACTACGAGATCAAGATTTATTATTTATTTTAATTACCTACGATTAAAAAAAGGTTTGATTCACTCATGCCGTTTATTTTTTTCAGGCATGATTATAGCTGGACTGTTTTTGATTGCATTCGGGTATGTTCAGAATACAACTGCTGCGGTAATACTCTTAATATTGACTCTCTCAACGCACTCTGGTGTGCATGTCGGTTTTCATGTAAGTATTCTTATGAACAGCTCAGACGTAATTTATTCGCAAGACAAACTTACTATATTAACAGAGCTGTTTCGTAATATGAATGGTTTTGGTGTCTGGTATTGCACCCGAAAAACTGGTTGAACAATCCGTTCATCTCTCTTTACAAATCGATCTAAACAAAACAATTACTTGTCTCCTTCCGAGCCAACATGAACTGAACACATGTGCTCGCCTATGAGGAACCTTGTCAGAAACATTGTAAGCCAGTAATTAAGTAAGATTACCACTTAGTGGCCTTGGGAGTTTCCAGTACTGAGTGCCAATGTACAAAGTTATGTAACAAGATAAGTAATTGGTGCTTGTAGTGCCTAAATGTGAGGTGAGCACAATAAACGGATGAATAGATCATTTTAAGTGCCAAAAGGATCCTTAGTGCAAATTCACTTTTTTTAAATAATATTTTTGATCAAACACTGTAAGCACCCATAGTAATTATAATAATTAATTAATTAATTAATTCTCCGACGTAGACCAACGGAAAGATAAGTTGTCGTAGTTGTAGCAAGAACAAATATACATCTTTACATCTAAAAATAGTTACATACATATTTTTAAATTCAGTAAAATTGTTATAAAATTACAAAAAAAAATACGCAAGTTAAAATCGTTTCACGTGATTGCAATTTCCTCATCGTTCGTCATTTTATAAAATTATTTTTTTATTAATATCATTATCTTGAACAAGAAGCAATAATTTTGTTGATTTTTTTTTAATGATACTGTGTATTATGAATATCATTTAATTTGTATTCAATTCTGATTCCAGATAAACCAAATCGACCTGGCACCTAACTTTGCCGGGGCAATAATGGCTCTCGGCAACATGGTGGCTAATCTGACCAGTCTGCTTGTTCCAGTTATGGTCTCAAACGTAGTTCAAGACGACTTGGTTAGTATGCATAGACCAATACCCTTTTAATTACAAGGACTCCGCATCTGTGCTTTGGCAAAAAATCAGAATAAAGTGTGCTATTATAGGTTCCTACTCCTATCACTCATATTTAGCAGATAGAGTCAAAGGCCAGCATGTCACCGTCAACGCGTTTCATCATCATCATATCATCCATAGGTCTCCCCCAATGATTTCCACCTATCCCGATTAGACGCGGCCTGCACCCTGCGATTCCCCGCGGACTTGACCAGATCGTCTGTCCATCTCGCGGCGGGTCATCCTACGCTGCGCCTGATACGTGGTCTTCACTCGAAAACTTTTCTGCCTCATTGACCATCAGTCAATGTATGTGCTATGTTTCAATTGTCTGACGTGTTAAATGGAGTGTAGGGTTAATTATGGCACGGACCTATAAAACTTATTTCTATTCCTATTTCTCATTTATCATTTCCGCTTAGAATCTGATGATTTAGCCTAATTCAGAAGCTAAAACGACTCGTTCCTCGTGGGTCTAGTTTTTCCTATTTTCTTTTTTAATAGTTAGTAGGGTTTTTTTGTTTGCAGTATTCATTTGCATCTGATAAAATAAACAGTTTAAATGCTAAACAGTTCATTCAGTCTGAGTTATCTTTTGCTTCATTCCCTTTTTTTATTTTACGTAGTTAAATGACCACTATAGGTAAAACTGAAGCATTGCAGGATACTTTTGCTTGTTTGTATGAAAATTACTACTTGGAAGATCAATAAATTATTATTTAAACATAAAGAAGATGAAGTAGATTATCATCATCTTGACATATCGATGCTTATCCCTGGCATGTCGGTAATTAATTTTACTAAAAGAAAGCTAACAAGAAATTTAGAGAATATTATTATGTTATATATTTAAAGAAGACTAGACAGTTATTTGCTCGCAATCGCACCTGATGGTAAGTGACGATGCGATCTATGATGATACATGTCTGTCTAGTGAATGCCTTTTCACTCTTGTCTTGAAGAGACCCAGATTATATTGGTTTGGAAATCCATGCGTTCCACTCCCTTGCTGTTCGCATTATAAATGAGTCTACATACTGCTTGTCACTGCTCATCGGTGCAAATGTTTTCGTTCATGTGTTCTCACTGAATTTGTTTTTATTTCAGACAAACCGTCAAAGATGGCAGATAGTGTTTATAATAACAGCAGTCTTCCAAATCATCACAAACGCAGTATTCGTCGTATTCGTCAAAGGAACCGTGCAGCCTTGGAACTTTAATGACGATGATGAAACTTTTAATTCAGGTTAGTTACAATGACTACTTTGATAATGATTAACTATCCTTCTAATCATGATTTGTGTTTTAAACATTCAAAGTGACGTCCCGTCATTACACGAGACTAGTGTAACCTGCCGTAGTCAAGAGCATACGGCTACTGAGTACATCGACTTGCAAATAAAATATGAGAATTACATTAAAATCTGTCACTTGGAATATCGCCAGTTGGGCGAGTACTTTTGTCACTCCTAAAAATTATACTATTTTGACATGTAGAAACGCTTACATCGTGTTACTTTTGGCTAGGCCCCTTAACTATCGTAAGAAAGTGCGTCTTGCATTCTCCCAATTTTTGTTTTTTATCTGACAACATAATCACAAAATTCGTAATTCGTATGTGAAGATTTTCTATCAATAACCCACGATTACGTCAATATGATATTATATATATATTTAATGTTTTGTTACAGGTGAAGAAGAATATGTATTCAAAGAAAAATATAAGTTGTCAGCAGTTATTGAGAAGCCTGGGGAAGAAAAATCATAAATAGACAAACCTTGGTTCAAACTGTAGCAAAAATTGATATTTATCCTTATCATTATAGAGATCGTTAGTAGATTTAGATGCTTGTAAATAAAACTAAACGCTAATGCCTGGTGTTAAATATATTGTTACAATTGCATAGACAATTAAAAAGTTTGTGATTCTGCCAAATACTAGATTAGGTTTACTATTAAAATATTTTAAGAAATTGAACAATGTTTTTTTCTTTTTATCTGTAAATAATACATTTCGAGAGTTTGCTATTTCAAGTAAACAGAACAAGGTGAAAAGTATTTCTTATGTTTTCGAGCTTTCTGGCCTGCTCGAATATTAGTTTAGTATTAAAACAAAATGTTGACGAAGATTTGTTTTTCATCGAGACTTATTTCAAATTTAAATTTTTTCGCGTTCAGATGACTTGACAATTTTAATGACCCTTTGCAGCTTACTCTTATGCTAAGAACTGACGGCGTGGTTATCTGCCCCGCCTTAGGGGTAATCATCTGAAGTTGAGACATAGTTATAATTTCATACTTAATTTTGACAACCTTTGATATTTTGTAGCTTTTGATATAATAGCTAACAGAAATCAGAGTTTGTTTGTTCGTTTGCTTGAACAAGCTAATCTTAGGAACTAGTAGTCAAATTTCAAAAAATCTTATAATTTTAGATAGACCATTTATTGAGGAAGGCTATAGGTTATATATCATTACGCTAATAACAATAGGAACGGAGCACCAATGAAGAAAGTTTTAAAAAGGTGTTGTAAGGTACAATTGATCTGCTGCGTCTCACCTGACAAGGGATAGGTACAATACGTTTCCTAATGCTAAAATTACTCATTGATACTTATGTTATAGAAACATTCTCAATAATTCATTTTTCGCTTAGGAATTTTCCACAGTATAATAAAAATTTTGGCTTAGTTGATCATGCAGCTTATTTTTGAACTTAATAATATTGTCTAAATTTTGTTGTAAATACGCGATGCATTGCAAAAGATGCTCTGATGAAGTAAAGTTGTTTTACTGGCTATCGAATATAGTGTGACGCTCACGAGTCTTAAATCTGAACAAATTCAAGTTTGCTATGACAAAAACTAGTATATAAATGCATGGCAGGGGTAAGATATTAATTTTCGGTGCGCAAGATTCAGTTTGTTTCAAAAGTAAAGTAAAAGTAAATAAATATCTTTATTCATATAGACTTATAAAAAGTTCATAATATGACATCAAATACAAAAAAAAAAATTAAAGCAAAAATATACTAAATAAAAATAAACTTACATAAAATAATACTATGATGGTCAATATCATTAAACATAAAGTGACTCTACCACCGGTTCGGAAGTTGTTTACGATCGAGAAAACTCCGGCAAGAAACTCGATGGTTACTCTTTTAAATCTTGTTTTTAACACAAAATAAAGAGTTTACAGGAGGACCGCTCTCGCCTTTTGCTATCAACTTGCCTGATCGCCTAGGGTTGCTGCATTCGCCAGACAAGCGCAATTTGACAGATACCGCCAAAAATAAAATATAATTATCAAGTGAAAAATTGCACCAAGTTCGACAAAAACTAAAATAATATATACAAAGGACCCCTTTTTATATATTATTTTTGTTTAGGTCAGATTAAAAGGAGTTAAGATGGGTGAATACGTAGATATAGAAGTATTATATAATAAGAAGTTATTTACCGGGGTTCAGGTACAGCAACCTGCTAGCCTAATGGGCTTGATCATACAGTGCTTCCTACCTACCTAGTAGGCTGTATATAACACCATGAGCCACCGCTTCGGCGGTCACCTGTCGGCGTCGCAGCGCGGCGGCAGCAGCCGCGCGTGCCTCGTTTAACCCTTAATAAGGCATTGCATTGTAAAAAAAATCATAGGTTTTCGCCTTTATGCCCAAGTATTAAGGTTCAAATTCGGGTGGTATCTATTTTACCTCTGCCTTTTAAAGGGTTAAGTTTATTTGAGTTTTGAGTTTGATAAGTTACGGAAACAGTAAAAGCCCATTTGTAGGTACTGGATTTGAATGTGTTACGAAATATAACGGCTTACCTACCCATATACTTATACTACTCGTACATAGAACTACTAACTTGCAAATGTTATTTTCAACATCATTTGGTAACTTAAAAAACGTGTAATCACAATCTCGTGTGGTGTTAATACAGCCAAATACACTGCAACAGAAATATCTGCGCGAAACCATTTTTGACGATTGAACTATAATGTAAGTATCTGACTACGTACAAATAATATCTCAATGTTTTTGACAGTGCGACTGACCGCGACACTGAAACTCGCTGACTTCGCCTGTAAACTCACGCCTCTGAGTGCGTGTATCAAAAATGGCGTGTTGTTCTAAGCGAGATATCTGTCAGAGCGCCGCGCATGTCTAATTGTGTTTTGAATCACAAAAATTGAATTGACATTTCATATTGTTCATTGACTTTATGCATGGTTTCTGTGCTCTAGAAGCATGTTCTTTGTCAATTGAGTAACCCCAGAATATGATGCCATACCTCAACCTTGAAGCAACATAATATCCATGGTAAGCAGTCAATAAAGCTGATTCATTAACTTTACTTCTTAAATTGCGTAATGTATATGAGAATAAAATTGGCTTAGTTGCTTACACGGATGTTCAATATGGGTCTTTATGAATGGGTACCCCTAAAACTTTGTAAATTCCGTCTCATTGACTGGCGTGTTACAATATTCTGAAGATTTCTTCAGTTCGAATTTCATGATCATCGTTTTATCTAGATTTATTTTAGATTATTATTATTTAGCCATTGAATTATAGAGCTCAAGGTTTCAGTCATGTCACTTCCTAAATGATGATGAAATTGATTCATAATAGTATTTGGACAGGAGTACGAGATATTTAGGGCAATACGTTGACTGTTCGTAGACGTCACAGTAGCAGTGATAAGACTACCTCGAGATTATTACTTTGTTTATTTTAGCATTTTACAATGCTTGTTTTCATATCGAATATGAAATATGAAAACAAGCAATTTAAAATGCTAAAATAAACAAAGTTATAATCAAAAAGCATATATCTTAACGGAAAGTTAAATATTTGTAAAAATATTCACCTTCCGTTAAGGTTTAATTACCTTAAAAACAGTGATGAAATAACGTTGGCTTGCAACGTAAGCGTACTGAAAAGATTAGTCCGTTCCATTGAGATTTCGGTAGCTCAGGCAAGTAGATGACCCGCGTCTTCCACAATCCGGGTGGCTGTTCTAAAGCCACCCGGATTGTGGAAGACGCGGGTTCGTGTCCTGCCTGATGTCATCAAGGTCCGAAATAAGAATGTTCCTAGTTTTCTTCCTTTCCATATGATTTCGAGATTTACGATAAGTAGGAATGCATCAAGCACGCAAGTGATAAATGTGATTGGAGGGTTTATTGAACTACTGACTTTTGCTCTCTCTTTCATTTACGTGGGCTCTTTAATTCTTAAAATAAAAACCTGCATAAAGGTGCTATTTGGAAGCTAGCTGCACGTGCAGCGACTGCATTGAATGGGCCGCAACTGCACTACTGGTCTTTATGCATTTATATGAAATGGCTTCCAAGCACCGCGGCTGCAGCACTGCAGTGCTGTCGGCAGTTGCAGCGTGCAGCTCGCTTCCAAATAGTACCTTTATTAATCAAACTTTTAAGGTACTATTGGAAACCAAGCTGCCAACAGCACGTGCAGCAACTGCATGAAATCGGCCGCAGCTGCACTACTGGTTTGTATGTATTTATAATATATGAAATGGCTTCCTAGCGCCGCGGCAGCAGAACGTGTAGTCACCGCAGGATTGCAGGCAGTCGCTGCGTTGTGGTTAGCAGCTCGGTTTCAAATAGTACCTTTAGGGTGCGCTTCCACCAGAGGGGAAGGATACGTTGCGAGGAATGTGTGTGTAAACAACTAATATAATTGTTTCATTCACCTATCTTCGCGATTCTATTGGTTCTTAACAAACACGTTCTATGGCCTCTTTTACGAAGACGTGAGGCGTTGCGCGTCGCGTGTGGCGGCGCGGCCCGCACTGAGTTCAAACATAACGCCCGGTTTCCACCAAAGCGGAGAGGAGAGGAGATGTGTATTGATAACCAATCAGATTGCGTAATTTCCACATTTCACAGACAGATATGGAAATGAAGAAATCTGATACCGGGCCCAATGGCGTTCTATGAGTGCTGCCGCGCCGTCCAACGCAACGCGCGACGCCTCGCGTCTCCGTGGATGGGGTCTTACGGACTAGGTTAATTCACAGTGCGTTAGTGGAGTACACTTCCATGCTTTAAACCCTTCTGGTTCCCTCTGGTTTCATATAGTATTTAGTACCACATAGGCTTAATGTGATAAACTTAATTGAGTTTCTAATTTAACTTGCTTTTCCAACTACTATCTAGTAAATGTCGACAAAGACCAACGTTAAGTTCTCTGATATAAAAATGACCACTTTAAACAATAAAGAATAAAAAATATTTATTGTCCAACATAGGTACTTACATACAACAATTATTATCACTAAATCTTGAGTCCTAAATTTAAGTGGACAAAAAGAACAGGTGCTCAGCAAATGCTGCCACTGAAAGTATAATTCCCGGAAAGTAATTTAGAGAAGAGCTTAATCCAATGCCTACTATCTGGTATCCTACGATATTCTCTGGGGAAAGTTGAGGGAGCAGGGTGTTCCCTCCGAAATAGCGCAATTGATACAATATTGGTACGCTAACCAAATCAACACAGATGGGCTAACACTATTTTTGTGGATTATGGTTTGCAGTGCGGAGTAAGACAGGGGGGGCTAACGTCCCCGAAGCTCTTTAACCTATACATCAATGGGCTCATCGTTGCTCTCAGCAACATGCGAGTTGGCTGCTGGGTAGATAATGTCTGTATTAATAACATAAGTTATGCAGACGAATTGGTGCTGCTGGCTCCAACGATGGGTGCGCTTAGAAAGATGTTACGGGTATGCGAAGATTATGCCAAAAGTCACAGACTGATTTATAATATTCAGAAAAGTGAATACATGATATTTAAGGCAGCCGGTAAATGTTCAAGCGATACTTCGCTACCTGTACCTGAGCTCTTGTTTTATGGGGAAAAGCTGAATAGAGTCTACCAATTTAAGTATCTGGGACACTATGTCAGTGATGATCTGAAAGACCATGCTGACATCGAAAGAGAACGTAGGGCGTTGGCGGTAAGGTGTAACATGCTGGCTCAAAGGTTTGCTCGTTGTACTGATCAAGTAAAACATACCTTGTTTCAAGCGTATTGCCAGAACTTATACACGAGCAACCTGTGGATCAGCTACACTAAAAAATCGATAAACGTCCTACGTGTCCAGTAAAACAACGGCTTCAGGGTGCTGTTGGGCCTACTTCGCTTCTGTAGTGCGTCAGAGATGTTCACTCAGTGCCGGACAGACGGCTTTTTTGCCGTCACACGAAAGAAGACTGCCTCGTTGTAAGAAAGAATACGAGGGAGCTCCAACAGCATCTTGAAAACCATTGCCGAGAGCTATGACTCTCCTTTGCTAAAGCATATGGTTCGCTTGGTGATCAAATAAGTCTAACATTTTCATTTTGATAAAATGCGAGCATCGAAACCACTTGATCCAGAAGTTGTGCAATTCATCCGGGCCAGGATTTTTCCAGTTCTGAGCCGTCCGAATTGCACAACTAACGTCTTGGGAGTCAATAGATACTGACTCCATAGTTTTGATGGATTCGCATTCATGCTCGACAGTACGCATCCAATCACCCTCCATGTGCTCGACAGGCAACATCAGATGCTGCGCCAAAAGTCAATCATGACACTTGCATCCGGTCGCTGACTGTCGTTCACACGTTGGTTAGTCTCTTCCCAGTTTCGGTACACCTTCCTTTGGTCACTTTGGAAAAGGCGATTTTGTACATATCTGTCCACACGTTCTCTGTAGCGACGGATACGGTTTGCCCACGCATAGACCTTCTGCTTTAGAAAGTCAATGCGTTTCGTGGCACAAGCCATATACTGTTCGGGCCTAATACCCGTCCCAGCAAAGGTTTGGTTCACGTAACGCATGACCCGAAGGCGATGGTTCCCCTGGCTGAAGCAGACCAGCTTTGCAATGAGGGTTCTAAACGTGTTGATGCGCCGCTCGATTCGCATTTGCCATGCGGGTACATTTGCAGCAGGTCGCACTGCAGGGTCAGAGTCCGGAAACTTGACACGACCAACACGGCATGCCGCAATGGCCCCGCAGTACAGAATCGAGTGAGTATCAACTAAATCTTCACTAGTCCGTATGAACGGAGCTAGTAAATCGTCCAGGGCCCCCATTAACGCTAGGTTGCGTCTTTTATTAAGACGACCGACTTAGTGTAATGGTTAAGAAGTTGGCTACTACACCAGAGGTCGCGGGTTCGATCCCCGCACAGTACAAACATTTGTGTGCATGAACATGTCTGTTTGTACTGGTCTGGGTGTCTCCTATGTATAATAAGTATGTATTCACAAAAGAAAATGTATTTAAGTATGTTTATCCGTTGTCTAGTATCCCATAACACAAGCTTTAATTAGCTTACTTTGGGGCTAGATGGCGCTGTGTGGAATAATGTCCAGGGATATTTATTTTATTTATTTATTAGTAGACAAACGTGGTAACCGCGGCCCAGAGACTCGTGTGGAGCGATATTCTGAAATCGCATCCTCAAAAGCCCTCCTCAGTTGTTCTTTGGCCTGGGCACTTACGCTTGCGTTCGCACTGGCCTCTCCATCGGCATCTGGGTTTATTCGAGGTGCTACTGGAACCGAGTCTGTAACCGGACTCGGATGTAACAGCGCGCTGAACGGGTACCGTGTCGTGGAAGAAGTTGCGCGAACTGGAAGCGCCTCCAGGCGAAGCAGATCAAGCGTAGGCTGATCCAGCATCTGTAGACGCTGAATCGCCCGCGCTTGATCCGACAGACGTTGGGCGGAAACAACCACGGTTGGGTCTAGGGCCTGAAACAGAGGCATCATCCAATCACGATACGCAGACAGGTTGGTTCCTCTCTCTGTAGCCCCGTAGTAGGCGCGCATGCAGTTGACATTCATGTCCTATGTCCATCGCATGCGGCGCACTACACCACCGGTAGCGGGGGCCCCACGCGGGGCAGACTGCCCCACAGGCCCCTAGCGTGCCGGCAGCGGTCGTCGTCCACGTCGCGCAGGTGGTTGCGGCGGTCGTGGCGGCGGTGGCCCACTCTCATCGCTCGAAGTTGAGCTCGCTGCGGTATCTGGAGGAGTAACAAACTCCTCCATCGACGTCGAGCTGGGCGACGGAGCGGGCGGTGGTAGTGGTTGTGCGCTTGTAACGTTCGCTCTTGCTTTCGCTCTTGTGATCATTTTTAAATTTAAATTGCACTATTGTTGTAGTAGGCGTTCTGACATTTGTCACAGTTGACAAATCCATATTAATATTGATTTTCGGAACCTCTGTAGAATGGCCAAAATTGTCTTGCAAATTATCTGTAAGTATATATTTTGCATCAGCTTGTTGTTGTTATATTATCGGATAAACCGAAATGGGACTGAAAACTGAACTAAAAAATTATATGATTAAAATATATGGGCGGATAATGAAAGTGGGCTGTTGATTCGGGTTAACCACCATACCCTATATGATGAGCCACCGAAGTGTTAAGGTACAATTCCACGCTTAACTATAGACCACATCCGCAAACCACATCGCTATTTGTGGCTGTGATCGACTACAAAGCCTTTGGTAGTGGTCTGGATTACAAGTTCAGCGGAATGACGCTGTAGGAGTAATAAGCTCTTATCGTCGTTACAAATTTAAAACCTCTTATATGTAAAAAATAACTTATTGGAACTAAGTTGTTGTTAAAACCTCTCTTGTGTTCATCAGGCACATTTGTGCTATCGAACACATAAGATACAAAAAAAATGCAATAAGAGAGGATATTCACATGAAAGCAATTACCTTTTTTCGCAATATAATGTTAATTATTACTTATAAAGGACGACCACCTCAGCAGGCCCTGCCAGAATACCAGCGTCTCTGCCGTGCCTGTACGGCAGGGGCACGTACTGAGGCAGGGTCCTGGTTGGCCAACTATTTTTTGTTACTCATTGAGGTTCTGTGTTTTGTTTTAATGTTTTTGTACCATTTGTACTGTAATTCTGTCACTGTATGGGTTAATAAATGTTTTTTCTTTCTTTTTTCTTTCTTTCATTTTCAATCAGTTTAGTTTAGTTTAGCTCTCATTTTAGACTAGGTTTTTAATTGTGAACGACGCAATGGGCCCTCTTGTGAGACTGTATTGACGCGCCCAATTAAGTTCTGCTATAACCCAGATACAAGAGGCCTGTAGCCCCACCAAGAGTTTACTTTAAGTAAAATACGATTGTTGGGAACAGCCACTTTTACTCGTATGCCATTTATAAGTGACATTACTATTCACAACCGGCACTATACTACAATCCTAAACAGAAACTCTTCAGCAGACGCTAGCTACTGTCTTCTGCGCAATTTCACTGTATCTAGGGGATGACTGATTGTTTAATAGATCTGGGGGTGAACAGCACCTAGCAGCAGATCAGCTGTATAAGTTTGCTTTGTTAAAGGCATCATAAATTGTTCCGCATAATCGATGTCAACACTAATCTCTTGTTTTATTTCTGGAGACATTATTGCTTTGCTATCTTCAAGTGACATTCTGATGTTTGATTAAGTAATACAAGTGGTAGTTTTACAATGATAGTTAAATTTGGTTTAGATAAGAATATCATAGAGCAAGCAGCGACTAGAAACTATAATTTGGTGTAACGTGGATTCAATGAATTATTTGACTTCTCACATTTTTTACAAATCTACATTGTAATAAATAATTCGATTTTCTGATTAGTTTATCTATTCTAATACGATAAGAGGGAAGATTTGTTTGTTTATTTGTATTTTATTTATAAATTATTAAAAGTAAACAATTGCACAACATTACAGAAACACCAGGGCATTGTACATTTTTTTTATTTTAATGCACACAGTAGACCGCAGCTCCGTGGCCGAGTAGTTTCAGGGCTTGGCCCGAAACCCGGAGGTCCCGGGTTCAATTCCCAAGTCGGGCAAAGTGTGTTTCGAATTTTTCGAAACATAGCCCGCGTTTGTGATCACCAACCCGCATTTGGCAAGCATGGTGTTTAGACCAACACCCATCAATTGTAGCGATGACTTGGTTTCAATGATGGAGGCCTTTGCCCAGCAGTGGGATAGTAAATATGCTGTTTACTTACTTACTTACACACACAGTAGACACTAAAGGATAACAGCCTTCACAAAATGGAAGGCAAATATTGACAATGACGTGGGGCTCGTCAGCAAATATATCACATGGCAGAAGCAGGTTCAGATCGTTGAGCCCACGTACAAAAAGTGGTATTGAATAGGCTCCAAAACTACTGGACCGATTATAAAAATTATTTCACCTATCTAGGAGTATCATAGGGTATATATTTTTTAAATTAGGCTTTATTCTGATGGGAAAGACAGTCTTCGCGGGCAAAGCTGCTGACGGACAGTTAGTCGTTTATATGCAAGTTGATACGACGCAGGTCTTGACGACAAAAAAAAACGTGGTTTTGAAATTTTGTGCCGCTGTAGTCGTGAACTTTATGATTTTAGTCTTTGATATAACGTTTTGTAGAGTACAATATATTTTATAATCACAGTTTACTAAACAAGAAATAATAAGCGCCAACTATTCCACACAAATGCATGATCATTGCAAAAGCGTAGTTCTCCTAAAAAATATTCAGTGGTGTTTAAAATGAATCCTAAGGACAATAATTTCGAAGCTCATTATAAGGAACTTCCAACTGCAGAAACAGGAAAAGAAAATGAAGGTATGTAATTCGCTTTTTAATTAATTAATTTAAATTTGTTTGAACACGAAAACTCAAGTAATACGTCTTTTTCTCAAAATGAAAGTAAAGATAGAAAACTAACAAGAAATGAATTAGACCTTGATGAAATAGAGCAACTACAAGGGTGGTTGCTCTAACCACTGAGCTACCGAAATCTCAACGGAACGAACGAATCTTTCAAGTACATGCTTACGTTGCAAGCCAACGTTATTGCATCACTCTTTTTAAGGCAAGTACCTTCAAACATCGGGCAGTTCCCGAAGTCTATATTGACATTATCCGAGACATGTACCACGATTCCAGTTACACAGTTAGGACTGCGGCTGGTGACACGCTTCTCTTCTCTATCACCGTTAGAGTACACCAAGGCTCCGTGCTTAGCCCGTTTCTGTTCAGCGTAATATTGGACGTCCTGTCAAACAACATCCGAGACCATCAAGAGCAACCACCATGGCTGCTCATGTATGCTGATGATATTGCGCTAGCAGATTTGGACAGGGAACGGCTGGTACAACGGGTGAAAAATTGGAAGGATTCACTTTAGAACGGGCGGTCTGAAGCTTAATATGGCGAAGACAGAGTACATGGCCTGTTTTACCACAGAATAATCCCCAGTCTGTCCGCATAGACGTTGACGAGGTCGAGCGCACGGACCGTGTCAAATACCTGGGATCTGTGTTAAGCGCGTCCCGGGACATCGACCGCGACGTCAGAGCCCGAATTTCCACGGCTTGGGCCAAATGGCGTGAGGGGACTGGTGTCATTTGTGACCTCAAAATGCCAATCAAGCTGAAGGGGCAGGTCTATAAAACCATCATTAGGCCTGTCCTTTATGGCAGTGAAACATGGCCGTTACTAGAGCGACACAAGCAGGAGCTGCGAATCACGGAAATGAAGATGTTGCGGTGGATGTGTGGAGTCTCACACAAAGTTAGCTTGCGGTAGCCTTCGTGTTTGTGACATCACAGACAAGCTGCAGGAGTGCCACCTTCGTTGGTATGGCCATGTCTCACGGAGATCGGCAAACTACGTGGGCACAAATGTCTGGCCATGCCGCCTCCGCCGGATACCGGCAGAAGAGGTCGATCCAAGAAGCGGTGGCTCGACGTCGTCAAGGGTTACATGCGTGCCAACTGACTCACCACTTAGGATGCACAAGACCACGCGAAGTAGGCCAAGAAAATAAGAAAAGCGGACCCTGGGCCACACACACCAGTGTGTGTTCACAACCGGGATAGACCGCACGGATGATGATGATGATGATGATGACGACCTTCAAACATCCGAAAGAAATATTTTTAGAAATATTTAATTTTTCGGTTAAGATGAAATATGCTATTTGACTATAACTTTGCTCATTTTAGCATTATACAATGCTTGTTTCCACATCGAAAGAAAAAAAACTGGAAAAAATCTAATGTCGGACCTTGATGAAATCAGGAAAGAATCGAACCCGCTGAAATAAACAAAGTAATAATGAAAGTAAAGTTAAGCCTTAAGGTCTTACATACTTTAGTTTTTCGCACATATCAAGATTTTAAGTAAAAACGTGAATTTAGCAAAACCTTTTCTTTTACTATACTACGAAGATGAGCACCAAGAAATAGTTTTTTTAAATGAAACAGCAAAGGGGATGGAAAACCTAAAATACACTTAGAACAAAGTCAAAGCTGTTACTAAAAAAATAACCTGATTGCCTCTAATAATTTAAGCCTTAAAATATTCATAATCGACGTTGTTGTTGGATACAACTTAATTTTTAGTGAACTTATGGTCCGTTTCAGATAGTCCAGAAATCCCTTCATCTTACGGCTATGGAGTTCGCCATGTCCAAGTGTTTCTTGCATTTGCATCTATTACTATCGGTTTTATGGCCAGAGCTCATTTAGGAGTCTCCATTGTTGCTATGACTAGTAAACTAAGCCTAAATTATAGTAATGAAACCATGGAAACAGTCAGAAACATTACAAGAGGTTTTGAAAGTAACAGCACAGTTTGGGAAGATGTTGATTATGAAAATGTGATGCTCGAAGATGATTTTGATCCAGTAAATGAATCTGTGGTTGAAAATTACAAATCGGGGGCTGTTGCTAAAGATGAACCAAAAAGTACTGTTCAGGTTAGTTTAAATCTATTTTTAGTTACTGAAAATAAATATTCCTTCGTTAACAACTATTATTTTCTTTTGATTTTGATTAAAGGTCTGAATTAAAACTTTTTCGAATGTGTAAATATATCATAACATACAAGTAATGAATAAATTTTGTGACCTAGGCTGAAACCAATTAAAAGATATTTATACGAACAATTTTTTAATATTTAGTGATGAGTTCATAACAAATAAAATAAAAATGTTTATGTTAATGATGAGTTCATAAAAAATGAAAAAAAAAATGTTGACAGTGCATTTTTTATTTCAGACGTATGATTGGCCCAAAGCAACACAAGAAATGGTTCTTGGTGCTTTTTTCCTGGGATATGCATTGATGATGTTCCCAATGGGTATGATTTGCCAGAGATGGGGTGGCAAGCTACCCATGCAAATAGCACTGTTTGTGAATGGGGTGGTATCTCTCGTGTCTCCTTGGTTGGCAGCTTGGGTACGTTTATGATAAACTGCTTATTATTATCCTGTTGTATGTTTATTTTGAGTAAAATACATTTTTGTAGCATCCTTAAAACACAATAAATATTAGTTAGTTTACAAATCATTTTGCTCCTGTTTCCAACAATTGCCTGATTCTTTCACCTGAAATGATTGTTACCGTATCCAGCATTTTATGTTTAATGTTCTTTAGTCTTTTGTACTAAAACACGAACTGGTTTTAGCATACAGATGGTACCCAATGCATTTTTTAATAAAAAGCAAAATTAAACAATCTAATAATCGTTTACATTTATATTTATCATATTATCATCGTCATTTGCATTCGGGAGATGTCCCCGATGTGTAAATGGGCCTATCTCATAATTTTTTGGAGTGGGTGCCTAAAACTATGATGTGGTGGCCATAAGTTGATGGCCATAAATCTTGTCCGCTGGTATATATTTATTTTTTGCCGACATACCTTGGTTAAATACAAGGCTTTTGTTTTTTTACTAAACAATGCTTCTTCTCCGGATATTTCATTTAATAAGAATCAATTTACTTATTCTTGGAAATGAATCATAAATTAATATATTAACATTTTCAACTTTCTTGTTGCATTTCTCACTACAAATTTTAAACATAATCGGGTTTTATCGTGACCACGATGACATGCAATTATCGTCGAAACGTCATACTTAAATATTTCTAAATACATACTTAAATAGATAATAACACCCAGACACACAACAATAAATACAAATGTTCGTCACACAAATATTTGTCATGGGTGGGGATCGAACCCACGACCTCCAGCGCTAAAGGCAGGATCGCTGCCATTGCGCCAACAGGCCAGTCTAATAATAACCCGATAGTGTTTAAAATTTGAAACATATATTCATTTTGACTCCGTGTTTTCAGCCATTAGAAACGAATTATTTCCAATTATCATTTTCAACAATAAAATGTTTTTTTTTTAGTCCAACCTTCCATGAGGGCTTATACGGGTACCATAAAACAAAAGTAGGGCGAAAGATTACACATTTGAACAAAACCAGTCCAAGTTTATGACAGGAGCAACTGAGTTTGCCAAAAGCATTATATATTAAACACTACACTTAATCATTGTGAAACAAATTAAAACTTATCTTTTAAATGTGTTTCAATAGAAAGAATGACAATGTTAACGTTTTATCAAAGAGACGCATAGTAGAAATACTGCAGTTCAAAAAACATAGCGATAACAAGATATTACGAAAATATTTCGCTCAGTAAGAAACATTTAAAAAGTATGGCAATTACATTTTGAGCATGTTGTACAGTTTTGACTTATAGAAACGGTAGTATCGTGTTTCTACTATAGAAGCCTAGGGCTTCTATTTAAGACATATAACTAAATATAGTTTATTAAGAAGATATACAGAAACTTAGATTTTTGGAATGAAACCTCCAGTTAAGGGAACGCGTTTAGAAAAGAACCCTAAAAATTTGTACAAAAAAGGGAAAATCACCAATCAGATGACTAATTACTTACAACTTCTCAATTTCAGGGTGGATGGAAAGCAGTTTGTGCCTGCCGTATCCTCCAGGGTTGCTCACAGAGTGGTTTCTACCCCAGCGTCCAAATATTGGTGTCTAAATGGTCACATCCAAGCGAACGAAGTACATTCCTCAGCTTATCTTACACTGGTAATGCTACTTCTACTATAGTAAATAATTAGTATTAACCATTCCACTGCTCGGCAAAAGCCTCCATGACTGATATTGAGTTTAGGCCCGGTTTCCACCAAAGCAGAGAGGAGAAGAGATGTGTTTCGTTAACCAATCAGATTGCGTTATTTCTGCGTCTGTCTGTGAAAAGTGAATATAGCGTTATGTGATTGGTTATCAAAACACACCTTTTCTTCTCTACGCTTTAGTGTCAACCGGGCCTTCAGTCATAATTAATTGGAATTGGCTAAATCACCGATCAAGGTCCGAAATGGAATTATTCCAGTTTTTCTATCTTTAGATATGAAAAATCAGAGTAATTAATCGCCTTGCTTACCTTGGGTGGTCATCACATACCAAAATATCCGGAAATACGACAACAATATTTTGTTTGACTTGAAATTCAAACCCAGGACCTACAAGATTTCCGGACGAGCTTTTTCACCACTCAGCCACGGAAGCGCATTACGGCGGAAATGTCATTCTGCGTAGATGATGCAGAAACCATTTGAGTGAAATCAGGTCCTTAAGTGGCTTTAACATTTGTAGCGCCTTAAAGTGGCGAGTAATTCAAAAGTGCCCTTTCAATCTAAGCACATTCACTTTTAAATAATACATGTTATGACATAAAATTAACAAAGGAATAAAAACATATTATATTTACCATGTAAGTAATCTGTCCACATAGTTTGTGGTCTGACATTGTTTGGATGATGTGATAAAAATGTTCATTTGTAATGTAAGCTTATATGGTGTTAAAAGATATTATATTCGTGTCGTGTTCCTATTTTAACAAATTATTTATGTCTTCGTTTAAAAAGGTTTTAACTATGTTGATTTTCAAAAGTTCTCCATCCCCACTACCTAAATACGCTATTTGATCCCAGCTAGAGTTTCTAAAAGTACGGTAATCTTTTAGCTAGAGACAATAACAATGTCTCAAAACGTAAATCACCGTCAAAGGTTTAAGTGTTTTGACAGGAGCTCGAATTTTGACATTGATGGTAATTTTGTTTACCAGTCCCGATGTCGTTTTATTTATTCACTAGCTTTTGTCTGCGATTTGATTAGTGCGGGTCAATTTTATTTAACCTCGATAAGGGTGATTTAAAAAAAGATAATTTAAACATAACATTTTCAACAGCAGCTTAATTTTTTCATGAAACATCATCTCTTGAAATTAGTTGCCTACAAGATAGGTCGTCCAATCGTAGATATCAACCAAAAGCATGAGGTGTTAGTATTTTTCATACTACTTTGGTGTTAAACAAGCATGGGGGCTACCTGATGGTAAGCGGTTACCGCTGCCAGGGACGACACTAAACTTGCTCGTTGTGAAAACCCCTCTTGCAGAATTTTATGCTATAGCTCGGAAAAACCCCGTCTGTAAGCTTATTTCATACGACCCAAACTGTGCAACCACGCTGTGGATCAATAGTGCGTCAACCAAACCAAAAATCCATTTCTCCTGTAATAGATATGCAGATTTAATATAAGACTTGATAAGACCCCACCATGTTTTGTGTTACTTTCCAACCATCTTTCTAAATCATGAACTATGAATAGTGTCTATCAGTTCATGCAACAACCTCACCATAATTATGTCACGTCTTGTTCCAGGAACAACCTTGGGAACAATCATAGGTTTCCAGGTCTCAGGTTTACTTTCATCCACCAGCGTGGGGTGGCCTTCCACATTCTGGACGACAGGAGTCCTGTGCCTCATTATGTGCATCATGCTTACCGTGTTTGGAGCGGCGTCGCCAGCTGAACATAAGAGTATTTCTGAAGCAGAAAAAAGGTTTATAATGGGTGGAACTTCTGGTCTAGCTGTTGTGAGGGTGTGTGTTTTATTTTATTCTGGAATAGCTTTTTCGAGTAACTTTATACACCAGTTTACTTTTCTTTCTGTTAAAATTTCAGAAAGCCCTCTCACAGTGCTTATTTACTCTTCCCATGAAAGTAACGTGACCTTGAGCTTTATACGCCCAGTAGCTTTGGCTGAGTGTGATTTTTGATAAGCGATTAAAGATAAACATCAAATTTGCACTTTTAACATGATGTTTTTTTTTATATAGGTTATTTTTTGGGTGGAAGGAATTGAAAGGAAGGAAATATAAATGAGAGTTATTTTTCGGACCATTAGCTAGTTCTAGTGCAGTTTTAGTTGGCATTATGTTTTTCGCTAATGGCATGTTTATTAACTAACAGTGTGTTGATAGTAACAATAGGTAAGCTAATTGAAATGCTAAAAGAAGGGCAACTTTTGTAAGAGTACGAAAATTGTTGCACACTTTTTACACCAACAAATAAAAAGACATTTAGATGATGTATGATTTTGCGTCGTCATTAGGTAAATAAACTGAGTTTTTTTTTACAATTAAAACGATGTCCATATATTCATTTCAGCGGCCAAGGGTGCCTTGGAAAGCCTTAGTAACATCACGGTACGTGTGGGCCACCGTAGTCACACACATAGGCAGTGGAGTGGCATTTGTTTTCTTTTTCACCCAAGCGCCTTCTTACATCCACCACATTCTCAAAATGGATGTTAAAAAGGTAAAAGGTTTTCTTAATTTGTTATGTCTACGTTAAAGGCACATTTTTAGTTTATTTATTATTTGTATTGCTACAGAGTTACTTTGTTTGTTACTAATTTCTTCTGTTTATTTAATTACTGATAACATGAAAATTGAAAGTAGCCCTATCAAAGATAGGGAACCAGAACAAAATCTGATTTCCGACCTTGATACTATCGAACGGTCTTCAAGGTCCGGAATGTGATATTTCTAGTTTTCTAACATATTTCGATATGTTCAAGCATTGTAAAACGCTAACAAATCAAAGTTATAATAAAAGTAGTCCCTTAGCTGATGGTCGCACCTTAGCATCAGTGAGACTAAATAACATAATACAGCTCCACTTCCAAAGTCTGGTTTCAGTTGAGTGAATTTTCAAAACGATGAGATCATTCTTATACTACCCTAAATTGAAAGCCGTCGAGCTGATGTTGTCTTGTTATGCTCGTACATTCGTAAAACTAACGGTGACAGCAATGCTGCGAGGTCTAGGAGAGGTGGTTCACAAAACACGTTTTTAGAATTCATTTTTGAAGTAGTAAACAGTGAATTGAAATCTGATAAAATTTACTGATATTGTTGAGTGGGTAATACAGGAAATTCATCCAGTGGAAACGTGAATTGATGAAGTTGGTTTGATAGGATAAATTCACAAAGTTACCTCTTTTCGTGACATTTTGTCTTCTATTTTTGGTTTTATTCCTAACATAATTGATCTGATAATATAGGTCCTTTACCAAAACAAAGTTTGAAGATAACTGGAGGGATTTCATCCGATGGTTTTATTTTATTACATCTTTAAATTTTTAATCGATTATTCTAGTAATTTTTGATCCGCGTGGCGCTCACCAGTTTCCTTCGGGAAATGTTTTGCAAAACGACCTTACCTTTGAAGGTTTAATTTTAATCTGTTGGGCCTCGTAGAGATAGCTATATTTAATATTATTTGGCTTAGTGGTAGTTTATTTCTGATTAAGTTGGTTTCATTAACTGCATAATAAAAAAAAAATATGCCTCCGTAGCAGAGTATTAAGAGCGCCCAACTCATAGGTCCCGTGTTCGAATGTGATTATGTGCCAATACAAATTAAATGTAAGGTGGACTTGATTTCAATGACGGAAGCCTTTGTCCAGCATTGTGCAGTATTAAGGCTTATTAATTTGGACCGATCATTAATCAATGGGTTGTCATTGAATAAGTCAACTTCGTATTTAATAATAATAATAATTTCATTTGATCAGATAACATAGATCCACATTGTTAGTAACAATTTAACCCTTACAAACTATATTAGTACAAAACTATCACAAAATAAAAAGAAAAAGAAATAAGATTAAAAAAAACCTAAAATATATATAAATTAGATGGATTCGTCAGAGCAGTAATCCAGTGTTCTAGTAAGGGACTGTCCCACCTGCGAGCAAAACTGAAGAATACTGTTGGGACCATTCTAGCTCGTAAGGATGTTATTTTTTTCCATATCACGGCATAGAAATCGTCTACTTGAGCGTCTGCAAACATGGCGGACGCACTGCAGAATCTCGGTAGTCCCATCAGTACCCTAAACATATTATTACATAACACACGTAAGACGTATTTAAAGGACATAATGTGTTCACTAAACTGAAATCTTTTTTCAGAGTGGCATGCTGTCATCATTGCCATATGTCAGCAGTTTCTTCTGGAGCATCGTGTATGGATATCTGTCAGATTTCCTCACCAACAGAAAAATACTTAGCTGTGCAAATGCGAGAAAAGTCTTTAACTCCTTTTGTATGTAATTTACATGAATTATCATTAATATTTTAATTTTCAATACTATGATATATTTTTTTAAACATCAAAAATGTTTGCTGGAACAGTACGAATCTCTAATTCTCATATTTTTTTTTGATTTTAGCGCAATACGGAGTGGCGGTGTGTTTTATTGCAGTCTCTTTCACAAATAACGTGGAACTTGCAATAGTATATCTGGTATTGGCTATGTCAGTCCATACGGCGGTCCATACTGGATGGATGGTACGTTCTAAGAATGTACATATTATGATAATTCTTTTATTGGGTATAATTTTGGCGTAGGAGCATTAATTTTGTT
Organism: Udea olivalis; assembly: GCA_947369235.1. NCBI lineage: Eukaryota > Metazoa > Arthropoda > Insecta > Lepidoptera > Crambidae > Udea > Udea olivalis. The sequence continues at coordinate 21,044,529 of OX376351.1, read as the reverse complement.
TTAATAGCTGAAAAGACCTATCTGCAAACGGCATATCATGCCACACATATTACATCGGTAGTTAAGGTGGGTGCTATTTTAATGTCTTTTCGCGCATTTGAAAACCAGGCCTTGTCTCTATCTAGGTGCTTTTTATCTACTCAAAAACTTAGGAGGAAATTAAATAAATCAGGCTCTAAAACCTGGAACCAGATTGGCAGAGTTCCAGTTTTGGTTCTTTATTCAAGTACAGGAAATATTGCAACGGCCAAAAACAAAAAATACTTTTTCTATCTATACTAATATTATGAAGAGGAAAGATTTCATTGTTTGTTTTTTTGCTTTGAATAGGCTCCAAAACTACTAGACCGATGAGAAAAAATATTTTGCCGTTAGAATCCTGCATTATCCCTGATAAGCATAAGCGACAGAAAGGGGGGTGAGTGTCGAGTGCGAGTTGGTGAGAGACGTGAATGACTTCACGATCGCGTTTTGCGAGCACGTAACTGTCAATTAGTACGGAATTGAGTCAGCTCCATCTAGCGGCGAATTCGAGCAACATAAAGGCCGCTAGATGGCGCTGACTCAATGCCATACAGTTTAACGTTTTTTTGCTCGCAAAACGCGATAGTGAAGTCATTGACTTCTCTCAATTAAACTCGCACTCAGCACTCTGAACATTTGTGGCATTGGTCACCAGCTGCCATTTTTTTTTATTGATGTTTCCGCAAACAGTAAAAATGGTATACTTACATGAAAAGAGGACACAAACCAAACAAAACGTATCAAAGATGTACCCCAAAGTGTCACGTTTCAGAGTTATTTGCAGTTAAAGATAAAATTCATTAAAAACTACTAATTAAAAGGCTTTGAGTACGCTCGGTGAGAGCGTTCGGGTGACGTCTTGGGCCTAAGCTGTAACACGCATACATACACACTAAGACCTTGTTACTGTATTACGCAAGTTACGGTTACGGCTCGCTACTGAGTACCCGGCCTAGCGGTCAGATTCAGTACCACGAGTTGCCACTTGAAATTTACGTTATCGTTCGCGGAAAAAATGTATTGAGATCTTTGACGTTGTCATGTCATGTCAAGCCCCAATACATTTTTTAAAATTTGATGTACACAGAACTCGTGGTAGTGGTATGTACAGATTGAAGTTTGGGTGATTTTAGAAAAAAGTGTTCTACGCATCATTTTACATGATATTTTTTAAACTCAGCGCAGGCAAAATCAAAAATTACGTACTTTTAAACGATGAAAAACTACTAATCTTGTGAGGCACGTGTCTAGGATTAATAGATCACCCAAAAAAAAATATTAAATTTTTTTAGCCATGAAATTGATATCCGAGGCCACGGAATCGATTGCATTATAATAAATCACACAAAAAATTCAAAAACAAGCAAAGGAAAGACTTCACGTACTTTCAGTTTTTTTTTTCGATGTTTGAACTTCTTTGCGATTAAAAAACGATGTTATTGTAATTATATAACAATATCGCTTACATACACGCGTAGGTATGGTAAACTTTAAAAAATACAATCATTTGTTGGACACTCAATAATAAATAAATAATAATAATAATAAATATCTGGGACAATTCACACCAAGATCATCTGACCCCAAACTAAGCAGAGCTTGTAATATGGGCGTCAGAGATTGATAAACATACTTAAATATTTCTAAATACATACTTAAATAGATAATAACACCCAGACGCACAACAAATATTAATGTTCGTCACACAAATATTTGGCATGGGTGGGGATGAACCCACGATCTCCGGCGCTAAAGGCAGGATCGCTGCCATTGCGCCAACAGGCCAGTCGATAATATTATAGTTCTTCTTAAAAATAATCGGTCATTCTCAGCAGGCCTGACAATTTAGCGTCCATACAAATATGTGACTACAACCAAAACGGTCCCGTGTACCCCTGTTCCGTTGACGAATAACGACCGCAAGTACCTAATTGCCATTCGCATGGTTCACTACTATTCTAATTTCCATTCGCTCTTTTAATTAATGCTTTGATATGCATACAAATTTGGCTATTATAAAAAGCAAAATCAGTTTTTGACCCCATGCTTGAAGCAATATATCGTAGTCCTTACCATTTAATTTTTACCTCGTCGTGTTCCTAATTTCCATCACCCGACTCCATCACACTAAACTTGACGAAAATTATAAAACACCTAATAACATTTGTTTATAGGGTAAAAATAGGCCCTATTACTAAGCTCCCGCTGCCCATCTGTAGGTCTGTTAGTCTGTCACCAGGCTGTATCACGTGAACCGCGATAGCTAGACAGTTGAAATTTTCACAGATGATGTATTTCTGTTGCTAATACAAAAAATATAATAAAATAAATATTTAAGGGGGCTCCTATATAACAACCATGATAATAAATAATGATAATAAAACGTTTATTTGCACGAATTGAGGTACATAAATGTAGATACGACGTGAAATGGTTTAAGTAATACTTATTATTAGCCTTATGAGTTTCTAATTAATAGACACCCGAAATTGTTAATTTTGCAGTAAGACTTCGCACTCTAAAAATTATAGCCTAGAGCTGTTTGTTTGATTTAGATAGCAAGGTAGTTTGTTTTTTTTATTTTCTTGCCTGAACAATCACTTGTAGGGTAAATTTTATGTTATACAGTATTTATATTCTGTTTGTGTCTTACGACAATAACATACGTATTTTTCAAGGGCACTTGTTTATTTAGTTCACCGCGAATCTAATATTCGTCACGCCCAAAACTTTCCACTTCATAAGGCCTTAACCAGACCGTACAATGAAGTGCTAAATAGATAATTTTTATAGTTTTAAGTCTTTTCCAAACTTAATTGCCGGTTTAAATAATATATTGAGAATTATAAAACGAGACGGAAATTATACAAAGAACACCTTGTCGTGAGAATGACCATAATCACTTAATGCACAAAATGACCAAAACAAAAAATAGTTTTATCGCATAACATTTGAAATCAAAACTATTTGAAGTCAGTGTATCAGTGGTCCAATGGTAAAAAGTAGAGAGTGGTATCAAGTTGTGTAGTTCCTGCGCGTACTCTCCAGAAAACTCCTTAAAAAAATACCGAAAGACAAGACAGGCGACTTTTCGCCGATGCACCAAACTCTGCAGTCCGATTCCAACGAGCGTATATCGCCGCCTATGAGTCCACTGAGTTCCATGAGTTCAGCTCGTATTTGTGCAGAGCTATCCCACAGATGGCAGCAGTACTCCATACACAACCGAACCTGTGCTTAATACGAGTGGAGCAGCTGTTCCGGTGCGAAGTATCGCCGAACCATAAAGAGGATGCCAAGTTTTTTAGCAGCGGTTTTTGCTTTGGACTCAATATAACTACCGAGTGGCATACTAAACGCATACGCAGGAAGATCACCAGTTAGTTTTATAAATCTTATTTTTTCAACAATTTTGTTCCTTTTTTGCCTCTCTTTTTCCATAACTTTGAACTGTTCATAGATTTTTGTTGATCTTGAAATTTGATTTTGCTAGCTCTCTCAGACAATTTATTTCTGTAATTTTTTCCTCTCTGGTAAGCTTTGGTTTTAACATGCTTATTATCTGTGAACTAAAACATACAAAAAAGATTAACAGACATTATAGCGAAATAACCTATTCATACATACATTTTAATGTAGATGTATGGTGCTACTCGTGTGTGAATCCTAGAGATCTGGACGAATCCTAACAGTTTGTACGTCTAATGTGCCGTAATTTTTTACCTAAATCATACCTGAGAATTCATTTTAACAGCGGGAAAACAGTGTCCATTTGAATTGTATGCTTAAATTATAGTTTACAATGATGATGTTTGATGTGGACTTACTCTCCGGTGATGGAAAACATCGAAAAAAAAAACAAATCAACCCGGATGACGGCGGAAGGATAACCTACCACGTTGGGTTCTAATATCATTGGTGAAAAGTGGGCTTCTGAGTGTTTCGTTCACCATAACGACACAGTCACTTGCCTCTGACTACCCCGTTCAAGATAAAGTCGCGATGGTACGTATGTATGTATGTAATGTTTGATGTTTTCATCCTGATCCTATGGATGTTCATCTTAAGCATACAAACCAGTCAGTTCTATGATCGGAAACTCAATTCCATGGCCAAACTGCCATGGGATTGAAACTATGGAAATGACGACAATTTTGTTTTTTAACAGTTGCTTAAAAGTTAAAAACAATATCGGTGTTATTATCACGGCATAGCATACTCAGAAAGCTAATGAAATCATGTGTCGAAGTCGTTTAAATAGAAACATCACTCTGTATTTTTTAGTTGACCCACGGAATCGCCCTACCAAGGTGAATTTTAAAAATAAAGAACTCACCGGTTTGGTTCTGGCGCGAACGCTAGCGACACCACTTATTTGTCAAAAAGTCATTTAAGTGGCGCTGCTCGTCGGCAAATCACTGAACATCTACGAGTATCACAAAATAAAAGGCCAGTTTTGACATTTGTCTTCACGACGTCTGGTGATGTACTCATACGACTTAGTACTTGATACTAACGATAAATCAATTCAAGTTTGCATGAGTATTTGATCGATTTGAATTTGAATTGTAAAGTGCATTGGATTAAAGCTCGGATTATAAAAAATACTTTAATTGATATTGCAGGTTATTTTGATATGATTCAATGTTACAAAAGGTAAATTTTATTTCATTCAATATTTTAGTTACAATCTTTCACTCAATCACAAAAAGAAAATGGAAAAAAAAGTGAACCTTCAGTCAACCATTTTCTTCAGTTGATGAGCCAAAATTGTCAGTCGAGCTATCATCACCCGTATTTGTAATTATTTCATTTTCAATTATGTTGTCAACATTGACGTCTCTGTCCATAGTCTTCCATTATTATTTTTCAAGTTTTTTCTACTACTTTTGCCCAGTCTTCTTTAGTAATTTTGGCACAGCTTCATTCATTCTTTGGCAATGTCAGCATTTTCTTAGTGGAGAATGAAGGCTTTGTATTGTGGCGTGCTGCGTACTCTTTCAATTGAGCCCAAATCAACTTCATGGCATTGGACTGACAATGGTACGGCGGCGTTCTTTTCACTTTGTGTCCATGCTGAAGTACCAATTTATCAATTTTATATTTTAGATTCACAGGTTTATTATCTTTTACCAGCTGCAGCAATTCAGCTTCTAACAATTTCGTGTCAGCTTCAACGCCTTGTCTCTGTAGCCATGCTACTATATCATCCTTTTTGTTTGCTTGAGTAGGTGCATAATTTATTTGAACCAAATGGTAAGATGCATTGTCCATAATGATTATGCACTGTTCGGGGAAGTTTGTTAATAAGTTAGTAAACTATATTATTTCTTCGTGATATTCTTTTGTACTTTTAGACTCAAATGCGAGCAAGGTTTTCACAAAACCTCCCCCAGCTGATCCGGCGTGACAGATTATAAAGCGTCCACCCTTTCCTATTGGCACTTTTGAGCAAGATGCCTTGGTATCGTTCGTCCACGACTGCGCCACGGTATGATTTGGATTCAGCCAAGTCTCATCGACAAATATGACATTGGCCCAATTTGTGACTATGTTAATCTCAAGAAGGATACTCTCTGAAAAATTGAATCATATCGTTCCATCAGAATTTGTTATTAAAAAAATGCATTAAAGACGTGGCTCCGCCACTATACAGGCCAGCCTCTCGTAATGTTATCAACAATTCACGCACAGTAGGATATTCACTTCTTGTATGATAAGCATACACGTGGTTTCGAATATCGTCTGCGTCAAATGTGTCAATCAATACCTGTTACTTACAGACTTGCTTTTAAAATAGTCCAAAAGCAAAGCCGAGTCGAGAAAAATTCTCAAATATTAACGGGCCTACAGTCAACTGCACAAGATGGCGAATTACTGTTCTGTGTGCGCGTGGGCGCTAAGTCATATGCCACTTGATCAGAGACAAGCCAGCCACACAGTTTCAGCCACTTCCGTAGAATCACCCGATTAAATTCTTTATCACTCACGTTACGTGAACTTTACTTACGATAGTAATCAAATTAAATTTTCTTTACTTCACGCATCCAAGCCACTTGCAATGGATGCGCTTCTCAAAAATTTATTGTACATCGTGTACAGTTCTTGGCTGTATTGGTTAGATTACGGTCCGTTTAGGTAACAATGTTGGAACACAATTATAGCGCGATTCAATGACGTATAGCGCCATCTAGTGGTGCATCGTCGCCATTTAGCGGCTGCTTTTATATTCCCGTCAACCCTACCCTTTCCACTGTCCACCGTCATTTTAGCTGTCTGTCACGTGTGTCCAATACTTCCGGGTTTTATTTCCCGTCTCCATTAAAAATGCTATTTTCTCTAAAAAAATGTATGAAAACCGTATGAAAAACTTATATCATTGAATTTTTTTATTAAATAAGCTATTAGAATGTATGTGTATGTTGATGTATAGTTTTTACTATAAATTAACATGCTAGGTGAAGTTGAAAGTAGGAAAAGGTATTTTTTTGCGGTTTACAGTAAATGGTGGTTACAATTTATAAATAAATGTCTTGTTTCGAGTTTTTAGTGTTTTATTGTCAATAATAATACATGTCTAGCACTATTAAACTCGAATATTGTACTTGGGGGTAGGGTAAGGGAGACATATGAACTGTTTAAGATCGCAGGATTCCGATTCTACGGGGATCACCCACGCTCGCTTCCGCAGCTCGCCAGCGACCAGCCTCAGCCGCTTTAGCTTGCACGGGTGCCTGAGATTCAGCGGGCGAGGGCTGCTCTACCTCACTGTCACTGAATGATAGTACAACACTGAGTACACTACTGCTGAGGAGGTAAAACAATCGGCCAACCAGGGCTGGGCTGAAGCTCGCGCACGTCAAGTCTTCGATATCAGAGCAAAGAAGCGACCCTATAAAATTGCCAAATTCTTCAAAAAGGTATCCAAGAAGACTCGATTCAACCCTGTTAGCCCTATCGGAGCCGAACTCGCCTCTCTCCTATCGGGTAGCAAGGCTTTTGGTCTTTGGCTTAAACGGTTGAATCGAACTTTTACCGCCCATCTTAGCCGCCACTAATGAAGCCCGACGGATCTCTGCGATAAAGAATGCAAATTTATTTGCTTCTTTATTGCACTATTTGCTTGATGCTGGTGGAAAACTCCGCCTGTACTACCCCCAAGCAGTTCTGTAATGTCAGACATCCACATACGCCAAAATGAAGTACTGAAAACGTTTCGCGCTCTTGACGTGAATGGTTTCGATAGGACTATTCCAGAGTAGTCTCCTGTATGGGCTCGCTTGTACGGCCTCTCTCTAAAAACGGGAGAAGTTCTTATGTCCTGGAGGCATGCCAACGTGCAACCAGTGCCCAAAAAAGGTAGTCCAGCCGATCCTCCATTAGACCATCCATCCTGCCATTTATAAACCTATCGCTATCACCTCCACACTTTGCAAAAGTACTCGAGGACGAGGACAACAGTCTGATCAGTGATCGACAGTACAGTTTTCGCCGTGAACGCTCAACTGGTGATCTTTTTGCGTATGCCACTCACTTGTGAGGCGAAGACATCGAGAACACGGCAAAGCTCTCGCCGTCTCTCTCGACATCTTGAAGGCGTTTGACAGAATTTGGCAGACTCTGGCAGAAAAGTCTCAAAAGCTCCCTTCAGACGGAATTCCCACCGCACTGTGTGACTGGATGTCTGACTTCCTGAGGTCTGATAACCAATAGGTCGTCGGACCTATTGGTTATGAATGCCGGTGTTCTTGAGGGGTATGTTCTCTCAGCAACACTTTTCCTGTTGCACTTTAATGATGTGTTGTGCCCAGGTATCTTTGGATACAGAGACGACAGCACCGTTACAGAGCAGTAAATATCTAGTGCCCGTACCACTGTCGCCGACTGAGTCCTTTAGAGAGGCTGTGGATGAACGGATGAATTGAACGTTCAAAGCAGTGTCCAACAAGGGTGAAGCTAACTTTGTAGAATTCAACACCAAGAAAACCCAGGCTTGTCTGTTCACCGCCGATTGGAGTCCATTTAATCTGACTACTACTTTCCTGAAAGCATCGATAGCGATAACCAACCACCTCGAACTCCTTCTTTTTTTTTTTCTCCGGGTGTGAAATGCGTTATGCACTATCCCACTGCCTGGGTCGGGCAGTGGGGGAGTGTGGAACTCTCCACAGTTGAAGCCGGCGGCATACCCACGAAAAAACACCCGGGTATACCTCACCGCTATGGAATAGGGCGACATGGGGCCTAACGAATTACCACGTCGCCCCAGCGGTCGACCCAGCCTATGCGCCGGGCGTCCTCACGCTACAGGGGCATCCCGGTATACAGGAACACCCCCAGACGGGAGCACCTTGGAGCTACTTTTAGGGAGCAGGGAGAAGGCATGCAGACCACCGTCTCCTCACCCCCCGCCGTCTGCGTCAGAGAGGGGCTGCTAGAGGATCATCCTCTCGGGCCCTCTTCGCGGTCTCCTTCTGCGTGATCACCTCCTCGCAGAAGGAGACCACTGCCCTCCAGGCCTCCTCACTCCCCAACATGGCCCGGACAACGGCCAGGAGTGAGAGGTCCCCTCCGATGACCGCCACGAGGGCACGGCGCTGCCCGGCCCATGCTGCGCACACCTGTAGTGTGTGCAGGGCCGTGTCTTCAGCAGCACCGCACTCGTGGCACCGCGGGGTGGGCTCCCGCCGAACGATCTTGTGCAGATACCTCCCAAAGCATCCGTGCCCTGAAAGTATCTGCACCAGCCGGTACGTCAGAGGCCACTTCTCGTGACGCACCCACTGGTTGAAGACCGGCCTGATAGCGTCTATGGTGTGCCTGCCATAGATGGCTTCATTCAGGTCCTCCGGCCACCACCGTAGAAGAGCGCTATACGCTCACCTGCTGACGCCCTCTATTTCGTCTCGCTGATGCCCTGAACCACTTTAAACTCCTGGTATGCTCTCGTCTAACCCAATTCGAGTAATTCTCAAAGCAAAAACCGCTGCCAAAAAACTTGGCACCCTCCTTAAGGTTCGGCGATACTTCATACCGGACGGTATACCATACGGTCGTCTATGATTACTGCTGCCACCTGTGGGATTAATTTGCCAAGTACCAGCTGGATACATTGGACTCAGTGGACCAAAGGCCCAAGTGACTACGATACGGTTCTTGGAATCAAAGTTTAAAAAAAAAGTACAGTCGCCTTTCTATCGGTATTTTATAAGGTGTATTCCGGAGAGTGTGCGCAATAACTACACAACTTCTGGTAGACTTTTTAGTAATCTGCAGTCAACGGTTCGCTGCGTCTTTTCTGGTCCGCAGAAAACTCCCACGCGCTCTCCTTGCTTTTGTGTTTGCGGACACTCACAACCTTGGTATCTTTTGTGTTTGCGGATACTTACAACCTTGGTATAGAGTGAATAGGTATTTGCTGGGTAAGCAAGTACCACCCTCTGCGTCATCATCGCTTAACACCAGGCGAGACTGAGGCCAAACCCAAATCCATGTCGTATAAAAAAAACTAATAATTTATTTAATTTTTTACTGTCCCTATTTTATCACTAACAACCTTAATGTCTCTAAAATAAGCCTGTTCTTGCGTGGGTTTGTTTATTAAAACTTGACTTTCTATACATTTCAGTACTTATCTGTCATTTGCGCTAAAATTGCATAAGAAAATAGTTATCGTTATGATAGATAATCTCAAGCGACAAAAACCGATAATCATTGTTTTTGGAAGGTCAGCAAAAACATTGTAAGCGACAGAACGCCTTGTTAATAAACGATTTTAAAATTACATTCCATACAAAATTTTACGTTTTTAGCAACTTCGCCTCCGAAGATATTTTTAAAAAAACCTACTGTAAATTCAAAGTCGTAGGGCTGCCAGAAGCCAAGTTATACGAGTTCAAAAAATCTTTATTTTCATAGATTTATTTATTTTTGGAAGTGCTGGGAAGCATAAAATAATGATAGACATTGGTGATGATGTGAAGCATTATAACAAAAGCGCAAAAGATATCTACTATTAAGAAAACCGTCATTTTAACATTTAAACAAAAAAAACACCTAACTCTGTATAATTATAACCGATTTTCATAAGTGATGTTGATAAAGAAAGAAGAGCGTCGTGGCCTAGTGGTTAAGCACTCCAACTCGGTACGCAGATCGTGTAGTCCCGAGTTTAAATCTGGCCAGAACTAAAATCTTTGTGTTCATTGTTTAATTTTCGACTAACTCTCCTGTGATGGTAAACATCGAAAACAAAACAAATCAAACCGGATAGCGGCGGAAGGCTCACCACCTACCACGTTAGGTTCTAATACCGTTGGTGAAAAGTGGGCTTCTGAGTGCTCCGTTCACCATGACGGCAACAGTCACTTGCCCCTGACTACACCGTTTGGGATAAAGTCGTGATGGTATGTATGGATGTTCATAAACTCAATACAGAAATAAAATTACTAGGGGTGTTTAATAAAAACTGATAATAAGTAAATACCTAAATAAATAAATACCTGGGACAATTCACACCAAGATCATCTGACCCCAAATTAAGCTGAGCTTGTAATATGGGCGTCAGAGACTGATAAACATACTTAAATATTTCTAAATACATACTTAAATAGATAATAACACCCAGACACACAACAAATACAAATGTTCGTCACACAAATATTTGTCATGGGTGGGGATCGAACCCACGACCTCTGGCGCTAAAGGCAGGATCGCTGCCATTGTGCCAACAGGTCAGTCAAATACCTGGGACAATGCACACCAAGATCATCTGACCCCAAACTAAGCAGAGCTTGTAATATGGGCGTCAGAGACTGATAAACATACTTAAATATTTCTAAATACATACTTAAATAGATAATAACACCCAGACACACAACAAATACAAATGTTCGTCACACAAATATTTGTCATGGGTGGGGATCGAACCCACGACCTCCGGTGCTAAAGGCAGGATCGCTGCCATTGCGCCAACAGGCCAGTCAAACAAACAGTATGAAGCAGTTGTATATTATCCATTGTTATTTAATTTTTTGACATAATCACCTTTGAGGTTTATACACTTAGTATATCAATTTTCTAATCCTAAGATTCCCTTCTTAAAAACATCTTCATCTTGATCGCTTCAAGAATCATGTACGGCGGCAATCACTTCCTCATCATTGCAGTATTTGTGACCTTTCAGTTGTTCTTTTGACCGCGGGAACAGGTAGAAATCACTTGGCGTAAGGTCAGGTGAATGGGAAGGTTGTTCCATCAATTCAAATCCAGCATCTTGTATAGCAGTCATCGCAACTTGGGACTGGTGTGCGGGGGCGTTATCTTGGTGAAACAACACAACTTAAGCAAGTTCGCCGCGGCGATTTACGTGCATTTCCTGACGCAGTTTTTTTATTCGTTCTGCGTATAAGGGCCCCGCGTAAGGGTTCTGCGTATAGTGGCTCTATAATTGAGGTATTCAATCATTATCACCCCCTGGCTGTACTAGAAAGAGAGTGCATAATCTTACCGGCGGATGGAATTGCCTTAAACTTCTTAGGCGTTGGAGATGACGGCCTCTTCCAAGTTACAACTGTTGTTTCGTTTCAGGATCATTAATGGTGGAGCCTTGTTTCATCCGTAGTGACGAAGCGAGCCAAAAATCGGTCAGGATCTTGTTGTAACAATTCCAAATTGATTTGAGAAATCCGCAGTCTTGTTTGTTTATGCTCGTCTGTCAGCATTCTAGGCACCCAGCGAACTGATACTTTTTTCATGCCCAAATGTTCATGTATAATAATACTATGGATACTTCCTATAGAAACCTATAGGTTTGACGACCGACTTGGTGTAATGGTTAAGAAGTTGGCTACTACACCAGAGGTCGCGGGTTCGATCCCCGCACAGTAGAAACATTTGTGTGCATGAACATGTCTGTTTGTACTGGTCTGGGTGTCTCCTATGTATAATAAGTATGTATTTACAAAAGAAAATGTATTTAAGTATGTTTATCCGTTGTCTAGTATCCCATAACACAAGCTTTAATTAGCTTACTTTGGGGCTAGATAGCGCTGTGTGGAATTATGTCCAGGGATATTAATTTATTATTTATTATTTATTTATAGGTCTTCAGTTTCAAAACGAACAGTAACATGACGATCTGCCAAAACAATTTGTTAAACCTTTTTTATCATTTGTTAGGTAACTGCCGACGTAGGGCGTCTTGAGTGCGGGTCGTCTTTAGTTAAAGTTCTTCCTCTCTTAAACTCGGCACACCACCGCGCAACCGTAGAATACGGAGGAGCATCACCCCTAATGTTCCCTTCGATGAGGCGTATTTTCGCGACCACGTTTTAAAACTAAGTTTCTGCTTCCAAGTGCGTAAACCAAGCATCAACTCCGAAATACTCGCAACACCTTCAAGTTATTATACTAGGACGCACTAGGATTTCTCAGTCGGCAGGCGCGCTGGCCCTGTACAAATACTTCCCGCACTTGCAAGTGTTACTGCTTTTTTAAGCCCTTCAAATTTAAGTTAGGAAATTAAGATTTACAGGTATAGGAATAAAAAACATAATCGCGTAAGCAAAGCTATAAAAACTTGCAATCCTTTAAAGTGTTTTTTTACTGAAATCATTGTAATCCTTATTTTCATTGGCGTTGGTATTCATTTGCAACAAAATACTTTGAAAGTATTTTCCTCCCGAGTCCCCGACCCGTTCGCGTCTGATCGGCAAGCCACCGCGTAAGCAACGGTGCATAGGTGACATATCGAACTCGTTCTCTCGCGTAGTGCGATTAATTAGACTAAATCTCGGCCTTATCTTGAGGGGAATAAGGAACTAAAATTGTGCATTTATGACCCTTGAACCGAGATTTCCGGGAATTGCAAATGCCCGCAAAGTGTACAAATATGTGTTTACGTTCATAACGAGCCTGAACCTATTCTATAACCATACAATATTTTTAATATTAATAATAATATAAATAATATTTTTTACCGTCAGCGGCTTCGCCCGCGTAGACAGACAGTCTAAATGTAGACTAAATAAAAAAATAGCCTATGTCACTCCCTGATAATGTAGTTTTTTTCCCGGGAGATCACGCACGTGAAGGCGTGCTACAGCGTTCGGAGGACGTCAGGTGAACCTTTACTGAACCATTGCAAAATAAGATTTATGTCGGCAGCATAAGATGCTCACATGTTAATCTTGACTTGTAAGCCTTATTTAAATTAGTTATGTAAACAATTAACAAATTGTTTAAAGTTGAAAGTCAGAAATAAGAAATTAATGAATTAAGTAGCCTTCTATGAAGCGTAAGCTAATGTACAACGGAATTTAACGTTTTGAAACTTGTCGATTCTATTCTCATGTTTCTTATAAATAAATAAATATGCGCCAGACAACACACCTTTTGTCATGGTCTCGAAGTAGGGATAAATATCCCTGTGTTACGAGGTATCAGACAGGAAGTAAGCCAAGGGCGTCTCCCAGCACATCCAGACCCAATCCAATTTAGAAAAGATCGTTTCCTGAATTGACCTGACCGGGGATCGAACCCGGGACACTACGGAATTCAAGCCGAGAAACCGTGCTACAGCGCACTACGCCAATCGTGTCGCCATAAATCGTTATCAAAACACCCGTATAGTCTATTTTACCAGGAAGTAATAGAAATACTTGCAAGTATTTTGAAACCTGGTTTTTGGCCTTGGTATTTCAATGAGTACGCACCAGGTGGCCCTGCCCTGGTATTAGATTTTGCAAGTACGACTCATGCTTTGCCGGGGAGTCTCCCAGCACAGCCAGACCCGAGTCATTTAAGAAATTATCTTTAACTTAATTGAATTTACTGGGAACCGAACTCGGAGCTCTCCCGCGCTTTATGCCAAGGGGAGAAATTTATTCAGTGCTTCAAGCATCCAAGCCTCATAGAGAATGGATACGCTTTCCAAAAATTAGTGTCTCCACTTTGGGAATGTATCAACCGCAATAGTTCAAATGGTGGTGCAGTGACGTTATTCCAGATCGTTTTAGTAACAATGTTGGAACACAATTATAGCGCGATTCAATGACGTACAACGCCATCTACTGGTGCGTCGTCGCCATTTAGCGGCTGCTTTAAATTCCCGTCAGTCTCTTCAACCCGTAGTAGTAACCAGTACCCCCTACCATGAGATTACGACGAGGATAGTTGCTGGCGTCTGTTGTAAAGTGTGAATGAAAATAAAATGTCAAACAAGTTGCTGTAGGTAGTAAAATATCGTAGTAAGACGTAAGCTCATGGCTTAACTCTTTTTTGGGGTTAATTTTCGGAATAGAATATCTACCACGGGTATCTACCATTAGTAAACTGCAGCAATTTGTTTGCCATTATTTACATTCACAATCTAGCTTCTGCCCGCAACTTCGTCCGCGTGGAATAGTTACTTTGGGCTAACGCTAACTTTAACCCGCGACTTCGTTTACGTAGAAGTTGAAAATATTTTTAAACGAGCTGCCCAGACAGACCTCGTTCTGTCAAATGTTTGACAGCTTGTGTCCATTTCGCCCGCTTTTCTCTGACTTGATTTACATTTACTATTATTTTTTACTGAATTTTTTGTTCAATCATAATAACATATAGCCTATAACACTTCTGAATAATTTAGCTTTAATTTCTGTCGGTTTAACCTCCGCAATCTTAGGTACTCATAAGCTGAAATTCATTGAGCTGACAACTAGCTCTTGATTGAAATATTTATAAAATGTATCTGCAAAATGGCAACGCTCCATTTTATTTATGACAGTGTCTACCCTCTAAGCTGTAGCTCTCACGTGGTTCAACCTCTGCACTCTCTAATTTATTTTTATTTATTAATTCTTCATAGTGCAAAATTAAAGGTACAATAGGCTGACTTAATGCCAAAAGCAATATCTACCAGTTTTTTATATTCATTCAGCGTTTAATTTATTTTTTGACAGTGTCTACCCTCTAAGTGGTAGCACTTTTTGTCATGTGGTTCAGCCTTTGCAATCTTAAGTGCCTATTTATAAGTTTAATTTTCTTTAGCTTACTTAACCAGCTCCAGATTGAAACATTCAATATGTCTTTCTGGAAAGTGACAGCGCTCAATTTAATTTATGACAGTGTCTACCCTCTTAGTGGTAGCTCTATATGTCATGTGTAGCAACATATTCTGCATTCTCAAGTACTTATAAGCTGAAACTCAGTGTTAGCGCTCAATCTTTTTTATGACAGGGTCTACCCTCTAGTTGTAGCTCTATATGTCATGTGTTACAAGCGTTTCAACTTCTGCAATCTTAACTGCTCATCAGCTTCAAGACATTAAGCAGACTAACTAGCTATACATTTAAAATGTATAATGTCTACTCTCAAAGGGGTAGTACTCAACCATATTTTTGACAGGGTCTACCCTCTTAAGTGGTAGCTTTATATGCCATGTATTATAACTTCTGTAATCTTATGTGCTCATAAAGTTAAGTCATTAAGCTGACTGAACAAGCTCCAGATTGTTATCTTTTTAATGTCTATCCGCAAAGAGATAGAGCTCAAATTTATTTATGACAGGGTCTACCTTCTAGTGGTAGCTCAATATGTCTTTTATCACAACTTCCTAAATCGTGAGTACCTCTTGAAGTCATGTAATTGGCTAACTTGCTATAACTTCAATTTGCTTGGTAGCATTTAAAAAAAGTATTGAAGATCAGGACCTGATGTCTGGGACTTGGTATACTTTGATGTTCCTCTTGACTTCCTCTTTTCTTTTATGCTAAATTTTGTAATTCCCTTTTCAAGATCGTGATTTATTTTCCATATTCTTTGAAATAGATCATGAGCGTCCCTCTTATCTAAATCTAAAGATACTCAATAATCTAAAACTAATCATATAATAAGTGTAAAACAACCATCTTGCTGTCGGTGCCAAGCCAAGGCAAAAAGTTTTACCTTATATTTAGTCAGTAAGTACCTAGTTTTGTATGCGTAATTTTTGAAAATGCTGATCTAGCAGTATTTGAGGATCACATAGTAATGAGAGTTGGTAATACAATGATGAAAGCACCAAAATCTTCGAGTGAACTAATCTCACTTCATAGCCGGTATTGATACCATTATTTAGAGGATAATCATTTTTTTTATTATAAAAGTTAGCATCTTATAGAGTTTAACATAAACTTTCGCCTTAGTAAATTGCCGGTTCAATGGAGTTAATCATCTAACGATCTTATAAATTTGCATAACTGACATATTTTAATGTCATAGAAAATGGAGCAAATATTAAAAGGAACTTAATATAATTCATTGTAACCGAATTTACTGGCTGTAGCTTGTTTTTTTTGTAGACAAACATCGTGCATTTATCATTAATTTTTGAAGCAATAAATTTTGTGGGACCCTAAGAGACACCCCACACTAGCGTTATTTGAGCGTCATAGCGTCTAGCCGGCGAACCCCCCACACAAGCGTAATTTGGAGGTTGCGTCGTCTCGGCGCCAGCGCACCGTCGGCGCGGCGCTTGGTCGGCGCCGAACGCTGAGCTGGCGCTGGGTGTCCTCTGCGCGCCGAGCGTGGCGTCACGCCTCGCAAACGCCCTAGTAGACAGTCGGTGAAAAAATGGATTACGACGATTTTTTCTAAAATCACTCATACAACTTCTCTCACCAAAAGAAATACTACTTATTGAGTTCTAGGTGTGAGTAAACTTATCTTTATTACCTATTTATAGGGGCATTTTTTAAGTTTTACTCAATTCAAAAAATCTTTAAGTCAAGATTAGGTACTTGTTTATATCAAGTTAATAAGTGTGATTTTACCATTTTACGTACTTTCCGAACTTAACATCTGAAATTATGTAATAAAATTCAGCACGACGCAAAAATATCATATTCTCAAAAATGATGATATAAAAAAGTAGATACCTAATCTTGACTTGAAGATTTCGCACATAGGAGGCTATAAAGACACATAAAATGTGGGTACGCTAACGGCAAAAGCTTTTGCGTTGTTCATTGTATTGTTGACAAAAAATCTCTCGTCGAACGTCGGGATGGCGCGTCGCGCCGAAGTGAAGGAATGAAGATGGACAATAATGAAATAAACTTATGTAAGAATTCTAACTACTCGTATCTCCTAAATGTAAAATATCATCATCAATATCATCGTCGATGGTGTTTTCGATGGAGGATCCGTTAGTGCATGAGCTGGAGCAAACTAAGCAGACCCGAGAGCAGGCGATGCCTGATTTCCGGCAGCGGCACCGTACCCCACACCTCAAATGTCTGAGATTTTTGATCCAAACCTGGTTTGGCCGTGAACAGCTTAGCAATTCCCACTTTGCTTTTTCCGTAGATCGCAGAGGTAGTGGTGGAATTGCAGGAGAATTATCTTGGCTAATGGAAGCTGTTGAAGTTGTTGCAATGAAAACCATTTGGTCTTCACCTTTCCACGACCTGGTTTCATAAAGAACACGTTTATATTTGGTGAAAACAATTCCATAAGGAGAACTATCGTGTTGTTAAAACTTGATCCCAGTGAAAAAGTGTATGGATGAGATAAGATAAGATAATCTTTATTGCACAAAAACAGAGGAAAAATCTAGTATTACATAGAATCTTTTTTTTAGGAAATTTAATGTAGAATGCAAAAAAAAATCTTTTATTTAAAAGATTTTTTTTTGCTATGAGCCAACGTTTACGAGTTGTTAGAGAAAAACTTTCAAAAAGGACCTTTACACCCTCTTATATTTGTCGTAAAATTGGGCTATTATTCGGGAAAATTGAGGAATTTGAAAATTTTTTTTTCACATTTTTGACTGTGATGAATTATGCATATTTTGGTTCATTATGTGTCAACAAAACTATATGTCTGGCAAGTGATTTTTTTATTTTATTTTAAGCATTTAACAATGCACTATTTTCTACACAAAGATGGAAACTAAAAAAAATCGACCTGATCCTAGGGACTGAAGCGCGATTTGAACCCGCGACCTTCCACAATCCACCCGGCTGCTCTTCCAACTCAGCTACCGAGGCCGTTAACAGAGCCGGCGAATTTATCTAGTGTATTTTACTTTGTAAGCCAACGTTGTTTCATCAATGTCATAGTAATACGAATCCCTCTTGAGTCCCTAGGATCAGGTCGATTTTTTCTAGTATCTATCTTTGTATATTATACTTGTATGTCTGACGTTTTAGTCGTTACTTTTTGCAAATATATTGAGCTTTAATCAGAGATTTAGCCACTTGAAATTGACACGATAAGGCTTTTCCGTAAATCGAGGTGGCCAGATTGATCATTTTACAATAGAAAAAAGTTGTTATTTACAGATATGTTTCATCACGTGTCAAAAGGTTGGACCGTGTTTTGTATGTATTGAAATGGATTCCGCAACCATTCTCCTATTTGATACACAAATGATATCTTTCATACAATTGACTTTGAGAAAAATGGTTTTAGGAACCCTAATGTCTTTTCTTTTTGACCAATTTATAGTTTTATTTTTAGTTTTATTTTGTAATGTTGCTTTTCGGAAGATTGACAGCAAAATCTCCGTAAATGGAAAGTTCTATAGTTGAAAGAGCTATTAGGTTAATCGTCGTGTCGGTAAAACATTCTGTAGCTGGATAGGCCTGACGTCGAAAGTGAGATAGACGGAAAGTTATGTCGGTAAAATTGCCGTAGTTGAAAAGTTCTGCTAGGGAAATGGCAATAAATTAATGGTCCTGTCGACGAACAGTCCATTGACGAATCGGTCATAGGAGAACAGTTGCGGAATCTTTGAAATGTCGAAATTTTCATCTGAAGGCAGTAAATTAGGCACTTGAAAATTTCGATCATATGCTCAAAATACGAAATGGCTCTTAATTTTGTCATTTTTTCATTTCAGCTGAACCATATAGACCTGTCACCAAACTTCAGCAGCACACTGATGGCGTTCGGCAACACATTCACTTGCGCTACCATCTTGCTGTTGCCCGTCACTGTGGCGTGCGTCATCACTGATGTGGTTTGTAATTATTTTGTTTAGGACGTGTCATAGAAACTTGGCTGGACACAATTGTAATTAGGTTTAAAGATATTTATTTCTGGAAGATTTTACAAACTCACTTATGAAGAAATTTTATAGAACATAATCTTGAAAAATGTGGTCTATGAGCTTTTTTTTAAAAGTGTACAATGAATCAGAGCTTTTAATTATTTCAGGTAAGGCATTGTACAACTTAATTCCTCCATATTTAATGATTCGTTTTCCGTAGTCCGTCCTAGGAGTGTTCAGTATATGTCTATTTGCGCGTCTTTGTGAGTATTTGTGTGCCTGCTTTGTAAATGTAATCTCAGTTTGAAAGAAAAGAACTTTCCAGTATTTTCTATATTAATGTGCTACTATTGTAGATATATAGTTGCTTAACAGTAAAAAGTTTTGTTTTAGTGTATAGTTCATGTGTTGGTGTGATGTAATCCATGTTATGGTGTTCTTATGACTTTATTTTGTGCTCTTTGCAGAGCAACTAAATTACTTTTCGCAATTGAAACATAGAACGAAAAAGGTACCCTCGATTTCACATCAAGTTTAACATAGGGGCGCACCTTATGCTGCTAATAACCCCTTGTGCTATTTGACGGCACGATTGACTTTGTGCGCTGAAGTATGGTTTCTCGCCTTAATTTCCGTAGTGTCCCGGGTTGGATTCCCGGTCAAGTCAATTCAGGTAACGATCTTTTCTAAATTGACCTGGGACTGGGTGTGCTGCCCCCGGCTTAATTTCATGTCTGGTACCTCTTAACAAAGGTATATTTGTCCCTACTTCGAGACCATGACAAGTGGTGTGTTGTCTGGCGTATATTTATATATACTTATTATATTCATTTAAATACCTATTTTGCAACAGTTTTGTAAAGGTTGACATTAGTGTCAGGAACATTATTTCGATGGCAGCAAGCCGACGAACGACGAACCGAACCTCTACACTTGTTGCGTAAGTGTTTTTTTCTCGAAAATATCTTTAAATAAACCTTATCTAAAAGTCTTTATTAAAATTATTTCGAATTTCAAAATAGTAAGCAATATCTTGCACGTAAATGAATAAATCTACACAGAATTTAAAAAAAACTTCGTAGTAGAAACGGACATTTGAACTTACCCGCAATTACTTCGCGGCTTTGACAGGTAATCCAAACGTCAATAAAGACATCTGCCACTTGTCTCATTGAAAAATAAGTGTCTCAAAGAATAAATAACTGTTAAATATGGCCCAAAAAGGTGTAAAAAAGGATATCAATTTGGCCACTCTTGGCTCACGTATGGCAAAATTTTGTGGGGTGGTGTGAGCAGTATTATTGCTATACATGAAGTGTTTATACGGCAAAAAAATGTATTAGATTTATCAGCAATATAAACCAAATGACTTCGTGTAGACCATACTTCAGAGAACTGAAAATTTTAACAATAACATGTTTATATAATATATTAGAATCGTGTAAATTTGTCCAAAACTCACATGTATTTATCACCAAACACTTCTCTAAAACGCAATGACAGGTATAAAAACCAACTACATCTTCCCTTAGGTAAAACCCTCCAATTAGTAAGATCAGGCCCCCACTGGATGTCCATACGTATATATAACCATATCCCGAACTTCATCAAGGATATAGATAAGTCCAAAGCTTTCATCAATAGACGATAGACGAAAGGCATATCTTCTGCAAAAGGCAAATCACGGGCTGGACGAATTTTTCGCAGACAAATAGCTTATTTTGTGTATCTCATTTTTAGTTTTTTTAGTTTTAACATAGTGACGCCATCTATGCGTATAATTGCAGTGCCCTTACAGGGTGCCATATGTAATATCCTGTTTAATTAATGTTAGATATTTTATGTACCATGTGGCATGCAATACATAAATAAATAAATAAATCAACGAGATTTCGGATTTGACAATTTAAAAGTAAACCCGATAAGAAAATATCTGGCAGATATCTTCTTATTTCTTTGACCTATAAGAAGATATCTGGCAGATATACGGACGTATAAGGAGATATCTAGCAGATATCTTCATAAACAATAAAGTTATATATATTATTATTTAGGAGTAAAAAGACATCTACATTATTTCTGTAAAAAAACAATATGCAGATATAATCTGTCATAGTCAATATAGAATGTTATTTCAATGCATCGCTCAAAGTTTCATGTAAATCGTTCAATAGCTCTCAGAATGACCACTATTTTTTACTAAATGTGTTCTTCTGTAAAATTGCGATTTCGTATGTCTATCTAATTTGCTGCCATCGATTTGTGATTTAGTTTTCAAAAATATTTAAGTACAAGTATGTTTAGTAGTCTCTGCATGTTCACGGCTGTGGCACGCGAGACGGCTCAATTTTTCATAGACAATAATGTATTTAGTCGTACCATAAGCTAGGAACAACAGTCTTGGATCCATAGATCGACAAAAAAACGAATCTACTTATGCTGTGACGCTGATGGTGGACCTATCGATCGATATCTGTAAACAACAGTCTTGGATACAAAGATCAACAAAAAAAACGAATCCACTTATGATCCACTTAATATGCTGTAACGCTCATGGTGGACCTATCGATCGATATCTGTACATCACTATTGTAAATAACCCAACCGACATTTCTATCGTCGAACAAGATGGAACAAACACTACTGACCACTAGGGACGCCTTTGAGGCTTTGTCTCATAGAGTGGTTGAAATCAAACCAATGGTCCTTGGGAAATTAAAGGTATCTGTACCCATCTATTGTATACAGATAGTAGATACTAGTCAGCAAACAGAAATAAAATAATGAGGCAGTTGGAATGAATCTGAAGAAACTAAAGTGTTTTATCATCACTTTATCGTCAATATCCTTTTAATTTTATCGATCGTTCTTAATTTGTGCCAATTTTATAGAGTTGAAAGTTTGTTTGGCCTCTTTTTCAAAATTATTAATAAAATGAGTGCACCTGTAATTGCGTTAAGCTCGTTAATTTCTAATGTAAAGTTTTCACTTCCATGAACATGTTTCTTGTTGATGGTCCAAATAAGAAAGCCAAAAAAAAGCCATATTTGAATGGATTTTAGCCTGTTGCAGGTTTCAAAACAGCTGGGACAAAGTTAAGTTATTCAAATCTATTTATTGCTTGTACACAGGAAACCATATCAAGTTTTACCTTATACTGCTGACATAACCCATTTTGCAATAGTTTTGTAAAGATCAACCGGTCATCCTCCGTACGGTTAGCAATAAAAGTAACTGATCACTTTAGAACCTTATCACAGTTATTTCGTTAATTTGTTTTCTTAGGATTCTTCTTTTCGATCTCTTTCTGCGAGGTAGTGATGACGCAGAAGGAGACCGCGGAGAGGGCCCGAGGAGGATCCTCTGGCGGTCCCTCTTCGACGCAGACGGCGGGAGGCAAAAAAACAGCGGTTCACCCGTCCTCCTCCTGCTCCCTAAAAGCTGCACCGGGATGAAAGCCGGGGAGCTGTTGGCTGGTGTCCCAGTATACCGGGATGACCCCATAGCGTGAGGAGACCCGGCGCGTAAGCTTGGCCGACCACAGGGATGTGGTAATCATTTTGCTCCATGTCGTCCTGTTCCAAAGCGGTGAGGTATACCCGGGTTGTTTTTAGTGGGTGTTCCGCCGGCTTCACTGGCGATGAGCCCACACTCTCCCCCTTGCCTTACCCCTGGCGGATAGTGCATAAATGCATTTTCAACCCGGAAAATAAAAAAAGGATTCTTCTTTTCAGCCTATAGCAGTCCACTGCTGGACATAAGCCTCCCCCAAAGTGCTATCTCCCGTTTTTGCCATCCAGTCACTACCAGCCACTTTCTTTAGGTCGTCGGTCTAACGTGCTAGTAGTCGTCCAACACTACGTCTTAGGATTAGTTGGATATAATATATTAGAAAAGAACTACTTTAAAACAGTATAAAGTGTTTTTTCTTGTTGCCCATCAGACGAACCAGCTCCAATGGCGCATCGTGTTCATGTCGATGGCTGCGCTTGCAGTGATTGCCAACACCCTCTTCGTGATGTTCATGACGTCAGAAACTCAACCTTGGAATTAAATTAAATTATTAAATTAAATTAAATTAAATTCATTTATTTCAATAATATTTGGAATTTATTTTATTTATTTTATTTATTTGGAATGACTACGGCTTCGAAGACACTAGTATGTGTGATAACTGTTTGTACTGGTAACCTGATTTAAGCGTTATAAAAAATTTGAGATTTAAAAACAAAAATTAAATCGTATCGTAGTTTTTTAAAAGTCGGTTGAAAATATTTTTACATGTTCGACAAAAAGCAAGTGATGCTCCTGCATCCATAGGCTGCGGCTACGGCCGGGACGAGTGCTTGTTTGTCACCGAAGGTTATATGAAAAGAAATACCTAGCAAAATTGTCTGTTGCAGAAACCGTGGAAACACAAAAAGAAGAAAAAAAAACAGGAAAAGAAAAACTATGAAGTTATAGTGTCATCATCATCATCATCATCATCATCGTCAACAGCCTTTAGAAGTCCACTGCTGGACATTGCCTACCGCATGGAACGCCACAGTAAGCGGCTTTCGGCTAATTGCATACAGCGGCTTCCTGCAACTTGCACCAAGTCATCGGTCCACCGGGCGGGTGGCCTACCTACGCTGCGTCTTCCAATTTGTGGTCGCCATTCGAGGACTCTTACGCCCCAGCGGCTGTGAGTAATGCGGGAAATGTGACCCGACCCGCCTACTGCCATTTCAGCTTGGTTATCCAAATAACTATGTCGGTCACTTTGGTTCTTCTGCGGATATCCTCATTACGGATCTTATCACGCAAAAAGACACCAAGCATAGCTTTTTGCCATAGCGCTCTGTGTAACCCTGAGTTAATTGAAGGGACCAACTGTAATAGTTTAATAAATTGTATTTTAAAAATATTTTGTCGTTTTTTCTCCTTGTGACATTATCAAAGATGTACAATAAAATACACTCTTTTGTTACGGACTGAGTGACTGAGATACAACACAGCCAAAACTGCTGGGCATACAAAGTTGGAACTTCGCATATAGGCAAGCCTCTGTTACATAAGGCCGACTCTCGTGGTCCTCCCTTGCTTGATTTTGCCATTCGAAGTGTAGGTACTCGTAGCGTGGCGTAGACTAACTAAAGCAGTATCACTGGAAGAGTATTATTACTATTACTACTGCATTTTCTCATCATCAATTCAGTTGTATGTCTTGCTATTCAGTAGTATAGTAATTAGAGACAAACTCTGTAACATTGCATATTTTGCGACTTAAACAAGGTAACCCACCGAAAGTGTGACCTTTGCGACGATCGCATTTTAACTGTCTTTTTACGATCTCCAAACTCGCATCACACCTTCAACTTATGAATAAAACTTCAAGTTATGAATAAAAGAACCTGCTTCTACCCGAAGACATTTTATGTTCAAAGGATTACGAGCGGGGGCCTATTGAAAACCGTTCTATCTCCGGTTTTACAGCTGTGAGATAACTTTGTGAGATCTACCTATTACGGTCGTGAGCTTATAAAAAAAGTTTGGGTTTGACAAAAAAGTTATAACGAAGTGCGATTTACGATGGCAAACGAATATTGTAAAGCTTATGGGTTCAATATTATAGGGGAAATGCAAAACGGGTCCATAATTCAAGTTTTTTATTGTTTTGTTTCTGCTATTTTATAGGTTACGAGCTATTGCCAGCGACTTCCCCCGTGTGAACTTAGCTTTAAGAACTTTTTACTTTCATCACTTTTGAGTACTCTTCATGTTTACCCGACTGCGCCAGAAGGAGTTTTATATTTTTGAAAAGTATATACGTATAGTCAATTGAAAATTGAATGCCATATTATCATCATATTATGTAAACAAAGATCACACCGTAACAAAATCACGTTTTCCTGCATTGACCACACACTATAAGGTCGCACTTAAATGTCTTGCGTTGTAAAAAAGAGACAGAACATGAAAATCATGCAAAACTGTTAAAGTTAAGCATACTTATGCGCTTATCAAAATTATGAAATCTGCTTGACAACTTATTACTCTCAATTGAAATAGGTTGTCTTTGGACGGCAGTGATAGGAACGTTGCAAGAATCAGAATCAGCCCCCCGATTCAGAACGAAGTTATCGACCGTTTCGGTAAGTTTGTTTTTATTATAGTAAATTACCCGCTTAGCGCTGGCAATCAATATTGCAACATGTTAAAGCCAAAGGCCTTTAGTTTTCATAAACAAATTGTATAAAACGACCTATGCATAAATAATGAATTTTATTTTTAATAAAAGAAAATAACCGAATCGGTCGATAACTTCGTTCTGAATCGGGGGGCAGAATCCTTTATTTCGATTGAAAGTGGTAAAGATACAACGCTATCGATTTACGGTTCCTATAAAATAATATAAATTTGATTTTGAATTATTTTGTTATTTAAATTTTTTATACAATATGTATTTAACAAAATAAATCCTTGAGGGTGTCATTACTAGGTATCGAGATTAGGTTCTATTTATGTTATAATTTTAGATAAATATAGAAAAAAATATATATCCTATTAAATGTCACATCCGAAGCCACATGAGATATCGAATCGATACCCATCGTCATGATGGTGAACAACAATACAAGTGGTTGATTTGAAAGGAATACCAGCGATGCGCGCAAAAGCATGCAGTTTCTAATTTTATGCCATGTCAATGTTGCCTCGACTTTTGTGCTTCGGACCCTGTGCATTATACTTACTCTACTTTTTGATTAATGCGTGATGTATCCCACGGGACCCACAGGACAGTTTACTTGCTCTCAAACTCAAAACTCAAACTCAAATAACTTTTACGTATGCATGCCAAACAAGTTTAGGCTACAATATACGGGGTGTAAAAGATCCTTAACGAAGCCGGCGTCTACGCAATCAGACCATTAAATCAAGTAACAGAAAAAAAAATTGACGGGAAACGAAGTTCTTTTTTAGGTGTCAATTTTGAACCTAAAAATGGACTACGCAATGTAACGCGTGCAACGTACCACTCCTGCGCTTTTGTTACGGTACGGTACGGGTGACTGTTACGCATAATCAAGGAGTACGCACGATGAACATTGCGAGTTAAAAGTTTTGAAGTATTTTTTTGTTAGGAAATACTTGATGATGTTTCTTAGGACAAAAATTTAGTAATAATGATTAGAGTTCATTTTCATCAAAATCTTGAGATTTTTTTTTGACTTTGACCTTCAATAACTCTGTAACTATTGAGTTCCCAGGTATGGTCTAGACAGAAAAAATGGTGCTGATGATGTCTCGGCTTCGTTAGGGACTTTTTTAATGCTCTCTTTATAATGCTCTTTGGAAATATGCTACTCAATATGAAACTCGTGACGATTAGAAAAATCTGAAATATAGAACAGGACATTATGACAATGAACATTACGCTTAGTATTGAGTCTTTATGAGGGCTTAGTAAAAAATCGGTAGATTTTCGTTCAAAATCAGTATTTCAGTAAACTGAGGCCAATTTTGGGAGATCTTCTGAATTGAATCGACAACTTTAAAGTTAATAGCCCCATACACGTAAAGTTAAAAGGAGAAGTCGTCGTTTCGCCACACATGCACAGTTCTGTCCATATGACACCCGTCGGGAAAACCTGGACGTGTATGGTAGGCCAATGACTCCGTATGATTCATTCGATCATTTCCCAACACCACAAATTGGCTACGCCATGTTTTTTTAGCATTAAGACATGTAAGAAAAACTAGACTATATGTATGTATGTATGTATTTGTGTATGGCTGTATTTATTTGGCACGCTCTGCAGCCTGAACGGCTGGATGGATTTAAGCTTGAGAGGTGTCATTAGATTTGTATTTACTGTGAGAGTGACACCGGGTAAATCAAAAAAAATTGCGGATTTTTGGTTTTCTACCCAACCACTATCACTGAAAATGAAGAGCTGGAAATAGCAGTTCCATAAATACTGGGTTTTCACCTAAAAAGTCTGAAATAAAATTAATTATTAAAACGAAACCCGACTGCAAAAAGTTACCAATCAAAAGGAAAAAAAAAGCTCGTTTGCAACGTTTTTAATCATTGCAGGCGGGGACAAAGCAGGGAATAACTTAGTAGTTACTTATACTTCTACAAAAAGGTTTTGTTTATGTTCGATTAATGTTGGTCCCCGCTGTAATGATTTAAAACGTTGGGAACGAGCTTGTTCTTTCCTTTTTGAACAGTATTTTTTTGAAGACGGGTTTTTTGTTTTTTTTTAATAATTAGTTTGTGACTCCAGCTTTTAGGGGGAGTATAATTTCTTTTCAATTTGGTTGGTATTGGTATTACAACCAATTCTATATGAAACTAATTATCAGGAATATCGCATGCTAAAACTTTAACAAAAGTGTTAAATATAAAGTAAATATTAAATATTTTATGTCTTTGAATTAGGATTAATTAAAAGACGATAGGTAACAAGACATTTATAATATTTCATAAAATAACGTAATAATTGTCATAAAAACTTACCACTAACATAGATTATTGGAAAACTTTATAAAGAAAACACAATATGCCAATAAAGGTATTATAAACTTACAGTTAAAAAAACATAATAAGTCATAATTAAGACAGTGTGAACAATAGAATGTGTTTGATCTGCCAAACGAAACTCTTTCGAAACCATCTTAAAAAAAATGCTAAACACACCAAACAATACTTATAAGTTTACCTGCAAAGTTAAATATTGTGATGAAGATTGTAGGTATGTTAAATTGATTTTTAATTATATTGTATTTAATTAAGCATTTCGCAATACCTCAATAAAAAGGTTACTAAGTTATTATTCTAATATTAGATCTACTATCTACTAAGTAAGCGAATAAAAAAATAAAAAAATTTGTTGAAGTTCATTTCGTGAGGCTCACAGATCCTAAGCAAACCGGATGGCGGCGCAAGGGCGGCGCGTGGCAGTCGCTACATTCAGTAGGCGACGAGCTAGTGTTGTAAGCGCAAGTGTTTGTGGACAGACAGAAATGAGTGAATTCATCACCGAAAGATTCATTCATTGCGTGGATTGCGCCGCACTAATCCAAGTGCTGTCGCACGGTGGCAGCGCCGCTGTTTTTATAATGTAAAGGCATCCACTGCTGCCGCGCTGCTGACGACCTTATCAGAAAGCGGTCTTGAGCTCACCACTTGCTCACACGCTTCGCTAAATTCTACTAACTAAAATCTACTCGTATATTTGAACAAAATTAATTTGTTTGCAATAAGAGAAACAGCAATTAGCTACACTGCTGCTATCAGCCTTCCACTAGTACATAATAATAAGATGCTTTGTATGTACTTAGTTATTACACTTTACTGTTTTCTTGGTCTTCAACCTTCTTAAGTTTCTTCTCTTTATCAACATCATCACTCATGGCCACTTCTTCGTACTGAGGGTCGTTCCAATCAGCCAACTCTGCAGTTCCAAACACTACGAAGACCAGATTTGTCATGAAGTATAAGCCAGCTGATATGAAGAAAATCTGCCTCCACAAGTGAACATCGGTCTGCGAAAAAAATCGGACATGAAAGAAAAGTTAACTTACTTGGAGTTGTCAAAATCGTTAGGTTGGGAGCATTGCATTGCATTTTACCCGCCCGCAAACTTCTTCACCACTTCGCTCTGCCAACGGTAATATGTATGTCTAACTATTGTAAATAAATAAATAGATAAGTATTGTAACTAACCTCTGCGATAACGCAAAGAACTGACTGACGTTGGGAAAGAACAGTTTTAAGCGAAATAACTTTTCAAGGTAAAGGCAGCATGGGACGCCTACTCGCAAGGTGAAGAGACGAGATATAAATGAAAATAAATTGATTTTGACACTTTAAAAATATTTTTTGTTAGTAAATAAACTATAAATAAATAAATCGTTTTATACTCGTACAGACAGCATGCAACTAGACTCTTACTTTAGAAATCTACGGGGGATGCCTATGTTCAGCAGTGGACGTCTTATGGCTGCGAATGATGTCTGTGAGTGAGTTAAGAGCGTTCGTACACATCGCACTTTTTGAAGATTTTCGTGATTATACAAGGTTATATTTTGAACACCACCCAAAATTTTCCCAGACAAGGCATCAATCGAAGACAGCTTTTTTTTTAAAAAAAAGGGTAGATCTTACTAACTTTCACATTATAATATTTTTTTCGATACGGATTTTTCGTGCGGCGTGGCTTCTTAGTCAAAATTAAATTTCAACTTCTGAATAAAGCGCGGGTAAGGGAGTTGAGAGGCAGATGCGAGGCTGCGAGCCCACTGCCACTCACGTCGCGCTGTGTCAACGAACCTGGGGTTTTTTTCCTTTTTAGAAGTTATAATAACTCAACATTTTAGTACTGAAGGGTATCAAACAGAAAAATACGTATTTTGCCGTTTTCTTCATAGATCCTCATATTTCAATTTGAATGGTGTTCACAATATGTATCTGAATTCAAATTTAAAATTTATTTTCACCTGCTTCGTTTAATTTTATATTTATAACTTTAACTGTTTACAGTGAATTTTCACGTTCCTAATAATTCTTTAAAATAAACGGTTTTTTATTGAATTTAGCAAATAATTGGCAACATCAAATTTTGGACAATTCAATGTGTATTTATATAGTATAATGCAGACGATAGAGTTAGATCATAGATTTATTTCAATTAAAAAAAAACACAAAAGTCTTACAAAACATCAACGTTTTTGATCCACCCCCAGCAAACTTTAACGCTCTTAAATTAGAATCTTACCACGTCAGTTAGTATGAATCCTGCGATGATCGGTGCTTGAGAAGCCACTAAGTTAGATACAAAGTTGCTGAGGCTCATCAGGGTCCCAGCGAAATTTGGAGTTATGTCGATGTGGTTCACCTGGAATGTAGAAAAACGATTTACTACTACAAACTTTCCTCCATTTTAGTATCAACTTTCTACTTTATTGAAACGCTGCAGCTGATCGTAATTTGTCCAGTATTTTAATGGATTTAAAGCCGTTTGTTTACGAATTACCGGCCTAATTAATCATCACATTTAATCATTACCAATGAATTACGTGTGATTTAGTGCTTTTAATGTGGAAAAAAGTACAATTTAGTTATATATCGGTGTCTGCAGCGTATGATTTTCTGATGATAAAACATAATATTATTGATTGGTTTGCGTTAGCCCTACCTACTGTACTAGTAATACAAAGAAATCATACTAAACAGTCAGCAGGTATTTATGTTATTTATACTACCTACACATTACACAGTCAGCAGGTATTTATGTTATTTATACTACCTACACATTACACAGTCAGCAGGTATTTATGTTATTTATACTACCTACACATTACACAGTCAACAGGTATTTATGTTATTTATACTACCTACACATTACACAGTCAGCAGGTATTTATGTTATTTATACTACCTACACATTACACAGTCAGCAGGTATTTATGTTATTTATACTACCTACACATTACACAGACTTAACACTTTTGTATTTTTCTTCAATTATAGACTAGGCAGTCATTTGATCACGATTGCATCTGGTGGTAGGTGACGATGTGGTATATGATGGAACATGTCTGCCCAGTAAATGCCTATTTACTCTTGACTTGAAGAGACCCAGGTTGTACTCGTATTGTTCGGGAAAAACATGTGCGGGCACCGAGTTTCACTCCTTTGCTAATCGCTGCTGGCTGGATAGCTGAGATATTCTCATCGTGAAGGTGGAAAGTCAATGTTCGTCGAGAAATAATGTTTGTCTCTGTATATTCATCACATTTAATACTTTTTTAATATTTGGCCAGCAGGGCCACGAGGCCCATTTCAAATCAGCGCCTGACCCTATCGGGCCCAGACAGTCGCTAAGTGAGCTCCTCTTTTAACATCGGGATGTCGCTGTCTGGTACGAATTATTGTTTTTCTTCTGTTATTAATTGTTGTTTCCTTTTTAATGTACCTTAATAATTATGTCAACGTAAAGATGTCCATTGTCCATTAAATAATAAAGGAAAGCAATATCCCCTTGTTTGTTATATTATATTTCACTCGTTGAAAAACGAAAACAAGTAGTACTTCTGAAATATATTATAAGTTTCAGTTTTCAGGACAAAAAGCCAAATCATGGTTGGCTGTTGTTGTTACTAACTAATAATGTTTTTCTTATTTTTCAACAGTAATAGAAAAACTTCAATAAGGAAAACCTTGCATAATTTCAATTGGAAAGCCGACGCAATATTAGATGCAACTGTGATTGCTGAATTACAGCAATCAAAGTTGCAGCTATACAAAATAAATGGTTTGGTTCAACAAAATGAATTCCAGGCTTGAATACTTACTTGAAAACCTACATGAGCAGCGATTTTGAAGCTGCAAAGTAACACTAAAATGGTCTCAACGACGTAAATATTTCTCGGCGCGTACGCAAGAGCAACCATTCCAATCGCAGCGGGTATAGTACCTGACGAAGTGAACAAAAAAATATATCACAATGTCACCTAATGCGAACATATGCCTCTAGCTTTGTTGTTTCATTCTCTCCAACACTCCGCACTGAGCCCGCGTGTTGGAGTATGGCTCGTACCACCTCATAGTTGAGGTAAGGCCTGTGCCCAGCAGTGGGACGTATAAGGCCGTATTTGCTTGTTGTTTAATTCACCCAAACTAAAATGTGAAAACTTAGATGCTGATAAAATTTACATTTTATTAAAAAAATCGTAAGAACAAAAATTTACTCGTATATCATCATTATTCTACTACAGCAAAATTTGCGGCATTCAGAGCAAGACAACAAAATAGAAATGCATCGTTTACTTTGAAAGGTTCCTTCTTGCAACCGTAGCAAACGTTAAATCGGTCTACCACAGATAGATGTATTAACGTAGTCTATTTTCCAATTACTGGAGGTGTTTGCAGGAAATTATTTAAAGTAGTTCAAAGTACACACCATTTTACAACTATCCCAAACAAAGATACCTACTTACCAAGTGAGTTAGCAAATTTTCTTGTCTGAGTGACGGTCATGTACTTCTTCACAATCAACATGTCGGTCAACCAGCTGAAGAAGAAGTTAGTGAACCACATCACCATGAAAGGTAGAGCTGTCAGTAGACCATTCTGGAATGATACAAATAACATGATTATTAGTAGTGGTTGTAGAGCTTGTCTAATCTGAAATGACGCGCCCTTCTATTGCATTCACGCCGAATATAAATATAAAAAATAATGGGAAGACCTTTACTCTAAGATATTATATTGGTAAAATTACTAAACTTGCACAATAGGAATGTTGACACATGATACCAATTCATGTAAAGCTTAGAATGGATACTAACGTAACTCAAAGAACATGACGAATGATATTTTAAAAGACAAGATCCCTTGTGTAGTTGAAATGAAAACTGCATAACTAGCAATTTCGTTACACAAGGGCTTTCTCATCACATTCATTTACATTTCGTTACTTAAGTTTTTGTAATTTGATTTTGATTTCCTAATAGTCTGATGTTATTTAATTGCATAAAGCTTTGATAGTGTCTCTAAAACACCGAACTAAATAGTAGGCTTAGAAGATTCTCAACCCAATTTTTTTATTTTTATTTGTTAGTGAAATAACATCTCACCGCCTTAATGTTGACTCCCATAACTTTATCCATATACGCAGGGACTTCTGAGTACAATATCACTTGACCCCATGTATTGCCGATATGTGCGATGATAGTGGATATCACGCCAAGGTGTGTAAGTATCTTCTTCCAGGGCACTGGTAGGTGTCTCTGTAAAAAGATAATTATCAGTATTGCTGAAGAATCACCAAGAACTTTGTCAACGTCATCAAGTGCATATAAATACCTAACTATGATAGGTGAAATGACTATTTTTGTAGTAAAATGTTAAAAGTCTGAGTTGAAGGGCTTTTTGATAATCTTTCGCTTATCCTAAAGTCAGTATGACCTTACTCAAAAGTCAAATATTCGCACGTGAAACAAAGTTCGTTTGCAACGCAAAATACGTAATGCATAATATTATTTGATTGTAATTTTATTTTGTGTAGCTGTAAATTTGTCATTCATTATTATTATTTAATGAAACATGTATTTCTAGCTTTTAGTTGACTTGGATTTGAATCTGTGCCAGTTATAAATAAATATATATTTATGAAATATGTTTGTTTGTTTATAAATATAAGTCATTTTTTCAACTGAGATGTAATAGGACGGTAAGAAACCTTCGATCCAAATATTTGTATAAGCTGCACATTGTAAACCTCCTGTGAAACTGTCAATAGTCTCAAAAAATGCCTATAGCATGTGCATCAAGATATTTAATAAATTACCTGATAAGTTTAAGGATGAAAATATTAATTTACGTAAATTTAAAAGAATTTTATGAATACAAAGAATAATGTTGTTTTGTATTATATAGCTTGAGTAATTTCATTTGTTAGATAGTTAAAATAGGTTTACTTATTTTTTAAAGTATGTGAATACGCTTGATAAGGTAAAATTTGGAGATTCTCTCTCAAGCAACTGTAACTGCTAAATGCTGTGTACCCAAATTTATATTCACAATAAAATTTCATTTCATTTCATTTCAATAAATATATACACGAGATAAATTCGCCAGGTCCGTTAATGACCTTGGTAGCTGAGTTAGGAGCAGGGGTCTTTTAAGATGTCTTATAGCCAGACAAGTTAATTCCCTAAACTGAGTGTAGCGAGCAATTTCGTTAGTAAATATCTGGCCTGAATGGATGCATCATTGACAGGTAACCGCTGACTGGCGAGAAACGAAAGATCATAATATGACGAGTCCTCGCCACGCTCAGTTTTGGGAATTAACTTGTCTGGCTATGAAAGATCGTAATAAGGCCCCAGATTACGGAAGGCACTGGTTCGAGTCTCGCTCGATTTCTAGGATTAAGGTCAAATTTTCTAGTCAATCTTCTGATGTAAAATAGAGCACTGAGGAATGCTAAAATAAAAATAGCCTGTAACAATCTAGCTTAACCTTGCAACAACTGATTTAAATCTGTTAAAGTTTCATTGTTCAATTCTGATTCAGCAGTTATTTAAAAAAAAATCATCATAGTTTGTCATCTGCTTACGTATAATATTTACATGAATAACAGGTCGTTTCTTTATCTTACAAGGTTTTAGGAAGTGCATTAAAGTATTATTATTTAATGTTATATCTATTTTAGACAGTTAAAATCTTGAATCAATAGTACAATCATTGATAGCACGTAGATCGGTTATCTTACGGTAAACACTAAAACCGACGCAATATGGTCGCCAACTTCCAAATTATGTAATTTCAACTCTTAGACGTGGTAACCTGATAATGTTTAGTTATTTATTTTAACTTATTTTGCGTTTTGTGCCATATCTTGCACTTTCATTCTTACAAATTCAATGCTTTGTGACAGATTCGTTCAAATCATCACAAAACTAACAAAGTCAATTTATTATTTAAAGGCTTACAGAATTAAATAAGTTTCTGTCAATAGAAAAAAAAATGTTCTCAGATCACATAAATACTAGTTTAGTACAAAAACCTTGATATAAATGATACATTTTGTGTTACCTTTTGACCAACTTGTCCCAATGCCTCCTCGATATATCTTCTTTCAGCAAAGGATATGTTTTTATGCAATGCTGGAGTATCGGCCAGTACAAACCATATGAACACTGCTGTGGTTCCTGATAAGAAACCGTAGAATCTGAATATTCCTGGCCATCCTAAAGACGAGGAAGCTATAAATCCAGTCATTGGTAGACCTAATACTGTACCAAGAGCTTGCCCTGAAATAAAAAAAAGATACGCTTTTAGTTAAAATCAACTGAAATATGGCAGCCAAGATTCTATAACTCTATAACTCACCAATCGTTTTTGACTAAACGGTACTTATTATTTTCTGAGTCAAAATTATTGTTTTTTTTTCTGTTCATTATTCTCATGATACTTTCTGGAAATTCAAAATCATCGCTTCCACTTTATAAGCCCCTTGATGAACACCTTACTTCGACAGGTAATTTTCAATTGACACTAAAAATAACATTCAAAGTGCCATCACATATCTACGGCTACCATCTAGAACAGCATTAGGTAAAATTCTGTGTAATTAAAGTTTGTACCTCCATAAATGATGGCACTCAATCTTCCTCGTTCTTCAAGAGGTGACCATTTGCCAAGTATTGTGTGGAAACTGGGCATGATGCAGGCTTGGCTTAGTCCTTGGATCATTCTGCACAGCAAAGCACAAACCCAACCTCCCTGTATGAGAAAAACTTATTTATTCACACCACATTACTTATTTCATTTAAGTTCTAGGCATTAACAAAAGTTCTGACTACAAACTTTGCTTTCTTCACATGTTTAGATCTACTTACTGCTTATCATTCGTGGATATAACATAAAACAGCTGGTTTCTAAAGTAAAATTTCTAGGTTAAATATCTGTGACCATAACTCATGCAAACTCAAGCAAAGATTGAACAGGTATTTTTTTTTGCATTTTATAACTTAGAAAATCATACTTACATAATACGAAGCGACTGGTAATAATAATGCTACTACACAATTTATTGCCATAGCTCCAAATATCAAGTACCGAGCACCAAATCTATGCGCCAGTTGACCAGCAGGTATCTGGAGTATCATGTAGCCCCAGAAAAACCCTGAAATAACTGAGTCCTGGACTTTTTTCGTCCATTTGAACGAGGGGTACTGTAAATATACATAACATAATAAATAACTGTAAGCGATTTTTGCCAAACAACAAGAACCTACTATATCACAGGTAAAAATGTAAAGTAGTTTAGCTTTTACTTACTGGAGGTGTAAGGAGTAATGCATTAAAAAATCCATGAAACTCAAAATCATCTTCACCTAATTCTTCTGTGGAATTCCAAACCGTGATATTACCAGTAGCGTAGTTTAAGGTAACATTCACTTCGCTTGTGGTATAATTATGGCTTTGTATAAGATCATCTTGTTGTACCATGGCAACCAGGGCTACTCCCATACATGATCTCATACTGTATGCGACAGTGAGGGTGAAGAACAGCAGCAAACATTGACCATGTCTGGCGCCCCATGCTCCAACTGGGAATAATAAAAGGTGATCTGGATAACGTGAACGTGTGTTATTTTTTGGAAATACACACCTTGTCATATAAATTAAAAAGATGACAACAAATACCTGCAATGTAAGTTTGAACTTGGTGCGATGATGAGTGTGTAAAAATATGTGGAAATGGATTTGATACCAAACTAGGCAAAGTTTAAATGAGTCCCGATGGTTTATACATTATCAAATGCTGTAAATATATTTTTAAATAACAAACACTTGCACTCAAATTCAGAATCAAAACCACTTTAAACAGTAGCTCTACCACTTTCAAAACCAACAAATAAACTACCATTCACCACCAACGTTTCAGAACAAATCCTTAATTAACGTAATTAAGTCCTTCTAGAGATAGATGATCAAGTATTGAATGGCAATAATTTCATGTAAACTCAGTTATGTAAAGCAGATGAAACAAATTACGTATATTACTAAAGGCTTGACCGGCGTTAAACTAGCTACAACGTCTTGTTTGAAGCGATCCTTTTTGGAATGCACTGATTTAGATTAAGAACTTTTAATTTTTTCGATATTAAATCGAACACTGCACTTAAGTGTTATTTGTTCATTTAAAGTAAATTCCTATTTATATATGCCAAACGAATGATATGTGACCAAGCTATCAATTCATAAATACAATCTCTATCAATGTTGAATTTAGAATCATCGTTAAAAAAGTACTTACCATTAAAAGTGTTATCAATTCCAGTCTTCTTTGTAACATCATAGTGATTAAATTCCTTCTGTTTGTCATTCATAACTGAATCGAACAATAAAAAGACACTGCTGATCACACAAACACAACAAAAATTGCAAATCAATCGTCACAATCAGTATTGTCACTCATATCACAGCTAAACTTGAATTAGTTTAAATAGAAGCATCTGCTGCTACTGTTCACGTCATTATCTAAAACTAATACTTTTAGCAAACTATTATTATTCTAAAGCAAATAATGTTTCCGCTCTTACATGTAGTCCATATATCGTCTATCTGGTTGAAAGTGGTTTATGTATTGTAGTATTGGGTTCTGTACCATTTGATGTATTTTTCTTGTTTGACCACCATACCAGCACATCTTTTTGATTTAAATTTATTGCATTGTGTGGCCAACCTTCTGCAAAAAAATGTCAAAAGAAATATAATATCTGAAGATAGAAATATAATAGTCTAGCTGTTAGATGATGAAAAAAAACACTCAATTCAGATCGAATGAACCCGAATAATTGTGGCAGGCTGGCCACCTACCACTTTTGGTTACGTGGTAATAATAATAAATAATAATAATAAAAATAATAAAAAACACGCTCTTTGACAGACGTCTTTTGTAATCATTTTCTAAAATATTATTTTCCTGTATATTTTATAGTTTCATTAATGCTATTTACACACAAAAATAGTGCCAAGCAACCGCAAAATTAATTTGATTATTTTCAAGACAATTGCAGCCCTTGTTTATAATTTACCGAATATAATAAATACATGTCAACCATGACAACTGCCATAATACGCATACAAATTTTTACGCTTTATTTTGGATTAGAGCAAAAGCAAGAGCGAAAAATCTAAGCGCACGACCACCACCACCGCCCACTCCGTCGCCCAGCTCGCCGTCGGTGGAGGAGTTTGCTACTACTCCTGACACCACAACGAGCTCAAGTTCCAGCGGCGATGAGAGTGGGCTACCGCCGCCACGACTGCCGCGACCACCTGCGCGACGTAGACGACGACCGCTGCCGGTACGCTTGGGGCCTGTGGGGCAATCTGCCTCACGCGGGGCCCCCGCTACTGGTGGTATAGTGCGCCGCATGCGATGGACACACCAGATAAATGTCAACTGCATGCGCGCCTATTATGGGGCTACAGAGGGAGGAATCAACCTGTCTGCATACCGTGACCGGATGCTACCTCTGTTTCAGGCTCTTGACCCAGCCGTGGCTGTTTCCGCCCAACGATTATCGGATCAAGTGCGGGCGATTCAGCGTCTTCAGATGTTGGATCAGCCTACGCTTGATTGGCTGCGCCTGGAGGCGCTTTCAGTTCGCGCGACTTCTTCCTCGACGCGGACCCGTCCGACACGCTGCTGCATCCGAGCCCGGTTAGCGACTCGGTACCGGTAGCGCCCCGGATGGATCCAGATATCGATGGAGAAGCCAGTGCGAACGTAAGCGTAAGTACTCAGGCCAAAGAGCAATTGAGGAGGGCTTTGGAGGACGCGATTTTGGAATATCGCTCCACACTAGTAAAGTAAAGTAAAGTAAAAAATCATTTATTCATTTAAGCTTGTACAAATCACTTATGACATGTCAAAAAAAGTATACAGAAATAATAATAATAAACGTAAATAAAATAGTACAATATTAGTACACATCGTGAATATACATAATGTGAATCTACCACCGGTTCGGGCGTTGCTTCTTATCGAGAAGACTCCGGCAAGAAACTCGATAGTTACTCTTTTCAACTTTGTTTGTTTTACAAAAAATAAATTCAGAGTACAGTCAATGCGAGTAGAAAAAAGAACACAATATTGAGCAGAGGAGCAGAGTATTCCTACTATGACCACAAACTTTTGTCGTTCAAGTAATCCTCTACATTATAATAACCTTGTTTCATTAACTTAAAAATTCAGAGTTTGACGTGACGTATATTTGAAGTTGTTGTTATTGAAATATTTTCAGTGTTTTTAAATCACTCTAAAGTGTATTTGTATTTGTCAAGTTAATGAGTGTGCAGCCCACAATATTTGTAGAGCATGCATTGTAATAAAAAACTCACAAAATACTAAATTTCAAACAAAGACAACACTAGCTGATTGAAAAATCGCCATTTTGTTACGTTACCGTCAAGGGGCCGGCGTTCGCTAACTATCGTAGCGTTGAAACGCTCATGGGGCGTAGTCGCTTGTCAAAAAGTGCCACTTGGCTGTATTTAGCGAACGACTAATGTTTCGTTTTATCTATTAGAAAAAAATTATAAACTTGGCTACCAATCTATGATTCGTTACGGTTAAGTCACGTGACATGTCGATCGACGATTATTTTCCATACAAATCTTTGAGCGTTTTCGTTCAACGTTTGACACTTGGCTAGACCAGCAGGTCTTGATGGAATTGTTAAAAATCACCGACATTTTTAGCAACGCCATCAAGATGGAGTTTGGTGTCGATAAGTGTGCGGTCAACCCCTTCCACCCTGTACATGCATACAGGATGGGAGGGTTGTAGATTCACCGAGTTTACAGCTCTCTGAGCCGATGACATTCGGATCCCTCTCTGAAGCCGAAACCTACAAATATCTTGGTATGTCATAGCCATTGGGTATATCAGTAGGAGATGTCAAGCAATCGGTGAGGGAGCGCTTCTTTAGTCGCCTTACAAAGGTACTTAATAATTCTTTGTCAGGTGGCAACAAGGTGCGCGCCTTCAACGGTTGGGTGATGCCCTTATTGATGTACTCCTATATACTGAGATGGACTCAGACTGAGCTGGGCGCTCTGGATACACGAGTCCGAAAACTGCTCACAACGCATCGCATGCTTCACCCACGCTCGTCTGTTATGAGATTGTACACCCCACGGAAGGTGGGGGGTCGTGGCTTCTTAAATGCCAAGGACCTTCACAACCGTGAGGTGTGCAGTCTTAGGAGGTTGTGGCAGTTGACAAGGGGCTCACGACGCTCTCCTTGGCAAACGAGAACTGGCGTCAACTACCGGTGCTCACCACCGACGACCGCAGGGAAATATGGGAGAGCAAGGAGCTGCATGGGAGGTTATATCGGGTCTTAACAGGACCTGATGTTGACCTCTCCGCATCGGTGAACTGGCTACGTTTCGGGGAACTCTTTGGGGAAACCGAAGGTTTTGTCTGTGCAATGACTAGCCTGCTAGCGCCGGAGGTCGTGGGTTCGATCCCCACCCATGACAAATATTTGTGTGACGAACATTTATATTTGTTGTGTGTCTGGGTGTTATTATCTATTTAAGTATGTATTTCATCAGTCTCGGACGCCCATATTACAAGCTCTGCTTAGTTTGGGGTCAGATGATCTTGCTGTAAATTATCCCAGATATTTATTTATTTATTATTTATTTAATTGCTGATGAAGTTATCAAGGTGAATAACTACCGGAAATACATCATGAAGGACGGTACGGTCGACATTTGTCGGGCATGCCGCCGTCCTGGCGAGTCTATTCGCCATGTTATTTCCGGTTGTTCTCACCTTGCTAACGGAGAGTACTTGCACAGGCACAACCTAGTAGCCAGGATTATCCACCTGCAACTTGCTCTTCGATATGACCTTGTCAAATCGGAGGTACCGTACTATAAGTACGCACCGGTACCAGTTCTTGAAAATGGTCGTGCGTTGCTTTATTGGGATCGCTCTGTAATCACGGACAGGACTATTGTAGCCAATAAGCCTGATATCGTGCTGGTAGACCGATCCCAACGCCGGGCAGTGCTCGTTGATATTACCATCCCGCATGACGATAACCTCGTGAAGGCCGAGAAGGACAAGCTCAGCAAGTACCTTGACTTGGCTTACGAGGTGACCGCCATGTGGGAGGTAGATTCAACGATCATTGTTCTGATAGTGGTTTCGGCAAACGGCTTAATAGCGAAGAGCCTTGACCAACACCTCGAGAGGCTTTCGCTTAGTAGCCACTTAATCCAGCCGGATCAAGGGTCAGATACAGAAGGCGGTACCCTTGGACACGGCACGTATTTTCAGGAGGTTCCTCTCTCTGCAGCCCTAACCACCGGTAGTCTAGGCCTCGCCTGCCCCGCTGCCGGCGGCTCCCTAGGTTAAGATTTTTATAGTATTTTTATAAATACTTGTTTTTATAACTTTAATCTTAAGTTTTATAATTGTAATTATTTAGTTTTTATAATTATAATTCATAAGTTGTTTTTAATAATATAAATCTCTGTTTTTGTTAGAATACTATACAAATTTTATATCTAAGATTTATACTGAATAAACAGAATAAATTAATCTGTGCTTTGGGTTCTAATGCTTGCCAAAACTTTTGCTTTTTAGTATTTGCTTTACCAGGACGGCCATAATTCACTATGCTTCTGACTACCTGGTTGGCATATAGTTATTTATAATATGTTAAGTGTATTTTATTAGTTGCAGAAATATTAGGTTGGGGAAAAGTCTTTCCGCATATTAAAGTATGTATGAACGTGTAATAAAAGGTATACTATTTGTATGTGGCTGGTTTTGGTATCAAAGTTTAAATTTAAAGAAGATAATTCTAAATTCAAATTAGGAAAATGTGTAATTTTCATTAGTTTTTCTTATTGTCAAAATGAGTAAATCTAATGAAGGAATTCGGTATATTTAAAAATTTTACTACAGAAAAGGTAAAAATGCAACGCAAGCAAAAATTTGCGATGTTTATTTACCTAGTGCAGTGTCTGTGAAAGTAGCACAAATTTGGTTCAATCCGGAAATTTTGATGTCAAAGATGCACGTCGCTCTGGTCCCCTATTACTAATAAAATGGATGCCATTTTTGAAAAAGTGGAGCAAAATCGGCATATCAGTAGTAACGACGTAGCTGAGGAACTGGGAATTGACCACAGTACAGAACAGTTCTGGCGCTTTTGAAAAAAACTGGGTACACAAAAAAGCTCGATATTTAGGTACCTCAAGAGCTAACTGAAATAAACCTAATGAACCGTGTACTCATTTGTGATTCTTTATTACGACGTAATGAAACCAAACCATTTTTGAAGAAGCTGATAACTGGTGATGAAAAGTGGGGCACGTACGACAAGAACGTGCAGAAAAGGTCGTGGTCAAAGGCCGGTCAGGCTTCACAGACTGTGGCGAAACCCGAGATAACTCGCAACAAGGTGATGCTGTGTGTGTGGTGGGATTGGACTGGCATTATTCATTATGAGCTGTTATCACCAGGCAGGACCATCGATTCTGAACTCTACTGCGAACAACTGATGAGATTAAATCAAGAAGTTAAGAGAAAGCGGCCGGAATTGATCAACAGAAAGGGTGTGGTTTTTCATCAAAATAACGCTAGACCTCACACATCTTTAGCCATTTAGCAAAAATTAAAAGAGTTTGGCTAAAGGTGTTAATGCATCCGCTGTATAGTCCTGACCTTGCACCTTTAGATTTCCACCTGTTTTGGTCTCTTCAGAATTCTTTAGGCAGTGTCAGTTTAACATCACGAGAGGACTGCCAAAACCACTTGTTGCGGTATTTTGATCAGAAGCCTCAAAATAACTATAGCAATGGGATCATGTCCCTACCTACAAGATGACAAAAAGTAATTGAACAAAATGGCACCTACATACTTTAGTTAAAACTACATACTTTAGTTAAATAATCCTTAGATTAATTAGTTGCTTTTCTTAGCTAATTTGTAGCTTAAATTCTTAAATCTCAATTAAAGGATTTAATGTTTTTGTCTAAAAACCCCTTAACGCATACCGTGATACATAAATAAGAATGTAATTATATGGACTTAATCATTCAAATACAAATGAAGAAAAGGACTGTGAATCTTTTCTTCTCTTCTAAGGTTTTCCCATTGTTTTACGTATCTCCTTTTTCAAATCTTACGTAGGCATCAACGTAGCTTTTCAATAATTTAAGCTAATTATATGTATAATTTGAACTTAGGGACCGATCTTGTATCGTTTGACCTCTTATTGATTTGCGTACCAATTGATTAGTTTCACATATTCGGTAAGCCTATTTTAATTATGTGTTTGCTTTTCCTGCTTTTGATGTACATAAGTGATAAAATTTAATACCATTTAACGATTAAACCTTGTCTTTACGTAACACGGGTGAGTATTCTGTGATACGAGTCTCTACTTTGAGCTATCTGCTATAGTATTAATGTAACACTTG
Organism: Udea olivalis; assembly: GCA_947369235.1. Classification (NCBI taxonomy): domain Eukaryota; kingdom Metazoa; phylum Arthropoda; class Insecta; order Lepidoptera; family Crambidae; genus Udea; species Udea olivalis. Next base: position 21,001,462 of record OX376351.1, on the reverse strand, counting down.
CATTCATCTCTTCATCTATAGAATATTTATTTATTTATTTTCCCACATATAAAAACGTACAAACATTTGGTTAGTAGTATCTTAATATATATTAAGGCCGCCTAAATTAGTTCGTGAACTACGTAGCGTTATTATTATATTATCTTATGGGTTTTTTTAACAAGGTGCGGGATTTATCACGCACGGTATTGCCCCTCCGCACGCGTCCTACCGTGTGGAGCGCGAGCGCGGGTGGGCCCACTTGGGACAGTAGGTAATGTTGGTATTTGTACACAAATCTATTAAAATTTCCCATTTCATAAAATAGTAACACACGTATATTTTATCACCTTGTTTATTAAAATACTAAGCTTTTGAAGTGTCTGGAATATGACCAACGGTTCCATACCCACTGTGTGCAAGGCAATCACTGCATCCTATTTTCTTTAACACCCCATTCCATATTTTAATTTGATAGTGAACACCAAAAAATATGCGAAATGGCGCGAAAGAAGTTTGTAAAATAATTAACGCGTTCCGAATTCAAAATAATTAAATAGTTGCAAAAAAGAAAAGTTTTTATGTAACAGTATCTATGGCCAGACTATAGTCTGTTTTTTTAACAAACGAGTACTGAGTAATGTCTCTCGCACATTACCGATCTTGACAGAGTGAGATGGGTCATCGTTAGGGGCGGGGCCACGCCTTTGTTCTTGTTTTGAAGTTGTGAAAGCCCGTTCTTGTTGTATACTTCTAAATTTTTTTCTAGAAAAAATTTGCATTATCAATATTTTCTGTTTGCTTTGTAAAATATGTTCATGATAAACAACAATAAAACAATTTTGTTATAGGATATTCACACAGGTACAAATAAATTAATTTATACAATTCTTGTGATCTTAAAAACTATCGTCATCACTGCCTTCCGATGAACTTTAAATTGCTCGAACATACATGATTGACACGTCATGACGACCATTTTTGTCTATCCACTTTAGTTACTCCTTTAGGTAGTCGGATGACTCAACTGAACTCAAATCAGCTGGACTCAACCGGACTTTATGTTGATTTCGTGGACCAATAGCGATGTGGTCAACATTTTTGGTACTCGTTTGTTAAAAAAAACAGACTATAGTTATAGATTTGTCGTTTAAGTTAATATTGATTTAACCCATTACGTTACCCATTTGTAGGGCAGAGTGTGTTGCAGTTTTTCATTGGTTTTGGATCTTACATTGAAAAGAATAAACTTAAGAATGAATGTCCTGCATATGGACTAAGTCCTATAAAAGATATCACATAACAATTACTTAATTTTCTAGTTACTACACCATATATTTTGGATTTGACAGGAGCGTACAATCTCGGAGTGCAATATGGGTTAAGACTGGGTTGCGGGACCATGGACCTCGTATTTGCCTTGAGAACGCTCATGGATGGATACAGACTGAAGAATACACCTCTGCATCTCCTTTTCTTAGACATGCAGAAGGCCTTTGACTGTGTCCCTCGTGAGATGATCGGCTGGGCGCTGCGGTCCAAGGCCGTTCCCGAGGTCTGTGTTGACATTATCCGGGACATGTACCACGATTTCAGTTCCATAGTTAGGACTGCTGTTGGTGACACGCTTCCCTTCCCTATTACCGTTGGAATACACCAAGGCTCCGTGCATAGCCCGTTCCTGTTCAGCGTAAAATTAGACGTTCTGTCAAACAGCATCCGAGACCACCACGAGATACCACCCTGGTTGCTCATGTCTGCTGATGATATTGCGCTAGCAGATTCGGACAGGAGACAGCTGGTAAAACGGGTGAAAAGTGGAAGAATTCACTGGAAAACGGCGGCCTGAAAGTTAATGTGGCAAAGACGGAGTACATGGCCTGCAACACCACAAATCCCCAGTCCGTCCGCATAGGCGATGACGTGCTCGAATGCACGAACCGTGTCAAATACCTGGGAACGGTGTTATGCGCGTCCGGGGACATCGACGTCAGAGCCTGAATTTCTGCGGCTTGAGCCAAATGGCGTGACGTGACTGGTGTCATTTAATTTTGTGACCCCAAAATGCCGATCAAGCTGCCTTCAGCTATTGGCCTGTCCTTTTATATAGCAGTGAAACATGGCCTTTACTAGAGCTACACAAGCAGGAGCTGCGCGTCACGGAAATGAAGATGCTGCGGTAAATGTGTGGAGTCTCACGCAAAGATCGCGTGCGAAACACGTCTACTTCGACATTTACTTATATCAATTATGGTATGATCACGAAGCACCAATGCAATCATTTAGGAACTAATTTTAAGCGTGAGTTAGTCGATACTGAGTTTTTACACCAGCGGGCCCAAGCGCCGCTCTGCACAGTCAAACTACCCACCTGCGGCAGATTATTGTTATTAATTTCCAGTTGCAGCACCACCTGTATTGTGCTGTACCAACACACACACACACAGACACACACACAGTCACACTACACATTCGGTACCGTATCTATTGTCTATGTATTGTATTACAATTACTACACTACACAATATATTGAATCACTCACCATTTATTTTTATCTATACTATAGTATTTATGATACTTATATGTATATGCACACACGTATGTCCGCCACAAATGTCCGTGCGTCATCTCAGTCTGGGCCTACTGAAAATCAGCGCCTAGGCCCATAAAGCCCAGGCTATATGCTGAGTGAGGTCCATTTGTCTTTTTGGGCATCGGGACACCGCTGTCTGATGGTATGATCTTTTTTTTTCCTGTTACCTATATGTTTTGTTGTTAATGCCTACTTCTTTTGTGTTTACTTTATAAATGTAACGATGTCCATAAAGTTAAGAAATGTTTTTCTATTTCTATTTCTATTTCTAAACACCCACAACTGCGGCAGCCTTCGTGTTCGTGAAATCGCAGACAAGTTGCAGGAGTGCCGCCTTCGTTGGTATAGTCATGTCTCACGGAGATCGGCAACAACGTGGGCATTAAATGCCTGGCCATGCCGCCTCCGCCAGGTACCGGCAGAAGAGGTCGACCCAAGAAGCGGTGGCTCGACGTCGTCAAGGGTGACATGCGTGCCAACAGACTCACCACTGAGGATGCACAAGACCGCGCGAAGTGGGCTAAGAAAATAAAAAAGGTGGACACTGGGACCCCACACACCAGTATGATTCACAACCGGGATAGACCGCACGGATGATGATGATGATATTTAGGATTTTGCTAGTTTATTGCAAAACAATGGTTGAACTGAACATAGAATAAGTTAATTCAAGAACGAATACATGCTGCCGCACCCTGGGCCACTTATGGCGGCCACTGAAAGCAACAGCACATAGGAATATTATTTCACAATAAATACCGTCACGTCAGGTGAATAATAGATTTAATTATGTATCATCATTTATCATATTACTACGGAACAAATGTCATAAATACGCTTATTACAAACGTTATCTGGGCTATTTATCTTGTTCCTCACTGGAAAAATTACGGACATTCCTTTGGAGTGACACATTTCTTAGTATTGCATACGTAAACCACTAATGCAATATTTGTAAAAAAGTAACTACATAGTTACTCGTAGAAAGAACGAAAGGAAGAAGAGGCATTTATTAACTAAAATACATTGTTACACCGACATGAGTAGAAAAAATGAGCAAAAATAGACAACAGGAATAAAAATAAACAATAAATCCCACCAGACAGCGGTGTCCTCATGTCCATAAATGAAGTGGACCTCACTCAGCGAATGCCTGGGCTCTATAGGCTCAGGCGCTGATTTTCAGTGGACCCTGTTAACTGAATAGTAAATATAACAAATATACATAGAAATGTCATTAAAGTGTAATATGTGTAGTGTAAATGGGTAGGTATTATAAAATACATAAATAAGTGTTTAAATAAAAGAAAAATTGTTTATTTTCAGACAATCAATGGTCCATACAAAAGTTAGTAACAAACAACTTATAAAAGAAATAAACACTGTTATTGTAGATAGTATGAATACCACCAGCAGGCCCACGGTTCACTGACCTGCACGTAGCACGTGCGAGTACAGCGGCATCCAACCTGTCCGCAATCATCCTCAGGATCTCGTTGCTACTCTCCCTAACCCTGCGCACTAGTGACAAACTCTTTTTGCGCATAATGGCATAGACGTCGTCAACGGCTGCATCTGCGAACATGCCTGAAGCACTGCAGAAGCGAGGGAGCCACAACAAGGCCCTGAAGGTGTTTTTGTATTGGACACGCAGGGCACTGTATGCTCTAAGCATGAAGTTGGACCACAGAGCACAGGTGTAAAAACTCTGGCAGTAAGCCCTAAATAGTGTAAGCTTTACTGCAGTATACACCGCATGAATCTGTGAGCCAACATATTACCTCGAACTGACAGCGCCCTGCGTTCATTGTGAATGTGTTAGTGTGTGTGTGTTATAATTATAAGTGAGCGATGTAGTTGTACGACGGGTCGAGAGAACAAAATATATCCTATGTCCATTCTTTGAGATCCGTGAAGCAAGTCTAAAACCGCGCATAAGCTTATATGCTAATGCTTACCTGCCTAATGCAGGTTGGTGATCACAAACCTTTTTTTATTTTGTTATTAACGAGGAGAAAACCTCATGGATAGCGCGCCGCCAAAAAAAAACTGTTACTACCAGCCATACAGTAGTTCAGTAAAAACACTAAAGTTAGTATCAGTATCAGTTGGTATCAGAACCATGGTACTATTGAGGGTTAAGTATTTCCAATTTGGCGTTTTGTAATACTTCTGCAAAAAGTTAGCCTTTATTTTTCAGTAAAGTTTGCAACAATTTAACTTCAATCCCCATTGTGGCGAGCTCAAGACGTCGGACTCTTATCAGGATGCGTTGTTCGCGTTATTAATAACAACAATACTTCGTTTTGGCTGACGCCCAGTGGCGTTACTGTGGGAACTCATTTTTCATTTGCGAGATTAAACTTAAACCTAATTGTTTAATAAAAGCTTTTAAAAGTACTAACGAGTTTGGCACGACTCGACGACACGACTAATATGATGAACAACTTTTTTTTAACCCGGCGCCATTGTTGCCGGGTATCTGATACCCGACGGATTTTAAAACCATTATAACTTTGAAACGAACGTGCGCGAGCCACTCACAGTAGCTGCGGTCACTGAAGTCTTTGAGCATATTCACTACTCGTTTTAGTGTTTCTGCGGCAACGACGGAGGATACACATCTGTAAAGAGCGCGCGGGTGAGTTATACCCGGCCATAATGGCCACGTTATGATATCGATAGCGATTAACTTTGTATGTAAATAAAATAAAAATGCTTTGTTCTATATAAATCCATAACTTTATGTTAACCTGTTAAAAATACTCATGTGATGTGACTAAATGGTTATTATTTTTTGTTTTAGAAGATATATTTTATGTTATGTTGTAACAAATTGATCTCAGGAGGAAAAACTTTTTTTATTTTAATGGTAACGTGATCATTTTATAAAATAAAATTTAATTTTTTATAAATATGTGTATAATTACTTATTTCTCTTATTTATAAATGCTTGTTTTTGTGTACGATAATTTACACGGGTAGAGTATACCTGGCCACAACGGCTAAGTTTTGTTTAGTAGCCACAATGACGCCGGGTTAAAATACAACAAGTTACCTTAGCGCTACACGTGTCCAACGGTGCAGAATTAGATAAAAGAGTAATCGAAGGAGTTGAATTATTTGACGACCCTTTGGGTTTTTCTCAAGAATTAACTGGCAAAGCCAGAAAAAACAATAGAAATTGTTACGTTCACATAGACTTATTCTGTACATAATCGTATGAATCATTAGATATTAACTAAAGTGATGATTATGATTGAAGCAATAGAAGATTGTTCTTAAATATCATGAGGTTTGGTGCCGTATATTTAACCCAAACTATGCAGAAATCCGCTAGCTAATATTCAATAGGAAAAACCACAAAAAGGCAAGTGTCGAGGAATTGTGTTTGTTAAAAGGTAACGTTACAAGCGACAAAAATTCCTAAATAATTTAGTCGGCCCTGGTTTAAAAACCGTTCGAGTAACGAGTGAGTTTCCACGGAACCCCAGTCGCACCCGCCAGGCGCAGCGTCAGAAATATGAACAGTAATTGTCATACCGCAGCCTATTGTCCGCATGGTAATTGAGCTTATTCTGCGGTCGGCTCCTAGGCTAGGTCGTAAATTTTGCTAAGTAGGTGTTTCCTGCATTTGTACTGCAATACTGTTTGTTGGGTTTGCTGCTGACAGTGGTGTTGTAACTCATTAATAATGATGACGTGGTCTGTCGTTGAGGCCACAAAAAAAAAAAAAGTGGTCTGTCAAATAAAAAGCGGTAAAACAGGAGTTCGCGTACCAAGATTTATCAACACCCTCATCATTCAAAGACGTCTTCTGCATATGTTCATATACTCCCCTATAGATTCTCAAATTACCGGTTTGCGGTGTGGCCTGCATCCATCTAAATACTGCCATCTTCCCCAGGTCGTCTGTCCACCTTGCGGATGCGAATATTACTCTGCGTTTAACTTGAAAAGTTCATGGTATATGGTGAAAAGATTGTTGCTGGTTTCTACGTAAAAAGCTGGGTAGATAGATACATTGATACACCGGATGGCTAAATTCATGCTGGTCTCATTATAGACTATCACTATGGGAATCTGTGAGAAAGGCCTATATTCATCAGTGCGTCTTGTAGGTGCCAGTGTTTATGATATACATTTTACTGTTATTTTACACATAAACATACAATTAAATGACTTACCCTTGTTACAACAAATAAAATTATTAAATTATATGTTCCCAGAATGGGGATCCTGAAATATAAATACAATTTACGCGGCAACCACCCGACATCTTTAGTACAAAATGTACCGTTTACAATTGTATCTTACAGCTATAATTTTAACCCTCGTAATGCACATTACCTTACATTAAACACACGATTAGGTCGGATTACGTTCGTTTTGTGTATAACCCTCCGTGTAACGAGCCATTTTCACGATACGGGTCTATCTGACCCAGGTGAAAACAGTCGGTAGATAGACATCAGTTTTTATTCGTAAGAGTCATTTTGTGTATTTATTTGAAAGGAAGTTAAAGGAATTACATGTGTGAATTCAAAAAAGTGTCCATACTTTGGCAAGGTTGTTTAAACATAACCTCTAACTGAAATTCATCAGTTTTTCATGATGTTTCCATTATCAGAAAGTTATCTGCAAATTCTCTTATAATCACACCAGATACCTCAAAAACGTTATGTATACTCAAACCTTATTATAATGAGATTGTGATTTGTGGTCATGTGTCTATTTTAGCAATAAAAATAACTCAAAGCAAGTTGTTATAGACGTTCTATCTCACGAAGATCTTTTAACTATGCGTGTGGTAGTGGACGTACAAACACACTGTCTTTGTGTCACCATTGTCAATTGTTACCGCTGAGAGCACGCACGACGCACACATGCTTATGTCATACAGGTATGTCAGATAAGTCACTACACAAGCATAGTGAAACGGTCTTTGTGAAATAGACAGACCATAATACTATTACTCGGCGGTGTATTCTCAAAAATACGTTGTGGTAATTCCTATTTTGTAAAAAACAAAATACAAGCGAAACAAAAATAAGTTTCTGCTTACAATGGCCGCAGCAACGGTTCGCGTATTTGCATCGCAGATTTAAAACACAAAGCCTTCAGTCGGACCGTGAAAATAAACAGTACTGCCTTTGCTGTAGGGACAAAGGGAGATGGACAGATGCATTCAAATAAAACTTACGTTTTGTGATTTGTCAAGTTCTAAGTTCTGACGCACACTGGATGACTAGTAGCCGCCACAAGCTGTAGTCGAGTTTTTCAGACTATCAGTTGGGATGGTGGCGCAGATTCGGTGTTCCCGCGTGCGATTCAGAGTTCGCTGGAGTTGACGGCGTCTACAAGCTTCACCTCAGCTACTAGCAGTCGTGTTTGGTGGCCGTGTTAAGTGAGCCAGCTCAACCATTAAGGCCCATGTGTTCGTCGATTTTCTGTCTCCCTCTGATATACAGGAGCGGTACTGCCGCCCGTCGCCCCCGCAGAAACCCGCGCGCGAGGACGCTCGCATCTAAAAATCATATTTTCTTGGGGCATAGGATGTATTTTTAAAAACCCAACTAAGATATTAAAGAAAAGTGATTTTCTTATTTTTAGCATTAAACAATGCTCTATTTTTCTAGACAAAGATAAAAACTAGAAAAATAGAAACTTCGCGGGTTCGAATCCCGCTTGAGTCCCTGGTTCAGGTCGAATTTTTCTAGTTTCTATCTTTGTATATTGAAGAAAAGTTGATGGCTTATATTTTACTGTAAAAACTATTCAGATAGAAGAAGAAGAAGAGGAAAAAATATTTAGTAAGATCACACTTATATTTTAGGAGCCTTAGCAAATTGAAGTTTAACACAGACCCTTTAACAATTTTTTTTTTAGTATTCCTAGTAATTCATATGCTACGACAAATCGAAACTAACAAAATGAAGATAACATGTTTTAGTTCATTAAATATTTAATTTAAATTTCGTTCCCATCCGTTTAGGAGGAGTAGGCCTTTGACCACGACGGAATTTTTAATTTTGGCTTGAGTTCTCGCCTTAACCACTGCTAATAGTGACTGCGACTAACGGCCTAATGTGTAACAGCAATAACGGCAGTAAAGAAACCATTTAAAAGTAGTATTACAATTATTGTTGTCATGTCGGCTGGCCCGACGGCGCGCGGCGGTGTTGTTGATGTACCGAACACTGGTATAAATATAAGTAAATAAAATATGCGCCAGACAACACACCACTAGTCATGGTCTCGAAGTAAGTATAAATATCCTTGTGTTACGAGGCAGACCAGGATTTAAGCCAGGGGCGTCTCCCAGCACACCCAGAACCGAGCCAATTTAGAAAAGATCGTTTCCTGAATCGACCCCACCGGAAATCGAACGATCGTGTCGTCAAAATATACTCTATATTACGTTGTTATTGCGCATTTATGTGTGAATTTTAGGCACTGTGAATATGTTTTTAGTCACTGTGACCCATGATACAAACTCCGGTTAGTTTGGTGTCATATTATGATCTTGATGTTAACTGTGCCAAACATCTATTAAGCAATTAAAGAATTTAAAACTCATTTTTATTTATTTCAAGATTGACAATAAGACTAAGTTCATTGTCATGGCTACTAACACTTACAATATATATAATATCTTTGTCCATTTGTATCCAAACTTCACTCACAAACCAGCTTAACATCTAAAATTAACCAGCCCTAAACAAGTTGAACCAAGTGAGGTAAATGAAGACACTGTAACATTATTAAATTTAATAAAACGGTTGCCGGATGCGGACTATATCCAACAGACCAGGAGCAGAACTGTGTAAGTGTACAATTTATGGCAACTAGTAACGGTCTCGAATATGCGACGGTCGGAAAGAGCGCCGCCTTGGGAAAATTATAAAGGAACAGACACATGGGAATGTGAAGTTTATGAACATGAGCTTTCACTGACTTACAAGTTCCAGAAGAAAGAACTCCTGCAATATGGTAGATTTCTGCAGTAAATGGGTGTAACAACACTAACAGAAATTATTATATGCATTGACAATCGTCTCCATTTTTGAAGTTGGTTATGAAGTACGAACCATGATGTTTAACATAATGTAACACACGAACTTTTTGTATGGAACTATCTTCTTAGGAGTTATTGTTCTGAGGCTCAACCCATCGACTTAGTTGCACTTCAGTTGATGATGCTCAAATTTACAATCTGAGAAAACGCTTAATAAGTAGCGAATTACCTACTGCTGTAGTTCAAGGATGAACCAACAGTGGCTCAGACTTAAAAAACACGAAACAAATATAGACAGACTTAGAGAGACCCCACACTAGCGTTCGTAGAGCGTCAGCGTCGTGCCGGCGACCCCCCACACTAGCGTTTTTGGGCGTTGAGTCGTCCCAGCGCCGACAAACAAGTCAAGGCAAGTCAGGCCACACGTGGAGTACTGCTGTCACCTTTGGGCAGGAGCGCCTGGCTATCAACTCAGTCCTTTTGACTCGGTCCAGAGGCGTGCGATCCGGATTGTCGACGATCCCAAACTGACAAGGGGTTTAGAGCCGTTAAGTCTGAGGAGAGACTTCGCCTCCTTATGCATGTTCTACCGCTTGTACAACGGGTTTTGTTCTGAATAACTGTTTGATATGATGCCCACGGCTACTTTTCATCACCGCACCGCTCGCCACCGACAGGGCATTCACCCTCGCACTCTGAATCCGCAATGGTCTCGTACAATTCGGTTTCAGAGATGTTTCCTTCCGAGGACGCTTAAATTGTGGAATGAACTCCTTCAAGAGGGGTTTGAAAAGGTTTTTACAGGGTCGACAACGCGCGAGTGATACCCCTGGTGTTGCACGCGTCCGTAGGCCGCGATAACCGCTTACCATCAGGCGGTCCGCGTGCTTGATTGTCACCGACGTAGTAAAAAAAAAAAAAAGAACGCCAGTGTAGGGGGGTCGCCGGCACGACGCTGACGCTCAACGAACGCTAGTGTGGGGTCTCTTTCAATACTTAAGATTACATAAATGACATCATGTACTTTTTAATACGCTTTACAAGAGAACACCTTCTTCAGTACTCACTTATATGTAATGTCGTTTTCAGGTGAAACCAAGAAGTTGAGCGCTGCATGTGCATGAGACTGTAATAGGAGCTAAACTAGGTAATTGTGGCAACTGGTCCTAAGTGGCGCACCTCGCGACATTCCAGCCAGGCAGTAGGTACAATGCACCACCTTCGAAGTATTATAAGTGCTTCAACTTATGGGAGAGCACTCGAACCAGACACGCTACGGTTCGTTTTGTTTTGGTTTTGATGGTGTTGTGTGAACACGTCAATATTGTATACTTAAGACGTTGTATGGCTCACACGTCGACTTGTGAACGTCATCTTTGAAAAAAGGTTTGTTTAGGTTTCCAAAGTTTTATGTTCTTTAAATTAGATAACGTCTTGTAAGACTCTTTACTAGAGAGCTTTTTAACGAGGGACACATCGTAAGTGAAACAACAAGTTATCGGCTGACTTTTTTAGGTCTATTTGACTTAACCAAGACCCTTTTAATGACAATAGCTCCCGATATTCAACCCTTCTTCGAAGTACAGTCATCCATTATGTTTTGATCTTGCCGTTGCAGATCTTTAGAAAGGAGACGCCTTATTAGTTAAAAACTGCTTTTATTCGATTCAAGAATACTTTGACTTACCCTTATAAATTGTACTGATTAGAATTTCATAAAAATGTAAACTGTTGCATGCTTGGTGAAAAGGGCGTCTTTGACTCTTGAGCCTCTCCCATTGCGTAGAGACATTGCCAGGTTCGCTTTTACAATGGGGAATGAAGAGTTTTTCCAGCTTATCCCTTCCTCACCCTTTCACTCCCGCACCACGCGTGCTGGACTACGGAGTCATCCACACACAATCCAGCATTTGTTGGCTCGCACTAAAAAGTTCGGTGACTCGTTCCTTTGTCGTACTATCCAGACGTGGAATGCTCTGTGCCCCAGTGCCTGTTTTTACTTCCTCTTATAATCCCGGGGTATTCAAGCGTGGCGTGGAAAGGCATTTCTGCAGGCCTTCAAGGTGAGGATGGCCAGCCCAGGGATACGTTTGAATGACTGGGCTTGTCAGCCTCATATCTGGGCCTCATAACCACTTTCCATCAGGTGGAGTGAGGTCATCTTGTCGGGCATTATAAAAAAAGGGAAAATATGGCTGGACGTTTATAATTTTGGAATCGTTTTGTACATGTACGAGTATTTATGCAATAAAGATTTTGATTTGATTTGATTTGAGCATCAAAAAGAGTGAGGTTTTCAAAGAGCTATGAGTAGTTCAGAAATCATTCAAGGAGCATTTGAAAAATGTTCTTACGATAGCGCTTGTGATCTCAATTTAATCATTTGCCAAAGACATTGCGCTGCATAAACATAGGAAATCAAGTTTTAAGGAGCTTCGACGACTTGACTCCGAATACCCGCCCGTATCTCTCACTAGTGTTGCTCCTTACGACTTTTCAAATTGCGCTACCATTGTGCTGACTAATACTGCACCAGACTCTCACATTGTTATAACTACCTTTGTTTAACTTCGGCTGCTCGTGCGAGGAATTAGGACTTCGGTCAACTGTAATCCAGCTAATGTTGGAACTGTACAATAGTTGGCTTCGGTATAAGCAACTTTAACAATAGGCTGATATTGACAGCGGTTACGGACTAGTTTTCTTCGCGCGTATACGGTCGCATTGACTTGTGTTAGCTCGGCCAGGTAGTGGTGAGTTAGTATCTTTATGGATTATACGAGCCTTTAAACGCGTCAACGCTCGTAAGAATTGTACGTGTGGCAAAAGGTAGGTACGTTAGTACGCGCCTACATGCGCTTCTAATAACGATAACTTATACGCGCGTATAACACTCTAATGATCATGCAAACTTTAACAATAGGCTTATGCTTAGGTCTTGCAAGTTACAGATTCGGCTTCTGTTAACGTGGGCTTGAAACTAGACTTGAAATGGTGTCTCGGGTTTGAGTCCCGGGTCAATTTAGGAAACTACATTTCCTGATTTGACTTAGGTCTGAGTGTACTCAGAATAAATCATTACTCCAACTGGGTGGAAGGTCCTACAGAGATCTCTTTCTTTAGACTATTTTTTTTGTCCTAATTTTATTTGGCATAACGCGTCAGGCAATTCTTTTTATCATTAAAATTTCGATATAATTTTCTTATGGCATACCATTTCAGTAAGCATAAATTTATAGTTCACGCTATTTTTCTGTCCTAACTTTGATGCTCATGAAGTTACAAGGCATATTCTTTAATAAAAATTAAGCGTAATGAGTTATGCCAAATTAATATTGTAACTGCGTACCTATTATTACGATAAGTAAAAGTATGCCATGTCAAATAATAAAAGAAAAATTATGTGAAAAATTAGGGAACCCTACACTACGTTTTTCGTTCATTTCATTTATATTATTTAAGTTATTCCAGAGACTAAATGCAAGACATTTCACCGCGTGACTCTAACCAATTTCAGGCTTAGTTACAAGCGCCTGCAGCCTCGACTCTTGCATTGGCATAGAATTTATTGCAGCCATATTTTATGCAAATTAATACGTCTACCCGTTTAAGTTCCAAAAGGGACACATTGTTTGCAGAATGGAAAGTTTAAGAATGTATAAGGAGAGATGATGATGACAGATGCTCATTTGTTTATTTATTAAACGTAATCGAACCCGCAGTTGCAGCAGCGGATAAGTGAGTTCAAGTGTCAGTATCACTAACTCAATGGGTAAGTAACTTGAGAAACCAATGGCCATTGTGATAGAAAAATCAGAATTGTAAACCTTTTCGAAGCAAACGTTCAAGGCAAATAATTTTAGGATGACCTACAATCAGATGTTCCTAAAGGTCACTGGTATAGTGCAAAACATAACAAAGTTATGTATATATACGTATATTGAAAGATGATTATAATTTAAACTCTGCAATTTAATCGCATGCAAATAAAGTAAAATTTCCTTACATTATTTTCTCCATTTCAATTTCAAACTCCTTTTCGGGCTATATTGTCATTCAAAAAGTAAGGCGTCTCAGTTCCGCCCTGTCGGCTAGAGCGCGCAATTTCCTTACAAAATCATAATAATGAAAAAGTATAAAACTCCGTTATTAATTTCCTTCCGAGGTGTCCCTACGGTTCGAATTGAGGAGAGTACACGAGTAGGAAACGTACAGAAGGGGATGTAGATGCACGTCCAGACGGACGTAAAAATGAAATGCTACTGACGTGAAATTAGGTAATTTAATAGCAAGGGTGAATTTACGCTTCAGAGCAAAATGTTATTTGTTTGGCTCATCTTATATGCTTATTTACTTTATACTTTACTTCTTAAAGGTGTTTCTAATATCGTTCGAATTTCACCATGCACGCAGGATTGCCAGGCCTGCGCATACGACGCATCTCGCTTGCGTGTTAAATTTACTTACACGAAAAAAAAACACCTTATACACTTATATATTTTTGACGACACGATTGGCGTAGTGCGCTGTAGCATGGTTTCTCGCCTCGATTTCCTTAGTGTCCCGAGTTCGATTCCCGGTCGGGTCAATTCAGGTACTTTTCGTAATTGACTCTGGTCTGGGTGTGCTGGGAGACGCCCCTGGCTGATTTTCTTGTGTGGTACCTCGTAACACAGGGATATTAATCCCTACTTCGAGACCATTACAAGAGGTGTGTTGTCTGGCGCATATTTATTTATTTATTATTTATTTATATAGCAAATTAAAATAAAACTTACCAGTAGCAGCCATAAAACGGACACTGCTGAACACAGGTCTCCAGACTGGTCACAGGTTGCCTTATAACTAAATTCCATTCATTAAATCATTAGACATAAGTAAAAAAGGTTATTTTTAGGATACACTTTGTAGTAAAAGTACATTAAACATTGTTACTTTCAAGATTTATGCCGAATTTATTAAAATCTACTTAAATAGCAGCTGTCACACTTAATTGTCCTCATTTGAAGTAAAGTAACTTCAGAATTTAAGAGGCTTTTGTTTAAATTAATTATTTTGTCTTGCATCAAACTATATGTTCGATGTAAAAACCTTAAAGAAGCAGGGGTTTTTATCCGAACACATTTTTACTGTCACTAGCACCCCTGCTTCCTATTTCTTAATGAATGAAGTATAAAATCCAGCATGCTTTATCATTGGTCCACTTCATGGGGTAAAGATGTTTTATGTGACTGGCATGTTGACGCAATGGCAGCGGTCATGCCTTTAGCGCCGGAGGTCGTGGGTTCGATCCCTACCCATGACAAACATTCTTGTGACGAACATTTGTGTTTGTTGTGTATCTGGGTGGTATTATCTATTTAAGTGTGTATTGTGAAATATTTGCTTATGTTTATTCAGTCTCTGAGACCCATAGTACAGAGGCGTTCACATCAATCTTTACAAAACCATTGCAAAATGGGAGTTATGTCAGCAACATAAGGTGCCCCTTAGTAAAGCTTGATGTGAACGCCTCTGTACAAGCTGTGTTAAGTTTGGGGTCAGATTTTTTATTCCTGTCTGTACAAAAAAAAAACTTCGTTCAAAGGTTGAAAAAATATTACCTACATACCGAATTCACGCATATGATACACCTAAGGCCATAGCTATAACAGCAATACGCTTAGTGCTATCGTTTCTGCATATTTTTCAAAATTTATGAATGATACTAATTTTTAATGAAGCAGATAATGAAGATTGTACAAATATTGTCTTCATTAGCTGAGGTACCTGAGTCACCTTCTGCGTTAGTATATTCTCCTGGATTCGATCGGAAGCGGCCACCAAGAAAACGAACTGGTCCAACAGCCGTGACCTGACCATAACTTATAATGAGTTTACACGTCGAATAAATTCAATCTTCGCATCATTTGCAGCAGGACTGTGGTTATTCACGAATATGATCTAATTTGATTAATAGTTGGCTTATTACATTCCGTTCAAACGATCGAAATGAGCTTTTGTTGTCAATATTTCAGACCCACTATATAACCCATTGTGTTTAAAGTATAAAGGCAAAGTTATTCGATAACCCCCGTAAAGTAGGTGTAAACATACTTTAATTAAAGAGCTGAAACCGTTGGCTTATACGAGTAGTGAGATAGAGGTATTACTTGAATCCATCTTGCAGGTTGAATGCCGAAAACCCCTCCTGCTTCCTCACCCTTCCTCAAAGTAAAAGTAAAAAATCATTTATTCACTTATGCTTTTACAAAGAAGCACTTAAGCAATGTCAAAATTCACAAAAAAAATATATAAACGATAATAGACGTAAATAAAATAATACAATAATAGTACATATTCTAAATAAACATAATGTGAATCTACCACCGGTTCGGAAGTTGCTTCTTATCGAGAAGACTCCGGTAAGAAACTCGATAGTTACTCTTTTGAACTTTGTTTTGTTTTACAACAAATAAATTCAGAGTACAGTCAAAAGAACAATAAAAATACATTATTTGAGCAGAGGAGCAGATTATTCCTACTATGACCACAAATTCTTGTCGTTCAAGTAATCCTCCACATTATAATAACCTTGTTTTATCAACTTTGTTTTAATTGTAGACTTGAACTTGGGAAGAGGTAGATCAACAAGACTTTGAGGTATTTTGTTAAAGTATTTTACAGATTGACCCACAAAAGAATTTCCTACCTTAAGTAGCCTAAGACTTGGAGTAATAAGTTTGTTTTTATTTCTAGTATTGTGTGTTAAGTATCACTGTTTTTTTGAACATATGCAAGTTTTTGCGCACATACATTATGTTATCGAAAATATACGAGTACTGAGCTTGCACAGTTAAAATATCAATCTTCTTAAATACTTCTTTGAGCAAGTCGCGTGGCCTAAGGTTGTATATCGACCATATGGCTCTTTTTTGGAGTACAAAAATGGTGTTAAGGTCTGCAGCTGAGCCCTACAACAGTAGACCATACGACATAACGCTATGAAAGTAACTAAAATACTGCCTCACACTTCACATCCCTACATACATACACTACAGCCCTACATACACACACGCAACATACCTATCTACATGCAAAATACATCTCTACGCATGCACACACACACACACACACACAGCCACACGCCTACACATCAGCATGCACACAGACCACACTAAAGCAGTAAGTTTGGTGTTTTTCTTAGAATCTTTGAAATTATTTCCTTAACTTTTTCATTATATTCTTACTAATGTGAACATCTAAAAATAAATGTAAGAAAGTTATTGTAATGTTAAATGTCTGCAATGTTATGGTAGAGCGGAGCCTACTGGCACAGGTATTTGTACATACCTACTAGGTAGGTCCCAGCCATGAAATATCGTTTGAAACTGCTAAGGTAAGTAATTTTTAATTATTTTTTGAATTGTGAAGTAGGTGGATTCACTAATCCTTATACTAACCACCCAGGGAAGTTCTGTTTTGAAGTATACTTGCTTTGATTTATAATCGATGATAAAATAAAACGGAATGGAATTATAGGATTGTGTACAGAATTGATTTGGTCTGGTACCAGAATAGAAAAGAATTTTCAGAACAAAGGCAAGAAATTTCATAAATAAAATAAACAAGTATTTATGTTTCGAACGGAAAATATCGTTCGTTTCTATTCCAATGGCGGTGTTGCCATGTTTCGCGTAAATATGAAATATGTAGGGTCTGTGGTGCATCGAATCGCATTCAGCTCAGGGATGTCCCAAAAAGTTTGAAAGCTCACGAACGTGCGATAGCCTTTTTTTGCGTCAGAAACCATTGCATTGCCATAGCATTGCCAGAGCCATTCTCTCAGGATAACTGGAATATGTGGAATTTAGAACTTCTGGGAAAAAGTAACCCTTAACCACTGAATATAATTTTAAAATAGTACTCAAAGTCACTCAAATAGTATTAATCTCACATATGCGTAAACTCACCCACACACAGTTTTTGACATACCACTTACTTACCTCCCTATGCGTGTTATGCCACTTTGGGAGTTCATCCTCACACTCTGATCTACCATGGATGGCCTCGTACAGTTCAATTTCAGAAATATTTGCTTTCGAGGACGCTTAAATTGTGAAATGAGCTTCCTGCTGAGGTTTTCCCAATGAGCTAATAGTACCTATAGAGTTCTTCAAAAAGCGTTTGCAATAGTTTTTGCTGGGTCGACAACGCGCGAGTACCCCTGGTGTTGCACGCGTCCATAGGTTGCGGTGACCGGATTGTAGCCGACGTGGTAAAAAAAAGTTAGCGCTAAGTCAGCAGCGTGCTTTGTGTTCATTCCATTCAAATTGTTGTTAAATTGTTACTCGTTTAGTTAGCATTTGACCCAAATAATATCATCTTTGTCAAGCTTGATGTAAGTATTTTTCATAAGGATAAGGTTTCAGGTTTTAAGACATTTATTTTCACTAAGAATTATTAACTCTTCACACACATGAGAACATAAAAATAAACATTTTGTTTGTTCCGAAAACGTACACAAGAACGGTAGCTTAACTACGAATTTATTACAATATACCCTCAAACAAAGTACAAAGACGAACTCAGGCGCTGATGGTCGGCGCAGCCACGGATATACTCGTGAAGTGCACTCGCTCCCAATGCTAGATGTGACTTGTATTTGCAAATAGCAACATCAAAACATTTGTGTTTTTTTTGCTTTCTTTAATATCTTTAGGAAGTTTATTATATAGTTGTGCTCCCCCAAAATAAATACTTTTTTGGCTGGAATTTGTTCTTAGTGGCTGCAGTACTAAGTCATTTCTATTTCTTATTTGATTTTTTTGTATTTGTTTCTTTTTTGTGAAGCTTAATT
The DNA here is from genome assembly GCA_947369235.1 of Udea olivalis. Taxonomy (NCBI): domain Eukaryota; kingdom Metazoa; phylum Arthropoda; class Insecta; order Lepidoptera; family Crambidae; genus Udea; species Udea olivalis. The sequence continues at coordinate 20,983,033 of OX376351.1, read as the reverse complement.
TAGTATATTTTTTGTTATGATTTTACGTATCAGTAAACAAGTGAAGTACATAAAAGTTTGGTTTATATTTAAAATTTTCAGTAAGCGTTAGGTAATCGTAGCGAAAAAAAACCTTTATTAGTTTATTTTGTGCTCTTTGTGTTAAATTTAAGTTAGTTTTTGCCACCGAGCCCCAAACCCCAAATGATAGTATTAGATTGCACCTCTTTTTAAAAAGGATTATTCAAAGAGGCTGTTAGCAACATGATACACAGTTCAGTTTTCTGATTTAAAAAGCAAAGCGTGAAAATACAGCTAAAAGCAAAAAGCTTAAGGCGCTTAATAGCTCTTTTTGCTTTAAACCAAGTCCACGTTTCAGCTTACCACCTAATGACGTGGTGTTACGGTCACTACTAGTGGTGTCACCTACTCATTTTTGATTATCGATAGCTAGGAAATCAATTTTTGTTTCATTATAATTAAAATACTGACAACGCTAGTGGTTTCCAGTCCAACATTTTATATTTGTCAGGAGTTTTTTATGTTTATCAGGAGGAAAATATCCTTATAAAAACCCGACTGCAAAACATACCACTCAAAAGAAAAAAACAAGCTCGTTTGCATCGTTTTGAATCATTGTGGCGGGGCTTGTTTTTTCCTTTTGAGTAGTAATTTTTCGCAGTCGAGTTTTTTTGTTTTTTTATAATTTTTAGTGGAATAACCGGTATTCATGAAATTGCTTTTTCAAACGCTTCATTTTGATACCCCACTGTTTGGGTAGAAAACCAAAAATCCGCTATTTTTTCAACCGACTTCAAAAAAGGAGGAGGTTCTCAATTCGACTGTATGTTTTTTTAAATGTTTTTTTTTATGTTTGTTACCTCATAACTTTCGACTGGGTGAACCGATTTTGAAAATTCTTTTTTTATTTGAAAGCTGGTACTTTCCAAATGGTCCCGTTTTGATTTGGTCTAGTTCTGACAGTGGCATCCATGAGAAACCATATAAGTCTTAAATCTAGATAGACAAAATGCGCGACAAATGGACGAATTACTCAATAATACGCTAACCGATTTTGATAATTCTTTTTTTATTTGAAAGCTGATGCTGCCCGTGTGGTCCTATTTTAATTTGGTCCAGTTTTGGCAGTGGCATCCATGAGAAATCTATATAAGTCTTAAATCTAAATAGACAAAATGCGCGACCACAGGACGAATAACTCAATATTACGCCAACCGATTTTGATAATTCTTATTTTATTTGAAAGTTGATGCTGTCCGTGTGGTCCCATTTTAATTTAGTCCAATTCTGATAGTGGCATCCATGGGAAATCCATATAAGTCTTAAATATAGATAAACCATATGCGCGACAAATAGACGAATAACTCATTAGCACGCCAACAGATTTCGATGCTTCTTTTTTTATTAGAAAGGATATATTTCAAGGGTAGTTTGATAAGAGTTTGGTTAGGTTCTGATTATGGGATCCATGACAAAGTAATGGAACTCTTCAATTCTTAGTAGCAATTGGGCGATACTTTTTCGATGTATAAAATAAATAAGAACTATTTACTGAAAATCAAGAAATGAACAAAAATTTTAACAAAAAAAAAACAACTTCAAAAAAACATATTTCAAAACAAAGCACTAAAAAGTAAAGAAATAATTGCGTATTCTTCTAAAACATATACAATAATAAATAATGTAGGTACAATTATTGTTATTGTTGAAGACGGTGTCAGCCAATGTAGGTTTGTAAACAAACCTACATACATACGTAAACGTGATATGTAAGAAATAGGTATATTGCTAGGTATATTGTAGTGTTTCCTTGGCTGACACCGACTGCAACAATAACAATAATTGTTTTTATTGCTTTGTTTTGGAATATGTTTTTTTGAAGATGTTTTTTTTTGTTGTTTTATTTTAATATACACTGGGTATCACTCTCACAGTAAATACGAATCTAACGATACCTCTCATGCAAAAATCCATCGAGCCGTTCAGGCTGCAGAGCATGCCAAACAATTACACATACATTCATACATCGTTTCGAAAAAAAAAACCCTCCTCTCCCTCCGCAGTCGGGTAATAAACGTACAGCATGTCACAGGCAGCGGCTTTACATTGCAAAAAAAGTACGCTCGGCACTCGTCATACTCCCTGCCAAGTGTGGCGAGGACTGGCACTTTCGTGTGAATAAAATGAATGATTCTCAACAAGATACCCGTTGTTTCAGACACACATATAATAAAATTGTTCACCACAGAAAATATAATGATAAACACTCAACATACCTTGCAGGAATACCAGCGTCTGTGCTGTCTCGTACTGCAGCGACACATACGGCTGGATGGTGATTGGCCCGTTTTAGTTTTAATATTACCTAAAATACTTTTACTTTTTGATATTTTTATTTAAATTTATTGTGACTTTTTATAATAATATGGGTATCGGTAAATGGTTTTCTTTCTTTCTTTCTTTCTAAACACTGATGTTAAAATTGAAAATGTTTAAATGTCGATATTATATTAAAAAAATACAATCACTACTACGAGGAAAGATGACTGCGAGAATTCTTGGGTATCGATGGCGCGATCAAGCTATTTAAAAATGGTGTTACGTTTAATCCCGTTTACCTTTTTATTCATTATTGTTTAAAGAAAATTGTTTAGCACAGCTAAGGTCAATTGAATTTCTTAAAAAGAGTAAATTACAATGTAACAAGTCTAGTTTGAGTTAAAAAAGCATAAAACTGAAAAAGGAGTTTATTAATTTTACCACTTCACAAAGACTGTAAAGTTGAATAGAAGTTAAGCGTCAATTTAGTTCGACTAACTTACTACAAAAAACATTATTTTGAGTGTTTTAGGAAGACGCTCGGATAAGTTAAGAGGTTAGGCTCTGGTAGATAATATATTTTTCACTTCTCATGCTCTAAAAGTACGCCAATATAGCTCTACGAAGCGGGACTAAAGTGACCACTTTAGTCTCTAGGGAGTGAAAAGTAATTAGTTTTTTAATTTCCTTTTTTTTTTTTTTTTTTATTTATTTATTAATAAATATCCCTGGACATTATTCCACACACCGCCATCTAGCCCCAAAGTAAGCTAATTAAAGCTTGTGTTATGGGATACTAGACAACGGATAAACATACTTAAATACATTTTCTTTTGTAAATACATACTTATTATACATAGGAGACACCCAGACCAGTACAAACAGACATGTTCATGCACACAAATGTTTGTACTGTGCGGGGATCGAACCCGCGACCTCTGGTGTAGTAGCCAACTTCTTAACCATTACACCAAGTCGGTCGTCAAATTTCCTTTATGTGACATAAACTAACTTAAATACTATTATCTGTAGAGTGTGGACCATCCTCATTGCACAAATGTTGAGAGTTTCAGTTCCATGGTTTGTCCGCAAAGAAGGTGGCGACATGTGTTTTAAATTATTAATATGTAACTGACCGCAAAAATTTCAGAATTTTTGTCGAGTGAAAATTTGTTCGGTTTTAAATGTTTTTGTATTAAACTGACTATTTTTCTCGCACTCAAAGTGAAAAGTACAGTTTGCACCTTGAGACTAAACGCCAACTTAATATACACTCGGTTTCATTGACTCCCTCGCAAATAATTAACAGTATTGCCAGTAGTGACAGCCCTTACCTTCTTCTTGCTACTAATATAGGAATGCTAAGGCTGCTCGCCCACGTCCGATAATCGGTGACCGATTTTTTGTAGGAGAAAAATTGAACGTACTGATAGCAATGGAGCAACGCACACGTCCTACAAAAAGTAGGTCAGAAATAAAGTGAAATACAAAATCGGCCCGATTATCGGTCCCACAAAAAGTCTGACGTGGGCGTGCACCCTAAAAGTCCGAAGCTGAACTCATGAAATATGGGTGAGATATATCAGTCTGACATGATTGAAGTTTGTAATAGTCATGGTACCTACTACGTTTTGGACACCGTAGTATGGTCTCAGTTGAATGCTGTGCGCTTGCCTGAATGAAGATTGATTTTTACTATTTAAAATTTGTTTGCGTTTGGCCTCAGTTTCGCCTGGTAGTAACCAATGATGAGGCTGATGGTGGCACACATTTACCAAGAAAATGCCTATTAACTTTGGCTTTGAAGATAACAAGGTTAACTATCTGGAAACAGAGACGCAAGGAGAGCGTTTTACGCCCTAGCGATGCAGACCTGAAAAGACGCAGCAAACCATTGAGTGCGGATTGCAGGAAAGTCATCCACATGGCACCCTCATGACCCTCCCGGCGTCTAGAGGTCCGATGGTAGAAAAGAGGTGGTGGTACAAGTTCTGTTAAAGTGAAGTTATCAAGTTAGTTTAGTAGGATGGCGTTTGCTTACCAGTGTAATGGTATCGTTGAAATCAAATAATCACTAAAAAGATGATTCTCAAGAATACCAAAATACGATTTATTATCAGTCATCCCTTTGGCTAATTTTTACGAGAAGAACTCTTAATTTTCTTTGTAGAAAGCCCCACTAGTAAAATATAATCCAAAAACACTTGGCGTTGGGCCAAAAGCCAAGTTGAGACCTTAAAATTGAAATGTTTCTGATAAGTATTTTCTGAAGACTCCAATCCACGTAGATACAATGGCAACCGTCATTAAATCATACATACAGCTCCCAAACTGGTCATGTCACGATACGCTACAAGCAAACGGTCCTCTGGGGTGAACATTCCGACATATACTTGACTCCGAGGCGAACCTGGGACGTCGCATATATCAAAAGGCCCCGGAGGCTCCTCATCTGCAATTCGGGGTCGGATTTCAGACCTCGTGCGTGCTGAAGCTGTATTATAACTCCGTTTTATGATTTTTTTATCTGTGACCTAAAAATATGGACCTGTGGGGAATATACAAGTACAGTAGAACCTTTTTACTTTTTCAGACAAGACTTGACTTGATTTAATGATCATGTACCCGAGATGGGTCAGAGGGCGACAGTATTTCTCTATCTCGTTCAGTCTTGAGCTTCGCGCTTGACTTCACTCCAAGTCTTTCTGATCCTCTTAGCCTCTTCCGCTACTGTGCACCACCGAGTTTGTTTGGGAGGGCCACGTTTCGTAAACAAGAGTTAAGTATGAACCAATGAACACATTAACACGATATTTTTAAAACGAAACTAATAAATATTATGCCAAAACAAGCCATTATTATATAGGTCTCAGGTTTATATCAAATACAACAGTGTCTGTCCAGGACCAACACCTTATGAACTATTTTTAATTGTTGCCAGATTTTACCGCTAAAACACGATGGTAATCATTCTAATCTCTTTGTGCAACCCGCAACTAGGCACTTAACCGAAAGTTCCACAAACACCCAGAGCCATCACAATTGTTTGTTTTAACAACAAATATTTAGTGCTGGTGACTACCTACTTAATGTAAAAAAGCCATTTTTTTTTTAAACAGACCACTTGTCATGTTCTCGAAGTAAGGATAACTATTCCTGTGAGGTACCAGGCGAGGATTAGACCAGGAGCGTCTTGTAGCACACCCAGAACAGAGTCAATATAATATAGAAAATACCTAATTGACCTAATTGTGGATCAAACCCGGGAGACTGAATAGAGCCAAGAAACCGTGCTACAATGCACTACGAAAATATTTTGCTAATTTATTCGTTTAAGACTAAAAGAGACATTTTCATTTTAATGTTACTACTAAGTTTATCTATCTATATTTATATATATTACTACTAGTTACAGATCATAATATTTTTAGCAATTTTCGCTTTTACAAACCCGTTACAATTTTTTTAAATTTAACCCAATAGCAGTCATGTTAGTACGCTTAGCTAGTATTAGCTAGCCTCCATTAAGATAATGGATAAGTTGAAAACATGTAGCAGCGCTGAAAGGGTTAGAAGAATGTAGAATTACGAGCTTGTAAAAGTGTTGAAAGCTTCGCCTTTTATAACTTATTATAGTGATGTATCTTTCAAACTTGGCGGTTCCTGGCTTTATTTAATAACACAAAATACCAGGATAGTAAGGATAAGCAGAATATTAATTCAACAATGCAGAGCATCTGTAAAATATTCACAATTTTTTAAAGATACCTTTTGACTTCAAGCTTTGACTTTCAAAATCATTATCATCATCATTCGTGCGGTCTATCCCGGTTGTGAACCCACACTGGTGTGTCCCGTGGTCCCATCTCTGCGTGAGACTTCACACATCCACCGCAGCATTTGCATTGCCGTGACGCGCAGCTCCTGCTTGTGTCGCTCTAGTAACGGCCATATAAAAGGACAGGCCTAATAATGGTTTAATAGACCTAGCCTTTCAGCTTGTTCGACATTTTGGGGTCACAAATGACACCATTCACCTCACGCCATGGGCCAAAGCCTAAGCCGCTAAATTCGGGCTCTGACGTCGTCGTCGATGTCTCCGGTCGCGCTTAACACAGATCCCAGGTTTTTGACACGGTCCGTGCCCTGACACGGACTTTCAAAATAATTCAGAAAAAATATTTTAAATATATTAATTCATAAGTTCACAAAACATGTGATACACATATTTCAGTTAGTTTGTTCTTAGTGCCTGCAGCAGAAAATAAAGTATGTGGAAACGAAAAGGGATAATAAAAAGCATGGTATGCTTTATCTTCAATATTCAGGAAAACAGATTTTTCACCAACGCATTTTTCGTACAAATCAGTCGAGTGTATATCATTCATTGAAGCTAATCTCAGCGCTTACTCAACAAACAGAACAAAACCTAATGCGTCTCAATTTAAAAACAACAATACCTAAATATAAATCTATCTTAGGCTCCCATTAAAGAACAAGATGGATTGCTACTCGTATATCCATAAACCAAAACAATTGGAGACGTCTGTGTAACTGAAGGCTTTTTATTTTGTCCCTAGAGAGTTTATTCCTATCTCAACAGGGTTCGCGATCAATCATGAATGTTGAGGGGATGGTCTGATGTTGTTAGGCTAAAGGTAGGAAATAAGGCAATCGGTAATAAGGAGTACTTATTATATTACTTATAAGGAGGCCGGCTAAAAATCTCAGGATTTCAATAAAATATTTTTTAGTAAATCTATAAATAATCCTTCTTCAAATTCAGTGGGGTAGACATGAAAATTGCTTGGTATTTTTGCTCAGGCGCAACATTTTTTGATGCACATTTTTTGGACAAGCTTCATTCTTGAGTTATATTACGAGTTTATGAATCTCAAAATCAGAATTAAACTAAGCCAATATAATATGGAATAACACTCAAGCAGCAAAAAGTATCTATCTCACGCCCACCGCACTCTTGACAACTGAAAGATTGTTTCAGTGATCATCAGAAAGTTTGAGTAGCTCATTTTAAAAGAAAGTGTTAGTACGATTCTAAAAGCTAGCCAGGCAGTACTTCCAGTAAATATGCAAAAAAAAATTAAAACTTGAATAAAAACACATCAGTAAATAAGGGTTTACGGACTCTGTTTGACGGAAGTCTGGGTTTAACGGAAAATTAGGTTTTTTTAAGCCGGGTGTCTTTTAGCTGAAAATAAAATGTGCGTGTTGATGCGGCTTTGTAGCCGTGGTCGCTTTGATATCATCATCACTCGTAACCGTAGCGTGTAAATGTCGTCCAAAATTAAAGCAATGGCTTGCTTTCAACGATGGAAGATATTGCTGAGCAGTAAGACAGTCTATTGACTGATATACGAGTACTTTGACGACACGATTGGCGTAGTGGTCGGCTCAATTCAGGAAACGTTTTTTTCTGAATTGATTCGGGTCTGAGTGTGCTGGGAGACGCCCCTGGCCTAATTCCTTGTCTGGTACCTCGTAATAGAGGGATATTAATCCCTACTTCGAGACTATGACAAGTGGTATGTTGTCTGGCGCATATTTATATTATATTTCATTCACTTAAGTTAGGCTGACTTTCGGTTGTATAGCTAGGGTATCTAAACTTAAATAAAGTTAAAGGACCTCAAAAAACTTTTATGTCTAATTTTACCAATAAAACCATTCCCTTCCAAACCATTCCCTTTTCAAATCAGCAACCTTTAAGTGAGACCTCCGGTGATGCATGCTTTATTTGCTTAGTATAGGCAAAGGTCTCCATAGTTGAAATGATTCTTCGAAGCATTAGGTTGGTGATAAAAACCCGGGCTATGTTCTAAAAATTGGAAACATACTTTGCCTGACAGCTTATGTCATCCCCATACATATGAAAGATTCCTATTGTAGAAATCGTCGTGGCGTGTTGCTCTTGGCTAGGCCCCCTGGAATTGAACCCGTCGGACTGAGTGCTCTGGTCACCATACCACTAGGGCGTACAGCAATATTAGTAATTCACATAAAGATATGAGCTTTTTTTTATGCTAACAACAATTTGTTGCCAAAAAATTGTATACTACTCGTATTTAGAATTTAGTTTTATGATTGAAATTATCTTACACAATTTTACCAACTCTGCATTGAAATTGACGAGTTAGGAATATTTTTTTAATCTAGCTAGTTATGAGTTGGACATAGTAATTGTAACATTTCTTTTCATATTTGTAAAAGATTTTAAACAAAACTAATAAGGTTTGATTCATCACGAACTCCTGAAGAAATTGTAACTTGTTTTGAGAATATATTAAAAAAAGATTGTGTACCTCGTAAATGGTATTATCTTGAAATTGGTTTTTAAGCGAAACAGATGTGCCCCGGTACCTACAGACGGCTACACATCAAGCGTCACAAAGGAGTGCGAAACTAATCTTTACTATAAAATTTGTTTTTCTAATCACAAAATACATAATGCACTAGAATTATTGACACAAAATTCTTGTTCACGCCAATAAAACTGATTGCTTCGTCACAATCCATCAAAGATAAAATCGAAGCTATGTAAGTCCAAATGATTAAAAAATACAATTAAATCCTGAATGTTTTCATTGATTAGTTTTTTATATAACAAAAGGGAGGAACCTCGGAACGGAAACTAATCACACACACAAAGACATTCAATTAGAAAAAACGATAAGTCCAGACTCAGGTTTACCCTTTTGAGCTAGATAAGCGTCTTCACTGTTAACAGCGTCGTAATCCGCGCAACGGTTATAGCCTTTTTATTTGAGCCAGTAGATAGCTCAGCTTCATTGATTGTAAACTTTTATCTGGTCCCCGTTTCTTGCTTTATTACTAAAAATTTGAAGAGGCGATCAATGTATACAATCGAAATACTATCAGACCATTCTAAAGCTTTTCTGTCCTACCAGCCGTCAATTCTTCGCACTATTTCCCTAATTCAGAAACAATTTCCCCAATTCAGAAACAGGGATAGACATACATTTAAGGGTCGCTCAACTTTGATTGACGTTTCAGAATATGGGCGAATATGTCCTGTCCTCTTCAACCCACTTTATGTACTAAATTGAATTCGTGAATCAATACCCATAAATCATCCTAACTTATACATATGCGCATTCAACCCATCACTTGTCATGGTCTCTAAAGTAGGTATTATCCCTGTGTTACGAGGTACCACACAAGGAACTGAGCCAGGGGTAGACGCCCAGTTAGATACGAACCTAAAAATACTACCAGTGTATTCAATGTTTAGTTTTACATAAAACGAACTTCGCTCCGAGCTCCAAAGAATGTAACTAACGCGCAGAACAAAACCAAAGCAGAAATGTACAATGAAAGGTTTGCAAGGTGCTTTATTTAACTCCGTAACGAACGAAATTTGCAGTGTTGCAATGCGAAGTACCACTAGAATGTATGTAACTGCTTTTCAGGGTGTGATCTTTGAATCGCTCGAAAAAAGGAGGATGCCGCTGTGTTTTTCTCTATAGGCTATAAATGGGAAAGAACCATTGCAACAAAATCCCTCACTGAATGGTTAAATAGTTTTAGGAATTCTACCATAACTAGAAAAATGTAATGGGCATCATACGACTGAAAATCATGCAACCCTAAAGCGGATGAAGCGCTGATATATTCTTACATACATACATTTAAGTAAGCACCCACATGAAACGCACGTACTGTCATGTCCTATAATTGTTAATCCTGGTTTTGTAATCCATCTTCTACAATGGATCATAATAACATGATGGTCCTTTATGACCGATTCAGTATTTGGACTAGTCAAAACTAGCTCGTTTTCATTACCAGAATGCTCTCGCGATACTAGTATCTATCGTTTTCAAAATTGTAACACCATTAGGAAACTGAGCATTCATCAAGCGCACAGCAAAAACAATGTGTGAAAAATTTGCGTCCTTTCTGCTACCCCCTGCGCTCCTAGTTAACGGGGAACCTGACAGGTACGAACAGGTACAAACTGGCAAGAGCAGTACCTACGCTAGCACTTTTTGCCACTGGGACTAGACGCAGATTGATTTTTCATCCTTACGTGCTTGATTGTAACGAATTGTTTCGCTAAGTCATTTTGCTTTTAACATCTGTGCGATTAAATCAAGAGCTGTTTCTGACGTTTTTGTTTCTTATGGTCCTACTGAAAGTCAGCTTTAGGGCTACCTGCAGATACTTTTTAGATAATACTTTTACGTTTAGGTTTTGTTTTTTATTTTTCATAGTAAATGCGTCGTTAACTTTACATCATTGATTTATTTACTAATTTATACTCATGGTGTCTAATCAACCTACTTTTTAGAAATGCTGTGTTTTTGTACTTTTTTGAACAATTAACAGTGATTAATACCAAAGACTGATAAACATACACAAAATACATTCACATTTTTGTAACTTAAATAAATAAATATAAATATGCGCCAGACAACACACCTCTTGTAATGGTCTCGAAGTAGGGATTAATATCCCTGTGTTACGAGGTAGCACACAAGGAAATAAGCCAGGGGCGTCTCCCAACACACCCAGACCCGAGTCAATTTAGAAAAGATCGTTTCCTGAATTCACCCGACCGGGAATCGAACCCGGGACACTACGGAAATCGAGGTGAAAAACCGTTCCACAGCGCACTGCGACAATCGTGTCGTCATCAATCAACTTAATGTGAGACTAAAGGAAAATTATCTACACATTTGATCTAGGTGACAATCGAACTCAAACTCAAATAACTTTATTCAAATAGACTGTATCAGTACTTTCAAATCGTCAAATTTACAACAAAATATACTAAATAATAGACATAAATACCATAATAATATGGATATATAAATACACAGTATATAACCATAACTCTACCACTGCGTCGGCGTTGTTTCTTGCTGAAAAGAAGATAAACTGTACAGTTACTCTTTTAAACTTGTTTTGGTTTTACAACAGGCGTTAGTTAAGTACAAGCAATGCGTCATTTTGATACAAATAAACCTAAAAGAATAAAAAAACAAAAATAAAAAAAAACAATCATAACAGAATATAAAATATTCAATTTTCAATTCAGACAATTCATAAAGAAAAATTGTTAGTCAGTACATACCAGTTCTAGTTAGTCGGTACATATTAACTATTACAATTAAACATCTGTTAAAAATACATAATCTAATCCCGCATTGAGCAGAGAGCTTACACCCAGGCATTTTTATCTATAAGGTAGGTAGTCTTTTGAAGTTTATTAACCCTTTTTAATAAAGTTGTTTTGATGTGATTTTTTAATCTATGTAAAGGTAACTCACGAATGGGTTTGGAATTTTGTTTTAATAATGTACACCTTTCCCCATAAAGGATCCTAAAAATTTTTGTAACCTAAAGTGTGGAAGTGCAATTTTATCCTTATTCCTAGTATTTATCTTTATCCTTATTCCTATATCACAGTCCCATGTTCTTATAACCTAACTATGAACATCATAGTTATAAAACTAAACAGCCGAATCTAGAAACGGCAGTGAAAGTTGAGCCAACCTCAAATATATACCTGTCTCGTAAATATCTACCCACATGTGACAGGTTAGTATCAATTAGAAGGGAACTTTGAGTGTCGTTTCTGGATTTGGCCTGACCAAAAAGCCGGGAAAAATAAATGCGAATAAACAAAGATGAAGAGACAGGCGGACAGGCAGTTGTCAGTGATTTGGAAAGGGTTGAAAATTCACCTCTCAAAAGGCGGAATTCTAAATGAGACTTGGGGGAAAAAATCATTGTGCCGGAATATTTTTAAGGTAGCCTTTGGAACAAATCCTTTTTGGGTCCTTAATGAAATTCCTATGTCCGAGAGAATTAATCGTTTTCTATATTTCACTGACCTTCCATTCATCTCAGCTCTTCAGTTGAGACAAATTGTTTGGATTCAAAACTTTTCTAATTTACTTTTAGATCTTCTTCGATGAATATTTTATAGTGAAGATGATTAGTGTGAGATTATTTTATCACCTTCTAAAATTGATTGTCGATCATTGGGTAGAAATGTTTCAAAGGCTTTGTTTTAGTTACGAGTATTAATTTGTAAACACTCGTGAAAGCTGGGGCCCTAGCCAAGTGTCGACATGTCAAATGTGTAAAATGTATGACACGATTGGCGTGGTGCGCTGTAGCACGAGTTTTCGCTTCGATTTCCGTAGTGTCCCGGGTTCGATTCCCGGTCGAGTCAATTCAGGAAACTATTTTTTCTAAATTGGCTCGGTTCTGGGTGTGCCGGGAGACGCCCCTGGCTTAATTTCTTGTCTGGTACCTCGTAACACAAGGCAATTTATCCTGACTTCGAGAGCATGACAAGTGGTGTGTTGTCCGACGCTATTAAAAAAAAAATACATTAGAACTCGTCTAATCGAAATGACATTTGATGTCATTTCGATACATTTTTAAATTTGACATGTCGAAACGAAATAAGCGTTTTGCTCTTGGCTAGCATATCTGACGTCAAAAAAATACTACTACTTTCAAAAAGGATGAACAGTGATCGCTGCCAAAGGTTGCCGTGTGTTAAAATTAAAAAATCACTTTATTTTGTAAAAATGCACGCTATTGGGCTAGAATTTGAAATATTACGTTAGGGAAAAAGTCGTTTTCGCATATAGTATATGTATAAAACTTGTAATAAAATCTCTTTGGCTATACTATTTGTATCTAGCTGGTTTTGGTATAATTAAAAGTTAAAATTTTAAAGAAGATAATTCCAAATTCAAATTAGGAAAATGTTTGATTTTCATTTGTTTTTCTTACTGTCAAGATGAGTGAATCTAATGGAGAAATTCGATATATTTTAAAATTTTACTACAAAAAAGGTAAAAATGCAACGCAAGCCGCGAGAAAAATTTGCGATGTTTATGGACCTAGTGCAGTGTTTCAAAGACACTGCACTAGGTCCTAATGAACCGTTTACTCATTTGTGATTCTTTATTACGACGTAATGAAAACAAATCATTTTTGAAGAAGCTGATAACTGGTGATGAAAAGTGGATCACGTACGACAAGAACTTGCGAAAAAAATCGTGGCTAAAGGCCGGTCAAAGACTGGCTTCACAGGCTTCACAGACTGTGGCGAAACCCGGGTTAACTCGCAACAAGGTGATAATGTGTGTGGTGGGATTGGAAGGGGATTATTCATTATGAGCTGTTACCACCAGGCAAGACCATCGATTCTGAACTCTACTGCGAAGAACTGATGAGATTAAAGCAAGAAGTTGAGAGAAGCGGTCGGAATTAATCAACAGAACGGGTGTGGTTTTACATCATCACAAAAATTAAGAGAATTTGGTTGGGAGGTGTTAATGCATCCGCCGTATAGTCCTGACCTTACACCTTTAGATTTCCACCTGTTTCGGTCTCTTCAGAATTCTTTAGGCAGTGTCAGGTTAACATCACGAGAGGACTGCTAAAATTCCTATAGCAATGGGATCATGTCCCTACCTACAAGATGGCAAAAAGTAATCGAACAAAATGGAACCTACATACTTTGGTTAAATGTAAATAAACCATATTAAAAAATGTGTTTAATTTTCTTAAAAAATGTGAGGAAACTTTTTCCCCAACCTATTACATAACTTGCCATTCATACTCATTATCCCGTCCATAAGTTTAAACTAATTATCTTGTCCATTAAAACTTTGAGATAACCTGATATTTCTAGGCATAACTTTTTAATCCAGTAAGCCTAAACACATATTGACTTGACAGCAAACCCGTCTGTTATTTTCATCGTCATTCTGGTTTTGTTTTGGTATTATAACATTTTTTACAACTTTATTGTGGAATTCTGCAAGTCATTCATCAGCCATTTGATGACAATCGCACCTGGTGCTAAATGACGATGTGGTCTATGATGGTACATGTCTGCCCAGTAAATTTCTATTCACTCTTGTCTCAATGATGCTTCTTTTGTAATGTTCTGGAATATATGCACAGGCAGCCACAACAGACAACATGAGGAATCAGAAAATAGTATTCACTGAAAAAAACCTGATATTTTCTATACTTCATTTCATTCTCCCTCAAACTCTTAATATTCGAGTCACGCATGACGTCACAGGGTGGGCGCAATGACCTGAATACACCCCGTCAATACTATTCCGTCCCCTCCGAGTCCTTCGACGGATAATATTTGTAATTACATGTGGACAAGAAAACAAGTTTTTTTTTCATTTAGTGTTTTGAAGGAGCTTTTTAGAATGCCTTTTTACTCCATAAATATATGTATCAAAATATTTAATCAGTACATCCTGAATAATGGTCTATTTCATGTTATTTTTGATTTCAATAAACAGGTTTGGTTTTAAATTAATATATTAAAATGTATCTACATGTTATAAGTCATCAGCACCAGGTCATCGGTCGGCCGGGTATGTGGCCTGGCCTACCTGCGCTGCATTTTTCAGTTCGTGGTCGCCATTCGAGGCCCTTCACGCGCCAACTGTTATCAGACTGTGTATAATTATTCACACTGATATGTAGCCAAAACAGCCACAATGTAACAAAAATAACCTCATTTCCATCAAAGCTTTTATTATGATAATAGGAAGAGTAGACTTTTCGCAAAAATCCTAGGACGATCGCGAAACGCCGGATAATCTGACATTCATCAGCGCGAATGAGCAATCACGTTCTGAAAGCTGATTTGCTGATAAAAATATCATGCACTAACGACGGATAAGCTGATTGGTCGAAAGTTACGTTTTCCATTCCCTCGCCTTTGATTGGTCAATAGCTACGTTCACAGTTTCTTCGCCTTTTGTTGTTGTCAAATTTTGCTGCAGTCTTTTATTAACATTAAAACTACAACGTGTTAAGGTTAATAAGTAAGTATTATTGTTTACCAGTGCAATAAGTAAATCGACTGAAGTGGCTGTATTACAAGTGCCGGACTCCGTTAGTTCTACGCATGTATCTGAGGTAGTGATGAAAGAGACTCAGTCTTTGACTTTTAAAAAAGACTCGCCTTAGTTTGACGACTCAGGACTGCCTAAGTCTTTTAGTCTCCAACCTTAAGTCATAAGACTAGCCTTCTTAGTCGAAGTCTTTTAAGGTTAAAACTGAGCTGTCACTTAAACAGCTTAAAGGACTTTTAAAAGACTGGCGACTTAACCTAAAATTCAGCAATATTAAGGAACCTTCTCAAAATCCAACCGCACTATCGCTCGCTATGCTAAAAATATGTGTGGGTGATGAGAATTTTTTCAAACTTCGTTTGACAGGCCGACGATTTAATAACTTCAAACTGTCACTTATCTAGTAAAACTACAGGAAAAATTAGACTGAAATCATAAAGTGATAAAGTATTTAATTATGAGTAATTGCAAACTATAAACCCTTCTATAGGGACATATTTGGATCAATCACAGAAAAGAGGTCAGTCAGTAGACTGTACGATTAGCCAATCAGCGCTTAAGTTTCCCATCGTTCTGGGAGGAGCCAGATTTTCGCCTGGCTAATAGCGATGATAAATGTCAGATTCCTATTATCCGGCGTATCGTGATCGTCCTAGGATTTTTGCGAAAATCCGAAAAATATGTAATGTTTACAAGCCCTGTCCCCGTTTAAATTTACAATACCATACCAAGCGACATGAAGGGTCTCCCATATATAAAAAAACAGAAAGGCACTCAGCAAATGGCTCAAAGATAAAAATTATTATTCCATATCAGAGCTGATGAAATGACTAGTTGTATCTTAAAATGTAGACTAACTTGACATGTAATTATCTCTGTAACTAATTCTAATCTAATTTGCTAACTCTAGAATAATGCTGCTTGGCTTAAGTTTTTAATATAGATAATAATGTTGACATGTACGTGCTAAATTGTTCTTAATAATATTTCACTAATCATTAAATAATTTTGCATACTAAGTAAATTAGCTAAATGTGCTGTGTAACTGAAAAAGAAAAATGTCATCAATAATGTACCACATTTAAAGCAAAATAAACATATTCTATTCTATTCTATTAAATCATTAAGGGTTGACTTTCAAAAAGCTATGGATATCGTTATTATTTATTCGTTATAATTAGCTAAAACGTACATTGTGACCTCTACAGCTTTGATCTTCCGCCCGCAGCTCGCAGTCGCGCCCAGGGGCCGTATAACCATCCCCCGCCACCCTGGCATCGCGACCGTTCACGGTACTAAAATGCTCACTTTTAGTTTCTTTCTATACAAAGTGAGCATTTTAGAACCATAAACGGTCACGCTGCGATAGTGGCAAAATATTGTAATACGGCCCCTGTTCTCAACTTGGGCAACCTTTCGCATTTCATCGCTAAACCTGGCGAAACCCTAGTGGTTATCATACTTTGGCGGTTTGAATTTTTTATAAAACATTCCATCCCTTATTATAAATTCAACAATTTAAAGTAGACAGCTACACCGAAACCGCAAAACGCTTAGCCATAATTTTCCACTTCAACTAGATATTACATGGAATTGCTCTAATAAAGAAGAAATATAGAGTACTTTGCATGTTGTATCAGAATAAGTTTGCAATAACTAGTAATGACTGCAGTTCATTTGCTCCAAGCATGCAGTCTTGTAAGCGGCTTATAAATTTAAGATGGAATTTCGAATAAATTATTTGAAGAGAAAACACCATTGAATTCTGAAGCATCATTCAAAATCAAGCTCTCATCACAAGGATGTTTTTACTATTTATCTGTGCTCGTTTTATAACAAAAAAAAAACCTTTTATTAAGTAGCCAGTACTTGCAAGTTCGCATGGTCGCATAGCCTTCTTGCCATTTACGAATTTTAAAAAAAATGGATTCGATTTTTCAGTGTTCTTTTTTTGAATGTGACATTCTGATCAACGCATTTGATGGTGTTTTGATTTCACTTTTACTGCAGTTTTAGTAGTCGTGTCGGAAGAATTTTTCCAAGACTTATTACGAGTATAACGCATCTGTTAGTGGTTAAATTACGATGAAAATAATTGACTTTTTACCAAAAGAACTTGTGAGTACCAAATAACATTTGGATTTTTTTCGGTTAAAGTTCCGTGTTAGTTCTACACGAATTTATTAAGAGCTGCCTGAAGGTTAGTGAAAAATGATTTGCAAATATTGGTTTATGATTAAAAAGGTAGCAGTAGTTGTTATTTCGTCTCAAATTACATTTTTATTTACCTTCCTTTATTGACGCTTCGACTTCCCGAACGAATTGTAGATTACACTCCGACGCGCACCGTTACGTGTAAATAGTACTTTCACTATCATATCTATTATGATTTACAGTTATAACAAAAAATGGCCGTCATTTTTAATACTCAGTCAGAAAATATTTAAGCGTGAAATTACAAAACGGCCATATCGGTGGAAAGTGTTAAAAGGGCAAAACACTTCAAAAACATTTCACCCCTGGCGAATGACCCGTTCAAAGAAAACAACGTGATAAGAAAGTTGACAAGCAAGCGTCCATTTTCAGGGCGAAATTTAATCGAGAACCGAGCGTAACGTTTGATATCCGCAAATTATCTCCGGACCCTCGTTTCGGACAAGGGCGAGTCGGGCTTCTGAACGTGTACGCTGTTGTTTTTTTTTAATCATAACAATCTTTTTTTTCTTATCGTGTCGAGTGGCAACACTACACTAGTGCGACCAGAATTCTGCCACTTGCACGGCGTTATGGCTGGCACTCAGTAAAAGGTACCTCATGTTTTGTGGTCACGGGTTGGTGATCACAAGCCGGGCTATGTCCCGAAAAATCCAATAACACACTCTGCCCTGGACCTCCGCGTTTCGGGCCAAGTTTTGAAACCACTCGGCACTGAGGTGGTATTAATATTAACGAAAGAATAAAACTATTCCACACTTAATTAATTCATAAATATTTTTATTTGTTTTTTTAAATCAAGGATCTCTGAAAAGTTTGGGACAGTAAAAAACATTCAGTTTCCTACAATTTTGTCAGAGCAGATAAGGCAGGCCTTGACATATTTTTTAACACCACATTATCTAAATTATGGAAATCCCGCTAAGGTTCGTTTTCACAGGTAATTTTGGATTAGATAATAGGTAATTTCAGGTCGTGGATATTTTGCACAGGTATTTTTGAGCAACTTTTTCATCCTTCAGAATGTTACATTTAATTTTAAGGTTTATGTGGAAGCAAAAGTCTTTTTATGCAAGGTATATAAACTTTTTAATAATGGATTGTATTTAGTGATCATGGTATGATTTATCGCTCGTGCCATTAACGCGGCTCGTCTTAAGTGTTGTTAAAATAAAATTTTGTTTTATTAGCACCTGTACTACTGTGATTTTGATTGACAGTTTGCAAATTCTTTCCATTCAAAATTGTGTGGCCTTTTTTGGAGTTTAATAAAATTCATGAAAACCCCTGCTTATGCTAGTCTACATGGCTTATGCCTTATTATATAGATTTGCTTCAAAAAAGTCTACAACCCAGCTTTTTACTGCTCTTACTGCCATCAATTCCTAATTGTCTCATGTCAATAGCCTGTCAACTTGCTTACCTGCCGGCTCACTCACTTTCATAGTTATATGGTTCTTTTTACCGCTTCCTCATGAACGGTTTTTATTTCTATCTTCGTGCTATTAACTCGCTATTTATTTAAGGCATTATTTAATCGATGCAAATAATATTTAGTCGATGCGATCACGAAACAGCACACTGTGCATACTTTGTTTATGGTCCATAGTCAGAGATCACGATTTTAAAACGTTCTGACCGGGAACACACAGTACATACGTACCTACCGTCACAAGTGACTGCGCCGTCATGGTAAACGGAACACCCAGAAGCGCACTTTTATCTTTTCATCAATGATATTAGAACCCAACGTGAGCCTTCCGCCGTTATCAGGGTTGATTTGGTTTTTTATCAATGCTTTCCATCTCCGGAGAGTACTTAAGTCGGAAATTTACCAATGCACACAAGGATTGGTTGTGACCAGATTTGATCTTGGAACCACACGATCCACGATCAGAGTTAGTGTGCTTAGCCCCTAGACCACGACGCTCTCGCACAAAGTTATTTACTGTTTTATTCGCTAAAAATATCACATGACTTCGCAGTTCCCAACTCTACCAAACTCATCCGGCTTTGCACCACTCAAACATGTTGCACCTCAAAAGTATACCCCTCGGGACTTTAATGAGTTATGTAGAATTTTTATTACGAAAAAGTTATATGCGAATTGGAGTTTTTTAAGCATGAGACGGAGTTAGGTATTACGAGTATAAGCGGCTTAAAACGACTGGCAAAGAGCTAATAATGTTAAGATGTCTTAAGTTGGGTTGCATTTCGTCGCCTGAGAGACTCACGACTTCGTCTTGAGTGACTGAGCAAGTGAGTTTAGGGTTGAGATTTAGTTTATTCATTCTTTTCATAGTCGAAGGATTTTTGCATTGAAATCGTCAAAGATAATTAAATTAAATCGATAAGGAAAAATGTGATAGAACCAAAAAATTAAAGAATAATTTCTCAAAATGCAATTAATTATTTAGTTTGCTCTGACATTGTATGTACATGGGCCCAAAATTTGATTTGAGTGATTAGTTATATTATATATTTATTTATCAGGGAATTCATTCATTTGATATAGTTATAACATAAAATATCCTTTCATTGGAATGAAATGTAGTTTATATGTAGTATCTTATAAAGGCTTACACATCAACTAATTGATTAAACCCCTAATCCATGAATAAAAAACCCAAGTTGAGCTCCTTTCAAATTGATGCTGTCCTGTCTCATGTCAGTAGATGCGAAAGGGACAGGTATACAGTTGAAGTGTGCTCAACTTTCATTGTCGTTTCTGGATTCGGGCGTATGACGTTGTTACAAATATCGGTATGTGTAAATGAGAAACGAAAAAAATCTTAACCAATCGATGCGTGTAGCTGTGTCCGCTAAATAATCAGGTAGAGCTTGTCTAATTTGAAATGACGCGCCTATCCACCTCATTCACGCTCACAAGTAAAATAATTAGCCTATACGGTCCCACTCCCACTGCTGGGCAAACGTCTCCATCATTGAAATTAAGTCAGCTACAATGGACGGGTATTGGCTTAATTAATTTATTTATTTATTCGGAAATTCAACAGCTTTTTTTACAAGTACATTCAAAAACACTCATATAAACTTACCTGAGCCAATTACAGAGTTCCACAACTAAGTAGTATTTCACAAGTAACTAAGCACAATCAACCACCAGAATACTTGTCATCAGACATTATAAGGCAGTCAAATTAATAAAATACAGCAAAGACGTCTGATAACACTTCTGAATAGGTGCCATGTTTAATACTTAATATAAAGTTTATATAAATTTTTAATTACATATACAACAATTTTAAATATGGAGTGTGGCGCGTCATTTCTGGATAGACAAGCTCTACTCTTAAATACACGTAGCAAATGTAAAGCAATCTTATCTGTTTCAAATGTTATTGGAAACTAGTTTGAATATCTCTTTGAAGTTCGTTAGTTACGATGTTTCGATTGGAAGACATTTTGCAAGTAATTCTAACATAAACTTGCGTGTTCGGTCTGCCATGAATTTACACCACGTAAACTACTATACTGGGTGATAGATAGATATACGAGTATATCGATATATACTTTATTGTAAAAAAACAAAAAGAGACTTAAAACTAAGTATTACATTTAAAACAATGCACAATATAGGCGGCCTTATCGCTAATAGCGATGTCATCCAGGCAACCATCGGGTAGGGGAAAAATGGTAAACGAGAGGCAAGTATGTGCACAAATACAAAACTATTTAGATGGAGAAATATGTAAATTTAATAACAATCATAATTAAAATAAACTTACTTAATCAAAACAACGAACATAAGTCAGTTACAAAGCACTCAGAACAATGTGAATGTGGTTTATTTGTATCAAAATGACACACTGCTTGTACTTTACTAACGCCTGTTGTAAACCCAAAACAAGTTTAAAAGAGTAACTGCTGAGTGTCTCGCCGGGTCTTCTCAGCAAGAAACAACTCCGACGCGGTGGTAGAGTCGCATTATGTCTGTATACTGTATATTTACATATCCATATTATTATGGTATTTATGTCTATTATTTAGTATATTTTGCTGTAAATTTGACGATTTGCAAGTACTGATACAGTCTATTTGAATAAAGTTATTTGAGTTTGAGTTTGTGATTATACCTACCCTATTACCTTACTCCAACGAAACATTGTATACTGAAACTAAAATACTTAATATTACTAAATTATACAAAAATTTACTTGATTGATTTGACGACACGAATGGCGTAGTGCCTTGTAGCACGGTTTCTCGCCTCGTTTTCCGTAGTATCGCGGGATCGATTCCCAGTCAGGTCAATTTGGGAAACGATCTTTTCTGAATTGGCTCTGGTCTGGGTGTGCTGGGAGACGCCCCTGGCTTATTTCTTTGTGTGGTACCTCGTAAAACTGGGATATTAATCCCTAATTCGAGACCATTACAAGAGGTGTGTTCAGTTGTCTTGCACATAAATATTAATTAATTTATTTTTTATATATTATTATACCTGTATTCCTATTTGAAATATTACTACACATAGCATTCAATCAAATATTAAATTCCATAAAAAAGTAAGCACACATAATTTAAGAAATAATGATAAATTAATGCTTACAACAGCCCAAACAAACTATGGAAAGATAACGATATTGTTTGAAGAAGCACAGCCATACAATAACATATCAAAGTAATTTAAAAAGCGTGATTTATGAAGCGTATGATAGAGATTTTTCACTAAGCGCCCTAGAGGCATACGAGTATCATTTTTTTACATGCAATTTATTATTTTATCTCATTTCAAGTAAACTGTATGTTTTTACGAGAAATAATTCCTTAAACCTAAAAGAGATTTACTGAAACGATATGAAATACTCAGTAGGTGATGTTGGGAGGGGGGGGGGGGGGGGGGGGTATGTTGCCTGTTAAGATGACGTCAATTCACCTGGTTAAAAGCCAAGTCATGCAAACGAATCCCTGGGCTGGCCAAAAAAATTTAATTTTTAAACTCAAACTCAAATTTCTTTATTTAAATAGACGTAATCAGTACTTTTAAAATAATAATATGAATAAATAAACAGTATACAAACATAATGCGTATATAAACAGTATACTAACATTAAAAATAAACAGAACAACCTAACAAGTACAGCAAAGCTACATAATATAAAACAATAGGCTGTACCAAGTCATTCATACAATTATTCCAAAAATGAAAATTGTTTGTCATTAATACACTTTGTTTAAGTCCGGTATTTAATTACTAAGTATTACAAGAGGTAACTGATCCCGCACCGAGTCTTCAATCTTAGACTTTTCAAACCTGTCGATCTTTTAATAAAGTGAGAAAAATTACAGGCAAAGCGAGGTTGTTTTGCCATTTTACTTTTCGTTTCACAAGATTATCTGTCTTTCAAATTGGTGACTTACAATTTTGTCACTTTATTTTCACTCGTTAGTTCTACCCACTGTTAATCTAATTGCATTTATATCCAAATTTCGTTTAAGGGTTGCTGCTTTTATTACTTAAGGGTATACTGCTGACGCGTTCTTTAAATCTATTTACCGGCACTTACCGCTTTTGATACGAAATCGAGTTGGTATTTTAATTAAGCCTGCTCAAAGGGGTTGTTGGGGTTAATCAATTTATCTTAAGACCCTTTTATTCCCAAGTGGAATATATTTGAATAGGCTTGATGGATAGTAGGTACCTATTGGTGGTTTTGATTCGCTTTCTGTGTTTACGGCTAAATGTTTCACGCTTGATTTATGAACTAAAATAAATTAGAAACGATCATATAAGAGAGTTCTAATACCATTGGTGAAAAGTGGGTTCCTGAGTGTTCCGTTCACTATGACGAAACAGTCACTTTTCTCTCACTACCCCATTTGAGAACTTGCATCTCTTGATCGGCTGAACCCAAATTAAACAGGGCTTGTAGGTACCTACTAAGGGTGTCAGGGACACATAAACCTTCGAAAGCATTTCCCAGGAAACCAACACTTAAAATTCTTTGTCCTCGGTCCCCAACTAGGATTGAACCCACGACCTTGGGCGCTATAGGCGGGATTGCTTAGACTTACAGACCATGCTGAATCATCGCTTCACGGATATATTATCAGTTAAACGTTGGTTTAGATAGAAAAACTATAATCCTGTAATATGTTGGTCTATAGCGTAAAGCGCCATGGCCATAACGAAGAAAAAATTTGGAATAGCGACTACACGGTCGATGGAGCTTAGCATGAGGTGGGCGAAAGACAGGATGAATTCAACGCATAAAAAAGAAAATATAAATATAAAAGCTCGTGGTGCATGATTCACAATAACGCTAATTTTCAGTGACACCAGTTTGGTGAGATTTTCCTAGAATAAATATAAATATAAGTATCAAAATTGTCTGGATTCCATGTTTGATCCCGCCATTTTGATGGACACAAAATGTTGCCAAAATTAAAATAAATATAGCTCACGTCACTCCCTGATAATGTAGCTTTATATTGGTGAAAGAATTTTCAAAATCGGTCCATTAGTTTCGGAGCAATACAAACAAATATACTCGTACATATAATTCTTTCCTCTTTTTATTATTGGTTTAAATAAACAACTAACTTATTTATTTATAAGATTTGCAAGCAAAACATCAATGGTAAAAAAGTGAAGGTATTCTCTTCAGCAGAGCACGGTAACAGGATGAACATTATTTTTATTATTTTTGAATATTTTGTGGTCCTGAGTTCAAATATGACCAGAACCAAAATCTTTATGTTCTTTGTTTAACTTCCGACTAACTCTCAAGCGATGGTAAACATCGATAAAAAACCAAAACGACCTGGAAACCGGCGGATGGCTTACCACCTACCACGTTAGGTAAACA
Source organism: Udea olivalis (assembly GCA_947369235.1). Classification (NCBI taxonomy): domain Eukaryota; kingdom Metazoa; phylum Arthropoda; class Insecta; order Lepidoptera; family Crambidae; genus Udea; species Udea olivalis. The sequence continues at coordinate 20,958,774 of OX376351.1, read as the reverse complement.
CACATATTGGTGAAAAGTAAGCTTCTGAGTGTTCCGTTCACCATGACGGCAACAGTCACTTGCCCCTGACTACCCCTTTTGGGATAAAGTCGTTAAGGTATGTAATAAATTGTACTTTAATATGGACAAATGAAAATAAATGATTTTTTTTTAATTTTTTTTTGTATTTTTAAATTTTTATTTAATATTTACTTTTTTGTTTTTACGTGCTGTGAGTATTTGTTTGTGCCATTGAAGATTATTTATCTTATCTTATTATATTTTTTTGTTTAAAAATGAATCGATTTTCAATTTAAATTAAGGTTCGTATTCAAGTTACTACTAATATAGTAAAAATATTCACGTAACTAATTATTAATTAAGATTAGTAATACCGAAACGAAAAGTTCACTACAAAATTGCCGCTCGCTAAAAGGATAAAAATAAAAGGGTTATTTCACCAAACGAGGATCTCCGACGGTTGGTTCCGTCATAATTAAAATAAACAATGGACGGCAGACAGTGTGCCTGTAGCTGGGAATATAATGAATATACTAGCGACACCTGTGTTTTGTTAGGGAACTGCAAAAACTGTAATATTTATTAGAGGTCCTTTTTGACATCATAAAAATAATACGAGAATTTTCTTTTAAAAACCTTAATTGTAGGTCTAATTAATACCACCTTTTTATAGGCTAAATTCTGAACAGAAGTATATATATTTTATTATCACCGTCTCCATAATTTTTGTTTTAATTGCAGGAAAAGGCTCGTTGAATACGATTATACCTCATTAGGGATCAACAGCAAAGCAAAAATATTTTTTTTAGTATTTTTTAGAATTATTCTCACAGTTACAGTACAAAGTCTTTGGTTCACAAACACATTTAAACAACTAAGTGTCACGTCACACATTTGAAGAACTTTTTTTTGTCCCGGTGTTAATAAATAATTCAGTATAAAAAATAAAATAAATAACTATCTGGGACAATTTACACCAAGATTATCTGACTCCAAACTAAGCAGAGCTTGTACTCCCCATAGTCCTCATAGTCAGAGACTGATAAACATACTTAAATATTTCTAAATACATACTTAAATAGAAAATAACAACCAGACACACAAATTTTCGACACATAAATATTTGTCATGGGTGGGGATCGAGCCCACGACCTCCGGTGCTAAAGGCAGGATCGCTGCCATTGCACCAATAGGCCAGTATCCATTAAAAATATTTATGTTGGTCAGAACTTAGTACTCACTCTACTCAGTTTGTGGCCAGTTGATCTTTGTTTACTGATTTGGTAACCACAAGTCAACTGGGCTTTGTCAAACAGGCTAGCAACTGCTGGTCATCTCAGAAATGTCTTTCATTCTGATACATGTACCTGAGGCCCAAGCCAAAAGCAACATGCTACTTTTTTTTTAATATCTCGAACTGAAAACAAGAGCACCCCTAGTCAATATTTTTACAATAACTTGCTGTTATTGTAGTATTGATAAATAGATACAGGTCATCATCATCATCATCATCATCTCAGCTATAGCACGTCCACTGCTGAACATAGGCCTCCCACAATGATTTCCACTTATCCAAATTAGAGGCGGCCTGCATCCAGCGATTCCCCGCGTACTTTACCAGATCGTCCGTCCATCTCGCGGGGGGCCGTCCTACGCTGCGCCTGCCGATACGTGGTCGGGCAAAGTGTCCTACTCACTGCCACTGTTTTAAAAATGTATGTTCTCGGTGCTGCGGGTAGGGGTTGGCTTCAAACACAATTTAATGTTTACTTACCCTGTTTATTTCATTTTGTTATGTGGTTTAACTGCAATGAATTGTGTTAAATATATTCTATTCTCACTTCAGCTTGCTAACCCGTTTAGCTATGTCGATTCTTCTTCTTCTACCTCAGTTCTACCACGGATCTCCTAATTCCGGTTCGATCTCTCAGAGAATAGGTACAGGTACTGAGTGTTGAATTAAAAAAACAATATTTTATGTATCGCGGAACCCTGTTAACATAGCCGGGCTCTCTTTAACTGTTTTTTTTAAACAGCCTTCCTCTGTGGTTGTCGGATCATTTCTCAAACTGTCTTTCTGTTTGTTTTTCCTCTGAAAAAGCTGAGGTTAATTTGTATCGCTTTAATTTTGCTTCCATTTGGTTTTTGCATAGAAATTTAATTTAAATTGCTGAAAATTATTTAAACTAAATTCGTTTTACTTTTATTTGTAAAGAAAACAATAATTTTACATTTCGTACTGTTTGTGTATTTTTTATACCGTTGAACAAGAAAATAGTAGGCGTACATCAATTACGAAATTTAATTTGCTATACTAGGAAATGCTGGTGCGCTTTGTTAGGTGATATTAAATGAGTGATGCCGATTACGGCAGGTTCAATATAAACGCAAAAGTGTCTCCGTGAGTTTTGGAGGCTGATTGGATGGATAGCAGTAATCTCTAAAAACCAATCAACGTGAAAGGTTTTAAGGTTGAAATCCCACAAAATGATAACGTTGACGTGTGACTACGAACATTTTATTGTAAGGAAATATATTGTTCTAAGCCGCTAAGCTATTGACGACCGACTTGGTGTAATGGTTAAGAAGTTGGCTACTACACCAGAGGTCGCGGGTTCGATCCCCGCACAGTACAAACATTTGTGAGCATGAACATGTCTGTTCGTACTGGTCTGGGTGTCTCCTATTTATAATAAGTATGTATTTACAAAAGAAAATGTATTTAAGTATGTTTATCCGTTGTCTAGTATCCCATAACACAAGCTTTAATTAGCTTACTTTGGGGCTAGATGGCGCTGTGTGGAATAATGTCCAGGGATATTATAAGCCAAGATTTTAAGGACGTGCTCAGACAAAATGTTTTTTGTTTTATTTCAAGCCTGTGTAAACTGGCAAAAAGTAACTTTACAGTGCTACATCAAATAACACGGTAAAAAAGGTTGTTTGCTCCTTGCTTGAAGAAATTATTTACAAAATGAAATTATAACGCTGGTTATCATGGAGAGCTGTATGATGCCTACCATGAGTTTTCGTCAAATAGTGATCGTTGCGTTCAGTCATGCCTGTGTCACTAAGTAATTTGGTTAACTTATTCACCTACACGCTCAGTCTACCCGTGTGGACAATTTAGTCGAGTGTCACGCAAGCAGTACGCAGGAAAATAGTACTTAAATAGTGCTCTTACAGTGAATGTAAAATAAATAAATATGCGCCAACAACACACCTCTTGTAATGGTCTCGAATTAAGATTAATATCCCTGTGTTACGAGGTACACAAGGAAATAAGCTCCCAGCACACCCAGACCCGAGTCAATTCAGAAAATATCGTTTCCTGAATTGACCCGACCGGGAATCGAACCCGGAACACTAGGGAAATAAGATGAGGATGAGACAAAGCACAAATATATGACATAATAAATACGATGGGATTTAAAAAAAAGTGCTTTTAACCTGTGCCGTACCCAAACAAGACAAAAATAAGCTGCGATCTGCGGAGTACCCATAGACTCCTGGATCAGTCATCAGTTAATTAATACTTGAGTCCCTAGGATCAGGTCGAATTTTCCTAGTTCTATCTTTGTGTAATTAATAGTTCTCTGACTTTTTGATAAACAAGAGGGCTTTGACTGTGGCCATTCACAACATCTTGTAACGTTATTCTCCATTACACAAATAGATGAAACTTTCTGGCAATCTTTTAATCAGTAGTACTTTTCATCTCGAAGAATTTGATTTTACAGTACAAAATATTTTAAAACTCACGCAATTCGCGGGGAGAAGATAGCTTGTAATATTTCATAGCTGATTGAAATACAATTATTTGCACATGAAAAAGGGTTACATTTATGTACTTGAAGTAGTATTGTACTGCCTCTCCTCTTCGGCGGGAAAAAGTAACATGCAAAATAATAACGATTTAATGTTGAATTCCAATTGTGCCTTGCAGCTAGCTAATCAGAAATGCTCACCGAGTGCGCTAAGTCTAAAACAAATATCGCTAAACACCAAAATGGCTGCCAAAAGCTGTCACCACAACGGTAATCCGGTGTAATCCCTTAGATGGGTTTGATTGCTCGCTGTTCCAGCTGCTGAGCATTATTTATTTAAAACGCGACTGAATAGGATTGAGTGGAGTATTTATTTTTATTTTGTTTGGCTTACGGTCTCCTTTTAACGCCTCCGTGGCCGAGTGGTTACAATGTTCGGCTCGAAATCAGGTTTCCAGGTTTGCTCAAGTAGGGAAAAGTTTTTTTTCGGATTTTTCGGAACATAACCGGGATTTTGATCACCAACCCGCATTTGGCAATCGTGGGTAAGCCATAGCCACCCCCCATAAATTTAAACGATGACATGTTTTCAATGATAGAGGTCTTTGCGCCCATGCTACGGTAGTCCTGTAGAAGGTATACAGTTAGAATATGAATTAATCCACATTTTTGAAGAGAGCTCAACACATTATTCAAAAAAAGGAAAGATAAAATGTACATTTGAGGAAGAGCCAGAAAAAATCACTGACCGCCTCACGAGGAATTTAAAGTCGCAAGAAAATATGGAGAAGGAATTACAAATTAACTCGCGTTTTCTGATAAGTTTCCTGAAATAAAATCGGCTTATTTGTTTTGTCTCTCTCCCTCTAGTTGGTCCTTAACACTAGAAGCGCCAAAAAATTACGTCCCCCCTTAAACCGCCACCGTGACAAATTTGTCCCATTGTATTTATTGCAACGTTTCTGATTTCAGATAGCATGAAAAATATTTTAAAACTATTGCAATAACATGTTTATTTATTAATAAAAATTAAATTCTTACTCCTTACGAAACAGAAACGTAACAAATTATTCGTGATCAGTCAAGCATTTTTTTGGTTTAAAAAAAACAGCCAGAACTAACATAGTACTTTTTAGTATACTAAAATATGAAATACTATAAACTAGTTATTGTTATTTGAAGAACAAATAGTAATAAGTAATATTAGTTATCAGTTCATTTATTGCATCAGCTTTTTTTGCACTGATGGCACTTTACAGAAGACTTATCATAGTGAATTTTGACCTGACCTGACACCTTGTACGTTTTTCTTGTTTTTCAGCTATGTGTTCCGGTATATTTTCAGGTATTGTTGTTTTTCTAATATTCGTACTCAGTGTCCCTAATTCTGCTCCCAGTTGCAATAAAAAGTCTCTGCGTTTCATTTTACTGACGTTAAGAGTTTTATACAGAACCCATGCATTTATACCCGCCAAATCTAATATCATTATGTGTGAACAGGCCAACGTCTAGAATGCGCTTTTACAGTCTATTTGCGACTCATAGGATCTACAACATCTACTCCATATTTTGTGTTTGTGTTATTGTAAATGATAAAGTGGTACCTTGAGGTGTGTGGTGATTCCCTGATGTTGGGGGAGTAGAATACTACCGAGGTATCCCTGACTGTCGTAAGAGGCGGCTAAAAGGGCCTTTGGGTTCGCAAAGCGCACGACGAAGTGTCCTGCGAGGAGTCACTCCCTTGTTGGCGATCCCGGGTACCTTCCATTCTGTGCCGAAGATGACCACCACCAGGTATTAGTGGGTAGGGGTCACTGTTTTCCCAGGAGTTCCGAGTTTCACAAATCCTAAGGATCCCGAACCCAGGGCATTGGAAATGCCTAAATGAATTTCCTGACGCAAAAAAAATGTTCATTTGAATTGAAGTTTCAGTTTGCTGGTTTCCATCCAACACATAATCATCATCCGAGTACAGTAAATATTCGCCATCTTATTCGTCCTCCGAAATATCATTCAAACGAGACACGATTTCGTGTGTTTTCATAATTGTACGACGTTGACTAGGCATTTTTATAGTAAGACGTAAGTCGGCCTCCATGCAAAACCATTACTTACATGCAATCGTTGCGCAGCCATAGGCAACTGACCACTGGGGGCATCTGATGTCTTAACTAAACACTCGAATAATTTCTATTAAATATTGGCGGGACAAAAATGACCAAGTGGCGGTTCTAGTTAAATCATTTTATTGTTACTTAAGTATTTTTGTTATATAATTGAAAACACTCGTTATTGATAAAATACACCAAATTTTATAGTATTAAAAATAAAAAAAATAGAGACGATCAAACTTACAGAGGGGACAAAATTGGGACGGCGGCGCTTCTAGTGTTAAATACCTGAAGATCGTGATTATGGTGGGGAGTAAGTTTGGCGCGAATGAATTATCTCCACCGGCCTCTGTTTGTAGCAATTTTGGTGACTGTGTTAAACGTAGGTGTTTCTGCATCTTTAAGTTGGTCAGACCATCTAGTTTGTGTATTATTTTTACAATAAGAAGTTATTTCAAAAAAGTGAAAACAAAATAGAACAGTTGAAAAATATTACAGAGGTCAAACAAATGAACATACTCGCACTCGTAGCTACTTTTAAAAACATAACAGTAACAAACAGTAACATAACAGTAACAGTGTAGTGGAACAATTAAGTGGCATAGCTTTTGCGGGTGGTGTGCAACTTTAAAAAGCTCTCGTCTTTTAATTTATGTCTTTTGCAAACGTTAATGTACTGTTTTTTCTGCAAAATGAGTTTTCCATGGAGTATTATGAGCTTAGAGCTTCCACTATCCATATACATTCAGTATGTAAACAACAAATTTATAAGAGTAACTACTGAGTTTCTCGCCGGGTCTTCTCAGTAAGAATCATCTCCTCCGACGCGGTGGTAGAGTCGCATTATGTTTGTATACTGTTTAAATATATATTCATATTATTATAGTATTTATGTCCATTATTTAGTAAATTTTTTGGCTATTTAAAAGTACTGAAAGAAAGAAAGAAAATGATGATATTTCCCCACGTGTTAACTGGTAAAGTTAATAAATTGAAAATAAATATGCAAAATAAATAGGTTTCACCAGCTTTTGATCAAATTTATCTGTCGGCTGACTGCCCAGACTCAAGTTGTCATAATATTACATTGGATTGATTATTTTTTAATAATTCACAGTATTTTCCAAGTTCAAAAGCAAAACCCTAGACAACACATTACTTTGTCAAACATTTCTTTGACAAGAAAGTTTTACACGTAATTCACGAAATAAGAAAAACTGAAAACGTTTCAGGCACTTCAAGAGAGTGGCTGAAAACATTATTAAGGTCTGTCCAAGAAAAACTTGGAAGGTTCTATATAAATTGTAAAAGCTAAGCCGACTGTAAATATATTTGGTAAATTAGCTAGCTGTGTACCTAAATCAAACAGTCTGACGGGTAGGTCGTCTGTATCCATCTGATTTAATGAGTAAGACTTCAATCAAAAGTTAGACTAGCAAAAAACAAAACTCAATCGGACAATATGATTCTTTATGGTTGAAAATATCTAAAAATCTAAGATTGAGTTAATGAAGCCAGAACTTCCCTTTTAAGTCAATGCATCGAGTGCTTAAAGTATTTTTTTTAAACTGAGGAAATGGCATAATTTGTTCCTTTTAAGAATGAGGAATGTGCGAAATGATGATTTATTAAAGTTTAACATTGGTTGTATAAATGAAAAACTGCGTATTTAACAAAATAAACACTAGTACAAATTGAAACAACAATAAATGCTTCATTTTTATAATTTGCATTAAAAATGTCGTAAATGACACGTTGAATTATTCATACCTTCTTTTGCTATTGACTGTATACCATTAGAGTTTAATTTCAAGTTGCCGTAGGAAGAACTCAGAGAAATAGTCATGTAAATAAATGAACATGCGCCAGACATCACACCACTGGTCATGGTCTCGAAGTAAGGATAAATATTCTTGTGTTACGAAGTGGCAGACAGGGTTTACGCTAGCACACTCAGACCCGGGTCAATTTAGAAAAAAAAATTCCGACTGGAATGCCGTGCTCTACACAAATCGTGTTGTCATAAATTTTGTTGCGATATTATCTATAAGCAATCAAAACGCACGAAAAATATTCACATATACGAGTAACATGCTGCTTGTGTAACATGCTTATCATAATCTGCAAAAACAATAATTTTGATTTGATTGCAGCATTACAATTGGGGCATCTTATAGTATGGAGCTATCCTTCTACCTGTTATAATTCTTACCTAAGGCTGCTTTTCCACCAGGGATGTGCTATGCAGATATGCTGAGAAGATGTACGAGCTAAGCTACGAAACTTATCAGACCGTGTCCACTGATGCCATGCTATGTAACGGAGCAAGTAAAATGTTCTACGAAAATGCGCCGCCGCAAGGTTTTGCGTGATTTAGCGACATTATGGAAAGCACGCATCCATGTGTCACGTAATATGTCATACTAAAAACATAGCTTATAGTTTAACCGCCGTAAAGTCACGGTAATAATAACACGCGCCTCGGGTCTCGAGGTGCGCTCGCGATGCAAGCAGTCGCGAATGTGCCGCAGTGACGAACGGACGGTGGGTTGTTTTATATACAGTAAGCGCGCGATTTTTTTGATCTTAAGCAAGTACAAGTACTTACAATGGCAAAGAGCAATTGTAGAAAATACTGTGCTGTTTTTGTTTGCATGAATTCCTCAATAACGCACCCAGAGATAACTTTTTTAATTGTACCCAGCGATGATTTCGTGGAATATATAGAAAAAATGGAGGAAATATTCCGAACTTCATTTAAAACCAAACACATAAATTGTAAAGTAGCTGCAGGTAAATTTTGTTTAAATAAAAAATATAATGTTTACAATCACAAAACTAGATTGTAACTCAAAGTGGGCAGATGTAATTAAAAATACTGTAGGTGGGCAGCCCTATCGCGTGTTTACGTACCGCGCGGCTGTAGGCATGTATTTCAAAGATAGGGCCGTGTTACAATACTGATACATAATATTACCGTGGTAAAGTCAACCCTACTCATTGGCCGCGGGACGCGGGGCGGCGGGTGCGCACGGGTACACACGGCATTACCGCCGCGGTGATATATCTCAACACATGATACTCGAAAATAAAATCTCTGTTTTGTTTTTTAGGAAATTTATAACTTCAGAAGTTTAGTATTTGTTTTTGTATTATAAATAATAATTAACAAATTAAATATTAATTTATTTATAAGACGTGGGACCATTTTTTTTATTTATTTTACTTTTTAATAGTTGTCATAGACACGCCAGTAGCCTCTGAAATTGTCTTATTTACATTTCTTCACCTGAAAAAATCATGAATACATTATACTCACGCACGACATAGCAATAAGAATGTAAAAAATATTAAAAATAAATGCACACCTGAAGAGAAAATAATTCGCCACATTTTAAAGCGTAATTTTTGCTTATCTTCTTATTTTTTTATTATGTAGACTCGGTGATTCCATGTTTGTATTTATCTCATAATGTGTAGCAGACACAAGGCTGTAACAGTTCAAGCTTTGACGTTGAACGTCTATCGCTATCGGTAGCCGACAGATGACTAATTGAAGTGATTGATTGGCCAAAAGCATACCCCCTCCCGCGTCCCGCGCACCAACAGGAGGGTCGACATTATGGCGGTCAAGCTATAGTAGGACCCGTTTCCTCCAGTGCTTTACTAAGTGGACCAATGAATGTGATTGGTGGATATCAAACACATCCACAGCAACGTAACAGCATATTTCTGGTAGAAAAGCAGCCTTACCCCGGTTTAGGACACACCAAATTCCAACTTTTTTTCAAACGAAACGTGACGTCATTCTGAGATACTTTTTTTTATGATTGTGGTATTTATTGAAGCTAATTTCTGGAACGTTTTAAACTCTGTTCAGATCGCATATATCGTTGCGAACAAGTCTGAGATTCTTTTAAGAAAAAGAGTACTACAAAAAACTATTGACCAAGGTTAAGTCTAAGTAGTTTGGTGATGGCAGCTTCTTCTTTGAAAAAGCAATTTTCAATTTATAATTCTGTGTTTGCTTAGGTTTTGCAGAAATTTGATTTCCGATACCGATAAACATACCGAAACAGTTGAAAAAACATATTAAACACACATAAATAAACGTTTGTGTTCAATGTTTGCACTAGTCAGGGATAGAACAGACAATCCGTTCTGTAGAATTTCTAAGTATTTGAAAGATGGGTCATATTCAGGTCAGGTTTTGTAACTAGTACCTACTAGAACATGAAACAATAAAACAATTGAATTTACCAACCAAACAAACATGCCGGTTTATCAAACCACAAAATATTAGAAACATTAAGTACATGACAACTGGGTAGTTGACAACAATATCGAATTCAAAAAAATATTCAAAATTAAAAAAAAAAACACTAAACAAGGGCACATGAAAAATTTTGGTTCATTCACTTTGGTAAAATTAATTTTATAGCTTTTCAAACTTGGGTGAGCAAGTTTATTTTTAAAAGAGTATAAATTAAATAAGTATACCATTCGATAATCTACTCAATTTAGAGTAATAATTTAGAGTAACTTTTGTTAAGAAACCATATTCTACCCAAAATTTAATTTATCTGGCCAAACAAGTGTCTTGCAGAACGCAAAGGAATAGGCATACTGTGACGTAAACATCTTGCGACAGTTTGTAGGGAGGGCTTTGGGCAAGTTCAAAAATAAGATTTTTTCGAATAGCCATATCTCGGGGAGTTTTCGTGTTTTCAAAATATTTATTCAATCATTAATTTTAATTTTGTGTATGTTTACAGATATTTACCACGTTTATAAGTATTATATGTGTATAATAACTTCATGTATGTAACTATATAATTATCTCACTATCTCACCTATTTCTCTTTTTAATCTTGTAATTTCCTCTACCTGCAGGTTGTCTGGTAGAGATCGCTTCCTAGCGATAAGACCGCCTACATTGTACAATCTAAGATTATGTAATGCTAATGTTATGATTTATTGTACAATAAAGTAAATCTATCTTAACTTATCTGTATTTTACTAATGTTTCTATTAAATAGGTCTTTCGATACCACCTCAACAAAAAAAATAGTCACCCACCCCATTCTAATATTCACCTCAAGCCACCATTCGAGTGGGTTAACTATTTTACATCTAACTGAAAGTAAGCAATGCCACTTGTAACTATATTACCCCTAATAAGCTTTTCTTTGCAATAATATTCCATCATCAATAAAAATGCCTTTGATAAATTCCCAATATAACATCGCAAATATTGGAATAGTTGACCGAAATCCTGAAGTAATTATGATTGAAGGGAGCGAAACAGGAAAAAAGAAAAATATTAGGAACTAGCTTTCCTCCCGCGGCTTCGCCCGCGTGAACTTAATTTTTATGACATATAGGATTTTTTCATACCTACGATTTTTATTCACAAAATCCCGTCTTAGTTAGCACCTACATCCTAAAAAGAACCCCTATGCAAAATTTGAGACTCCTAGCACTTGAAGTAACGAAGTTTCATACAAACACACTTTCAACCCCAAAAACAACCCCATAGAGGTTTTTAAGGGTAATATTTTCACAAACTTTGAATGTCATATTTATGTATATACCACACAGCCTAATATATAACTTTTATGCTTCTAGTTCTGAAAATGACAATACTACCACTACTTTCATACAACCTTTCATCCCCTTTTTCAACCCTTTACAACACTTTTTTTCAATTAAAAAGTGGCCTATGTCCTTTCTCAGGCTCTAGACTATCTGTGTACCAAATTTTATTTGATCGGTTCAGTAGTTTTGACGTGAAAGCGAGGCATACAGACAGACAGAATGGAATTTTTATGATTTTTTATGGAAGTATGGATAGTATGGATTAGTGTTGGTTGAGAATACTCCGTCGGATGTTTCACGAGTAGTACATTCCTGTTACTTCATCTTTGGGCTTAAATATACGAGCGAGTCAAGGGCCACTAAATATGAAGCTTTAGGCGAAACTTCAGCCATTCAAAGTACGAAATCGGGAAAATACTTTTCATATAATGCCAAAATACCTATCTACTAGCAATTTATTCATTGTGCAACTGACTGATGATAACTTTAAACATTTTACTTTTAATCTCATTAAATAATATTTTTTTTCTCATTTGACGACCGACTTGGTGTAATGGTTAAGAAGTTGGCTACTGCACCAGAGGTCGCGGGTTCGATCCCCGCACAGTACAAACATTTGTGTGCATGAACATGTCTGTTTGTACTGGTCTGGGTGTCTCCTATGTATAATAAGTATGTATTTACAAAAGGAAATGTATTTAAGTATGTTTATCCGTTGTCTAGTATCCCATAACACAAGCTTTAATTAGCTTACTTTGGGGCTAGATGGCGCTGTGTGGAATAATGTCCAGGGATATTTATTTATTATTATTATTTATTAATTTAAGTTTTTGCAGCTACCTGAAGAAGTCTGGCTATTTTGCTCAGCAGCCAGAAACTTAGCAGTACCTCAGCAGTGTTATTCAGTTCTGTTCTTCCGTAAGATATAGTGATCATTTGTTCTAATAGGACCATTATTCAGAATCAAGGCACTTACTAAGAGTAAGGAATTAAAGCGATTTCAGTCTACCTTTTTAAACGAGCGTATAAACTAGTTTTTGAAAGTGCATGTAGGCGTGCACAGTACGAACGTCGAACGTTGTAAGCTCGTATGAGGGCGAACCGCTCACTGACACCACCACCGTATCGAGCGACAACGCCGCAATAAGCCTTTTGAAGCGTGAATTGGAGCGCGCGTGTAAACGTGTATTCCAAAGCGAAAAATAAACTAATCTGTTACCGCTGTTAAGGCGAGAACTCAAGCTAAGATCTAAAATTCCGTATTGGTCACTAAACGGATAGGTGAAAAAATCTTAAAAAAATATATAAGAAACTTACACATGTCATCTTCATTTCGTTAGTTCAAATATGTCGTAACCTAGGAACTATACAAAAAAAAAACTTGAAAAATGGTCTTTGTTAAACTTAAATTTGCTAAAGCTCCTAAACTATAAGTGTCATCTTAATAGTTTTTACAAGAAAATATAGCTCATTAACTTTTCTTGAACCTATCTGTTGACCTTTCGAAAATAAATCCTGTGCCCCAAGAGAATAACATTTTTAGTGTTTTGTTGCGAGCGTGTCTGCGGGTCCGCTCCGGTATATCAGAGGGGGACAGAAAATCAACGAACACATGGGCCTCAATGTTATTGTCACTGCCAGTGCTGCGGTTGTCAAGATGATTCGTTAAACCAAACTTCGTGAACAACTAATGTAGCCTACGAAATGACAAAGCGGCCGTCGCTACTTACCGCTTGGGATTTGCCGAACAAATATCTTACGAAAACTCCGAAACGGATGATTCACGCATTTGGGTCCGAATCACATTGTTGTGAATCTAATATTGCTGAGTTTTCATCAGAAAGTATTTTCCTTGTGTGAAGTTATAGTGCTTCTTACTACAGAGGAACAATCTCAAATGTTACTTCAATATGATGCAAGGGAAGGTTTCTTAATTAGTTAATTCAGATCATTAACAATATCGAACATAAATATAAAATGATAGCGTTAACCAAAATAAAAGTTTATCAAAATAGCATTGTTGTATACTTTTAATTCAGGTCGTACATAAAATTGTAAGTCTAAAACACAGACAAAGCTATCGTTCTGAATAATCACTTCTAACCTCTAATATTTTAAGTTTAAATTCATTTGTAATGTTATGTTATTGTTATCAGTGCGTCTGATCAGCATTTTTTTTATAGATGAGTTTAACAATAAGAAACTTAAATGATAGTCTAAGTAGGCCAATTCCGGAAGACGGCAATGGGGATTTAGTGTTAATTTTATTTCATCATACGCTATGTTAATAATGGTCATAATAACATACTATCCCGGCACCGCAACACATCGCTCCAACCCGACAATTAAGTTGCAATTAAAAATAAAGCATTGACATTTCATTAAGTAAGGTTTGTTTACGGGAGTGAGGTACAGTTTGAGGTGCTCTGGATTCTTCTTCTTAGGGTGTCGATAGAACCCGAGAATCAATTACATCGTAGCAGCCCAGAATTCAGCCACTTGTATTGCGGATCGACTGCCGTCCATTAAATCCGCTGGCGTGCAGGTGTTGGGGCACGCCGGGCACGATGTTAAGTGTGCCATAGTTTGCACTGCACCGCAAACACGGTCCACATCGGAGCTTAACGAAAATGGATAAATCTGGATTTAAAAACACACTAAAATAAGCATACAAATAGCTGTAGTTATATCATACGAGTAGTTTAGGTGGCGTTAACTCATGGCAATGTACAGTACGTCTACCACGAGTTGCAACTTCTTCTTCTTTTGATACGTGCGTTTTTTTAACCACAATTCCGCCAATGTTAAGTGATTATGCATGTATACCGTATGCAGATTCTAGGGCTAAGCACGGGCTAAGCGAATTTATCTAGAACAAAGGAGACACACATAAGACAACACAGACTTCCTAAAAGAGTTGCAACTTTAAATTTGCGTTGTCGTTCGCGCAAAAAATTGTATAGGGATTTGACATTGCCATGTCATGGACTATTTAGAGGACAACGGTTATTCGCGTCCGCAGGAAGATTACCCGTCGTCACCCTGCACGTGTCCTCCGGGTGGTGCTAAAAAATAACCAAAATAAGCTGCTGTACTGCTCAACCAAAACCTAAGAGCCTCTCAACTATAATCATTTATTGCCATACGAATAAATAAAAATTGTCATGTCATGTCAAATCCCAATAAAAAAATTAACGTGAACGATAACGTAATTAAAGTGGCAACTCGTGGTAGACGTACACAACTTATTTAAGGTTTAATCGTAAATACTTGTAAAACCACCAATAATCGACTTCGAAGAGTGTAGGCCCTAAACCGATCTGATCTTTGGCTGAAGAGATTTCCTCAGTGAAACAGACCGAGCCGGGATTCCAGAATGTTTGTCAGGGACTTATCGAGAAATATTGGGGTCCCAAGATACGAGCATTAAGCCCCGATTAAGAATGATTTCGTTTCTTTTCAAAGCTGCGATTAAACGCAAAAAAGTATCAACTTAAGTATATGATTGCGATTTGCTGCATGCACAGTTTAACTTGTATCCAAAGTACACTTGAGCAGATTTTTAAGATGATAAGATTAAAATTCAAGTTGCAGAGCCCTTACGGGGTGTCACATAGATCACAAATCTTGTGTAACAACTTTTCTATGTACTGTGACTATCTGTAAGAGCGTCGTGGCCTAGTGGTTAAGCACTCCACTCGGATCGCGGATCGTGTGGTCCCGAGTTCAAATCTGGCCAAAACCAAAATCTTTGTGTTCATTGTATAATTTCCGACTAACTCTCCGGTGATGGAAAACATTGATAAAAAACCAAATCAACCCGGATAGTGGCGGAAGGCTTACCACCTACCACGTTGGGTTATAATATTGGTGAAAAGTGGGCTTCTGAGTGTTCCGTTCACCATGACGGAAACAGTCACTTGCCTCTGACTACCCCGTTTGGGATAAAGTCGTGATGGTATGTGACTATCTATGAATAAATGTACATATTTGAATAAGAATGAACGAGTGTCCAGTCCAGCCTACCGATTCAGAACGAAATTATCGACCGATTCGGTATATTGGTTTTTATTATAGTGAAAGATCCGCTTAACGGTAGCTATCAATATTTTTATATGTTAAAGCCAAAGGCCTTAAGTTTTCTTAAACTAAATTACATAAAATCTACCCTTCTTAAAAATGAATTAAAAATGAATGAAAATATCCGAAACGGTCGATAACTTTGTTTCGGATCGGAGGACAGTAATGTTCCCCGTCACGCCCTATGATAAGCCATTAGTGAATAGTGTACATCCTGACAATCACCTTCCCCTCAGTAGTGACAAATGTAAAGTTATCACTTGTTCTCGCAAACGACACCCGGTACATGCCACTTATCATTTATCTGACGCGCCTTTGGTAAGAGTAAGTGACATACGAGATTTAGGATTAGAAATAGACAAAGAATTTGACTTCCATACACATGTGACAACAGTCTGCAAGATCGCTAGTAGAATGCTGGGCTTTGTTATTAGAACTGCGGCTCAGTTTGACGATCCAAAGGTTGCATTGTTCAATGCATACGTCCGCAGCAAACTGGAATACTGTGCTGTGATCTGGGATCCTTACGAAGATAAATATGCGCTTCTGATAGAAAGGATACAGCGTAAGTTTGCGCGCTGGCAGTGCAAACAGCGTTATGGTTATTACCCATACCTATATCCGTCATGTTTGTATTTGGCATTGTGGATATGGACACCCTCAAATTTAGGAGAGTTGTGTTGCTTTTGAAACATTATTTGTATATTATTCACAACAAAATAGATTGTCCAGAAATAGTAGAAAAACTGTGCCTTATAGTCCCAAGGACTATACAAAGGGGTGAAGATGGATTGGTTGCGCCGCGCCGCAGGCCGCGGTTACTGGCCCGGCCAGCAATGTACCAAAGCCCCCAAGGGTCAGTTAAACGGACGCATAGAGAGGCACAACATGGCACCCAAAAGGTAATAAATATATTTTTGGCTAAAATTATCGCTTAATTGTGTTTAACATTTGTATTTTCACTCAAAGCCACGCAATTCTTGACAGTAATTACGATACACGTCATCGCTAGTTATTTTTGGAAAACCAAATTCGTTGACGAACGCGTCCAAAAAATACCCGAGTTACATTGTTTGAAAAGATCAAACACTTGCCAGATTGTTCGTTACCGTGTTTAAACAGGCAATAGTGGGCGAGGGTTCGCCCTAGGTATCCTAAACTTGTCGTGTGGTATCCACAAAGTTTACAAGGAGGTAATGGCTGTGTTGATGTTACGGACAGTGCGGCTTTTCGGGTAATTACCTAAGTGGCTAGGTGAGCGTCGTTTCTGCCCTATTACGCAGGTGGATAAATGCTGTTGCAATTTTTTTGTTTTTAACCTCAAAAAATAGTTTTTTTAAGATTTGAAAACCGCTCAACCGTAGGTATCATTTCTGCAGCTACTTTGGAGGCACTTAAGTTAATTACCTACTGATTTAATGTGTTTCATGTTTTTGTTTGTTTTGACGACCGACTTGGTGTAATGGTTAAGAAGTTGGCTACTACACCAGAGGTCGCGGGTTCGATCCCCGCACAGTACAAACATTTGTGTGCATGAACATGTCTGTTTGTACTGGTCTGGGTGTCTCCTATGTATAATAAGTATGTATTTACAAAAGAAAATGTATTTAAGTATGTTTATCCGTTGTCTAGTATCCCATAACACAAGCTTTAATTAGCTTACTTTGGGGCTAGATGGCGCTGTGTGGAATAATGTCCAGGGATATTTATTTATTTATTTTATTTATTTGTAATTATTCCCTTTACTTTTTTTTAATTGCTTTTTATTATTTATTTATTTATTTATTCTTTATTGCACAAAGAAAAAGTACAATTGGCGGACTTAGTGCGTAATGGCATTCTCTACCAGTCAACCACTGGGCGAAGCAGAAATCGTGTTGGCGGTGTCTCATAAAACCGGAAATAAAATATACTACTAATACAAAAAACATACTTATACCAAAATTATACATATTACACATACATAATCATAATACATAAATTTAAAGATACATACACTAAATATCGTACCTAAATCTTAAAATATTGCCTTGAAAGGAGAGAGGAGATCGTTTACCAGTGCGCTATCTTTTATAAAATGAATAAAATAAAAAAAAGTGGCCTGTTGGCGCACTGGCAGCGATCCTGCCTTTAGCGCCGGAGGTCGTGGGTTCGATTACTTACATTTATGTGACGAACATTTGTGTTTGTTGTGTGTCTGGGCGTTATTATCTATTTAAGTATGTATTCAGAAATATATAAGTATGTTTATCAGTCTCTGACGCCCATAGTATAGGCTCTGCCTAGTTTGGGGTCAGATGATCTTGGTGTAAATTGTCCCAGATATTTGATATTACTATTATTTATTAAATAATTCAAAACCCCAAATGTTTACTAGAACCAAACTGTCCACATAAAAAAAAAAAAAAAAAAGACTATGTTTATTTTCAACTGAGCACGTTGAGTACTTAAAACATACTCCTGGGCTTATGAACGCAACATTGTTTGAAATCTACATAAATCATAAAACTACTATCATTTTTATTTTTGTTTCTGTCAAAAATTATCAATACTTTGGAAAAGGCTCCTACAAGCTCCATTTCTGACCGTGTTTTTCTCACAAATATAATATTTAGGAAAAATGATAATAATGATTTTAACACAAGAATCAGATGCCAAATTAATTGGGTAGAAATAACAAATGTCCTCCTATTTGATCGCAAACCATTGAGTAGGAAAGCGAAGAGATGCTCCTGTAATTTACTGCCGTCAAATATCGAGCAATTTTAGCCAATTAGGGTGAGATAGCAAGTGTACCGCACACTTTAGACTGCTTAGAAAAATAATAACAAAATGAAACGAGTAAAAGAATAAATCATAGAGAATCATTGTTTTTAAAGCTCACTAGGAATTTCTAAAAAATCCTTCTTTTATTTTCCGAAATTAAGATCGTTTTTTTTTAGTTTTCTTTTAAACATTTAATTTAATACTTTCCGTCTTTCCGTCAGGTTTGTGGTCACTACCACTTCAGTCACAGTCACTCTTCGAAATGCAAGTGTGTTGTTTTGTTTTCTTACTCTATTTACGAATTGTATGTAAAAAATCCTTGAATAACAATATTTAAAAGAAAAATTCGTGAAAAACAGGTACATTTCTGAGTTTGGACCGCACGTTTGATCAAGTGTTTTTTTTTCCTTTTATTGCCTCCCTTTGTTGCCTTTTGCATTTTTTAGATGAACAGTCGGAAGTGTGCTCCTTATAATATCGCTAAAGTGTCAATTTGTGAACTGCAAATTCATCTATGCAAAGTTCGAGGAAATTAATGTTACTATTTACAGACAGAACCCTTCGCCAACGTAAGTTTAATTAATGCTCAAACGCCATTTACTATGTCATCGAACATATTTGCATATCGATGTGAAATAACTTAGTTGTGAGCGTTCAGTTCATGTTATCTTTGAACTTCGGTTCGTACATAATGTTTGAGGAAACTGTGTTTGTTATGTGTATAAGTGTCAGTTACATGAGGCGAAAGGAAGTAGGCGAAGGGAAGTAAATGACATCTCAGGATATAAACCAACCTCACCTTTACGCGGTACCAACGTCCCTGGTCTGCTGCGGCTATTTGAATACCAATAGAATCAAAGCCAAAGTTTAAAAGAGTAAACACTGAGATTTTCGACGGACAGACAGACCTGAGTACCTAATACCTACCTCATTTTCTTAACTGTAACTAGCTGACACAATAAAGTTGTAAGCCCTACAGATTTCAAACGTGACCTAACTCGTTTCAGGTTAAGTGTTTTTGGACCTAAAGTGTGTGTGAATATTCAGACTAAAGTAAACTAAAGTGAAGCCCCCTGAAAGCAGTCCCAAAACGGACCTACGTCATGCTTGTTAAGGTATATTTTTGCTTATTCGAACACGAGCTTGTCGCTGCCCGCTTTTTTTACAGAAAAATCATAACATACCTTCACGACTGTATCCCAAACGGGGTAGTATGAGGCAATTCATGGTGAATGGAACACTCAGAAGCCCAATTTTCACCAGTGGTATTAGAATCCAACGTGGTAGACGGTGAGCCTTATGCCGTTATTCGGGCTGAATTGTTTTTTTCATCACCGTAAAAACAATGACCACAAAGATTTTGGCTCTGGCCAGATTTAAACTCTGTCCACACGATACACGATCCGAGCCGGGGTGCTTAATTCCTAGGCCACGACGCTCTGTTACAGATAAAAATATACCTTAATTCGCAAAATATAAGTCCTTATTACGACTGTGCTGGCCGAGAGCTGGTCATATACATGCGTTGAGGTTGAGGCGTTAAAAGGACTCCTTAAAAAGTAATGAAAGGACCATTTTGCAGTCCGCCTACAACTTTGACACTCCTTAGCCAGGTGTTGGGGCCCGTGGGCGAATGTTTGCATAGGGCTGCCACTTCAATAAATGTAAATATATGCTATAGCGTTAAAAAAGAGTAATCATGTTTAAGGTTCTACAAATATTAGCAACGTAGCAATGTCGTAACCGCCAAGCGTTATCCAAGATGGCGCCCAACGTGGTACCTGGCGCCCAGCACGATTTCTATAACTTCATAAATGACCGAAAATTGCTCATGGCAAAAACCCGTCACCAATGGCAACATCTACTGTAATTCCAACCGCGGCCGCCCCAACAGGTAAGGACCTTCAAATATTACATAAATATTTCTCTAACTGTTAGCTTAATTAAAAGAACTTACATAAATGTCATGGACACATAAATTATTCATGTTCTCATTTTATCAACTGAAATAAGTATTTTTATAGATGGATTTTTACTTCGTCTATACCGGATGGTTCAGGGGGTCCGTTGGCTTGTTCGTCACCAACGTAGTAAAAAACACCTCATAACGGAGCTACCGATGGACAGTGATTGAGTCATCGGTACAATCAATGAGTGGTGGCCTAATCATCAGGCTTACTAAACGTAGGTGGGTGATTATCAACAGACTATATCTAGATTATATCTAAAGATTTTAACTAAGTGAAAATGAAATTTATTTAAATAACTTTCATTTCACAACACACATTTCACAATAAAATATTTGTATTGAAACCAAATATTTGTATTGAAATTAAATATTCATTTCAAGGTCATCATACAAAGCAGTCAGTATTTTTGTATGAAAAACAAGTTTTAAAAAAATCCACATACACAGTTACTATATCATAAGCCATATCGTTATTGTAAGTCTTTTGATTGGGTATGATGTTTGAAAAAACAAACATAATAATAATAATATATTCTTTATTGCACACAAAACTTACAGTACAGAAACAATTTACAATAAATGAAAGTACAATTTGGGCGGCTTTATCGCTAAAAAGCGATCTCTGCCAAGCAACCCACAAGCAAAGGAAATTTGGCGAAAAGGGCAAGTAAGTGCACCAAGAAAAATAATAAATAAAATAAGTTTAAGTATAAATATCTACACAGTATAGGACTAGGTTTATATATTCACATGACACATACATACTATATATAAAAAGTAGAAACAAATGTGACGTTATTTAAACAGACAATAGCAATCAGCTCAGTTGCAACTAAAACGATCAGGAAATATAAAGGATAAAGAAGAAAAAGGAAGAACAACAAGGACTGATGTCAAAGTGCAAGGAAATGTGCTTTGACCCTTGCTTTAAAGATGGATAAGGATTGGGACTCTCTGATTGATAGGGGTAAGGAGTTCCATAAACGTATGGATTTCACAGTAAATGACTGTGTGTAGGAGTGGGAAGAATGAGGAGGGAATTGAAGGCGGAGTTTCTTGGAAGAACGCATTTCTCGTCCACGGATGGGATACAGAAATTGGAACCGCTCCTTGAGATAACGGGGTGACATTGGGTTGAACAGAATGTTATATAGAAGGAAAAGGACATGAGAGTCACGGCGAAGACGAATGGGAAGCCAGTTTAGCTGGGCCCGATACTCGGAAACATGGTCGTACTTGCGAAGTCCAAAAATAATGCGAATGCAAAAATTTTGAAGCCGCTCAAGTTTATTTAGGAGATTCTCATTAAGGTCTAAGTAGCAACAGTCGGCATAATCTAGAATGGGAAAGAGTAAGGCTTGTACAAGAGCAATTTTGGTGGGTATTGGCAGAAAATTACGAAGTCTACTTAGGGAACTAGCAGAAGCAAACATTCTCCTGCTGACCTGACCAACTTGAGTTGTCCAAGCCAACGTACTGTCAATGTGTACTCCTAGGTTTTTCACTTCCTTACTGAACGGAATTTGAACACCATCAAACACAATTGCTGGCAAAACACTCCAATCAATTCTAGCAGTTAGCCACGAACTACCAACAATCAGTGCTTGAGTTTTTGCAGGATTAACTTTAAGCCCGAACGACCTGCTCCAATTAGAGATCTGTTCCAGGTCAT
Organism: Udea olivalis; assembly: GCA_947369235.1. Taxonomy (NCBI): domain Eukaryota; kingdom Metazoa; phylum Arthropoda; class Insecta; order Lepidoptera; family Crambidae; genus Udea; species Udea olivalis. The sequence continues at coordinate 20,936,811 of OX376351.1, read as the reverse complement.
CATTTAAGGTCAGAACGACGTTTGGAAGTTCAACAAGGCTGCCTTGGGAGTAGATTTGGAGATCGTCTGCATATAGGTGGTAAAAAGAAGAGATATTATTGGTTATCGAATTAATGCAAGTAGCAAAGAGAAGAGGGGACAAAACGCCACCTTGCGGTACACCGGCACTAACGTCGCACCATGAAGAGAAAGAATCCTCAGCCCTAATGCGTTGCCGGCGCCCATGCAAGTAACTATGAAACCAGTCAATTACCATTGGAGATATATTGAGAGAACGCAACACGCCGAGTAGGATGTCAAGATCAACAGTGTTAAAAGCATTACTGAAATCCAGCAGAATTAATACGGAAAGGCATTTAGAGTCCATGCCAAAGCGAATGTCATCCGTGATCTTGACAAGTGCAGTAGTCGTACTATGACCGGGACGGAAGCCGGATTGGAAATTATTTGGGAGCTGGTTCCTAGTCAAGAAACCACTAAGTTGCTGGTGAACAACGCGCTCTAGTACTTTTGACAAGAACGGTAGGATGGATATTGGACGATAGTCAGTGTATGCAGTAGGTTTGGATTTTTTTGGGAGTGGTATTATTTGCGCATCTTTCCACAATTTTGGAAAAATACCGGTGGTGAGGGAATGGTTGAGGATACGGGTGATGACAGGAGAAAGGAGATCAAGAAGGGGTATAATCATTTTACGACTAATGCTATCACTACCCACCGCATCAGAAGCGATAGAGTGAACGATCTTCTCAAAATCACAATCGTAAATTTGACTAAAAGTAAACGACATGTAGTCAGGTGCTGGAAGAGATGAAAGTTGAGTAAGTGTGTTAGACTTTAAAGTACTATCAATGCAAGTAGAAGAAGAGAAATGTTTATTAAGAAGGTCGACATTTACGTCATTTGGGATAGAAGCTTCACGGGTTCTTCCAATTCCAATAGACTTAAGAAATTTCCAAACTTTTACTGGATTTCCATTTTCTACAGATTTATGAATATGGCGTCGTTGAGCGTCCCTACACAACCTATTGCAGCGATTCCGAATAGCTTTGTATTTATCCCGGTTTGTCTCAGATGGGTTCAATTTGTAGTGACACTTAGCTGAGTTCTTTTTGTCTCTTAGTGCCTTTAGCTCATCAGTGAGCCAGGGTGCAGGAGAATGTTTGATTTTGACTGAACATACTGCCAGACCTCTAAATTTCAGACAAAGTACTTTATCCTATTAGCCACGGAGGATTCTTGCCACCCATTTGGTATTTTAATAAAATTATTTACATTTCCTCAAGTGACAGCCCTTACATTAGTCACTGTCAGCAAAATCAAGAGCGTTGTCGGTCTGTTAGGGCTGCGTAAGCTGATAGGCTCGTTGGGGGACAAATGACAGCGGATACTTCCCCAAGTGCTATATTTTTATACAGTCTGGTTACGATAAAAGCTGCTACTTTTATTTAATTGCGTTTTTTAGGCCTGTTATTAGTGCCATTTTTGGTGGAGCCTCGTAATTTTTATGATAACCTTTTTTGTCGCTGGTATTTAATACCACTCTCACATTAAATTAGGCCGATGAAACGTTTAACCAACAAAAACGTACCTATACAATAAGGTAATCTAGCTGATTAATGGGGTGGGGAAAAGTTTCTTCGCATTTTTTAAGAAAATTCAAAACATTTTTTAATATAGTTTATTTACATTTAACTAAAGTACCTATATTATGTAGGTGCCATTTTGTTCGATTACTTTTGCCATCTTGTAGGTAGGGACATGATTCCATTGCTATAGGAATTTGAGGCTTCTGATCAAAATAACGTGACAAGTGGTTCTGGCAGTCCTGTCGTGATGTTAACCTGACACTGCCTAAAGAATTCTGAAGACCGAAACAGGTGGAAATGTGAAGGTGCAAGATCAGGACTATACGGCGGATGCATTTACACCTCCTAGCCAAACTCTCTCAATTATTGCTGAGTGGCTAAAGATGTGTGAGGTCTAGCATTAGCGTTATCATGGTGAAAAACCACACCCTTTCTTTTTATAAATTCCAGCCGCTTTCTCTCAACTTCTTGCTTTAATCTCATCAGTTGTTCGCAGTAGAGTTAAGAATCGATGGTCGTGCCTGGTGGTAACAGCTAATAATGCTCACATTGTCGCGAGTTGACCCGGGTTTTGCCACAGTCTGTGAAGCCTGACCGGCCGTTGACCACGACCTTTATCGCACGTTCTTTTCGTACGTGATCCACTTTTCATCACCAGTTACAAGTATCAGCTTCTTCAAAAATGGTTCGGTTTCATAACGTCGTAATAAAGAATCACAAATGAGTACACGGTTCATTGGGTTTCTTTCAGTGAGGTAGGTACCCAAATATCGAGCTTTTTTGTGTACCCAGTTTTTTAAAATGCACCAAAACTGTTTTATGGTCAATTCCCAGTTGATCAGCAACGTCGTAACTACTGATATACCGATCTTGCTCCACTTTTTTAAAAATGGCATTCATTTTATCCGTAATAGGGAGACCAGAGCGACGTGCATCTTTGACATCAAAATTTCCGGATTGAAAACGCATAAACCAAAGTTGTGCTACTCTCACAGACACTGCACTAGGTCCATAAACATCGCAATTTTTTTCGCGCCTTGCGTTGCATTTTTACCTTTTTGTAGTGAACTTTCAAAATGTATCGAATTTATTCATTAGATTCACTTATCTTGTAAGAAAGTAAGAAAACAAATGAAAATCACACATTTTCCTAATTTGAATTTGGAATTATCTTCTTTAACTTCTTCTACTATTCGTTTATGCGTATAACTATTCGACGACACGATTGTCGTAGTGCGCGGTTTCTCGCCTTTAATTCCGTTGTGTCCCGGGTTCGATCCCCGGTCAGGTCAATTCAGGAAATGGTCTTTGGCCTTTTTTCAGGAAATTGGCCTCTGGGTGTGGTGGGAGACGCCCCTGGCTTAATTCCTTGTCTGTTACCTCGTAGCAGGAGGATATCTATCCCTACTTCGAGACCAAGACAAAAGGTGTATTGTCTAGCGCATATTTTTATATTTATACATACATACATACCATCACGCCTTTTTCGCAACGGGGTAGGCAGAGACCACATTTTTCCACTTGCTACGGTCCTGACACACCTCTTGCGCTTCTTCCACTCTCATTAATCCTTTCAGACATGCTCGTCGATTTTGGGTGATCCTGACCTGACCTTTTCTGAGCACGTCTTGAACTTGTCCTAAGTACGTCCATCTAGGCCTTCCCCTTTCAACAGCTCCATCCACCCTCGCCTTGTAAATTTGTTTCGTTAATCGCCTTTCATCCATCCTTTCCATATGCCCAAACCATCTTAGCATTCTCATCTCAATTTTTGTGACAACATCCTCTTTCACACCACATCGCTCTCTTATTATGCTATTCCTTACTTTATCACTCAATGTCACTCCTGTCAAACTTCGCAATGCTCTCATTTTCACTGCATTTATCCTACTTTTATCCTTCTTTTGCCATACCCAACTCTTACTTCCGTACATAAGACACCTTCTGGCTGTTCATAAAGGCATGTAGGGCTCTATTTAACATATTCCCTGCATTCACTCTTCTATCAATATCACCCTCATGCCTTCCATCCCTCGTGAACCTAGTCCCCAGATACACAAATTCTTTCACTTGTTCTACCTTTTCACCTCCAATTAAAACATCACATTCTGTCATATCCTCATCTCTTTCAAAAACCATGGTTTTTGTCTTACACTTACGTTCACTTTCATACCTCTCGCTTCTAACGACACATTCATTAATGTTGTAACGATGCCGTTTCCCTTCAGTCTCGTGGACGTGACAACCTTCACGATCGCTGGAAACTTCATAGTTTAACTGCTGGCCATTAAAAGTATTTTGTACTTGTTTTCAAATTTGATTCAATTCGATTTTTGTTTCGCATTGCATGCGCAGCTTTTTTGATTCAGTCCTACCAAAACCATCGAACTGAACCACAGATTAACAATTTAAAACATATGGCGCCCGAACAAAAAATCGAAGATATCTCTTCTCTGCAGCTCGAAACCACGAGTGAAGAATAATATTTGTTATTTCCAGTAACTGAAAAAGAAGATAATTTAGGACGTTTGTGCAATTTATAATGTGTGTTTAAGCGTGGAACTTATTTAGTGCATTTACCCTACCCTATTTTGTGTACTATCATTCATCCCCATTTCACTACACTATACCATACCGTTTTCACAACCAAATATACTTCAATCACTATACACACATTTTACAGACAATAATACGATCGACGCTACTACTGCTGGTTACAAATGTAATCGGTTCCCGATGCTTTAGTAGCGGAAGCATTACATTCACAAATTTATTACCTACCCTTACTTATTATCCCAAAGATACTTTCAGTACCCTTTACTTTATTTACACCACAGCCCTACAGACGTCACCTACTCTACGGCTTGTCTAACCGACAGCTACATAAACCTTCGAGGTTTTGGAGTTTAAACCCTTGGTTATTCCAAATCTCGTTTGTTACCACATCCTTGGCTTTGGAGAGTATCCTTAACTAAGATACTACACGCTTAGCTCGTATTTCTTTAGGTCTTCGAGGCCGACTAAGTTTACGCAAGCTAAGTATACTTACAAACATTACATACATCGAATAACAAAATATTTTTTACCAAATACACCACTCTCCAACTTATTTTCGTACTCCATCAATTTATCTTACTAGAATTGAACAATAATTTTTACAATAATTTCTAATCATTACTATTTTCAATAATAAAACGTCAACTTCGCTTGTAAGCTGACATTGTCAGACATTGTCACGCTTTTTATCTTCAAATCAAATCATTTTCTTTTTTCAAACTAAGAAAAGGTTTTATACCTTATTATAATACCAGTTGTACACCATGGATATTTTTCAATTGAACAAACCAGAAATTATTTATGAACTTAGATTACGTAACGCAAATTTTCAACCAACTCAAACTGCCGTTGAATTGCGTGAAATCCTATCCAATATCTTATCAGAACCAAATACATATCCACCATCGTCATCAAGCCCCTATAATTTTACTCTCGATGTGGATGAAATAAAAAAATGCTTGGATATTATAGATATAACAATATCTTCCTATCCTACTAGGAAAGCAAAACTTGCACCTTATATTATTCACGTTCGTAACCGATTGTCTTTAATAGAAATCGACACCGAAAGTCCAACCCAAGATATTCAAATTTATAAATCTCTTTGGGATCAATTAAAAACACACGAACAACACTTCCAAACTCTCGAATCACCACCATCAACATCTGTTTACCATTCAACAGTTTCTATTCAGTAAACCGCTATTCCTAATTCATTTTTTGATACGCTCACACAAACGTTATCAAATATTACTAACTCTCGACCGAACACAGAGATTAAAAAATTTACCTTTACTGGCGATGGCTGTCCCAGGGAATTCATCCTGAAAGTGGAAGAATTTGCAACTGCTAGAAATATCAGTCATAATACCTTATTCAACCACATTTACGATGTACTTTCAGGAATAGCTTTGGATTGGTTCAGAGCCAACAAAGATACTATTAGAGATTGGGAAACTTTTAAAAAATCTTTGTTCAAATATTTTGAAATCACAGATTATGATTATAAACTCAAAAAAATTATAGATGCACGCAAACAAAAAATTAATGAAAGAGTAATTTTTTATTTTGCAACGATGGAGTCCTTGTTTCATAAACTCCATGAACCACTTACTGAAAAGCAAAAAATAGAAATTTTACGACGGAACTTAAAACCTGAGTTCGGTCAAAGATTATTACCTCATGATTTATCCTCAGTAAATACATTGCTTGAATCTTGCAAATGGTTTGAGAACTGTCTAGAAGTTTCTGATACAGACTCTAATAATTTAACTTCGAAACAAAAAAGTTTTTCAATTTCTCACAACTTCGATGTTGATACACAATCACATACCTACACACCTCAAACACTTATTCATACAGTTTCTACCACTAAACAACATAAATACTTTTCTTGTCCTCGTTGCCGAACAGATGACCACAACTTAAAAGATTGTACTAGTACTAATAAAGTTTGTTTTCGTTGCGGTAACCAAAATGTTATTTTTACTAATTGTCCAAAATGTAACAATAACCCTCCAAAAAACTAATAAGCGAGGATCGTAGTAAGTCGAATTTTAACAAATTAGATTGGGACAATTGGCTAAATACTATTAAAATATTTTTTAAATCTTATAAAATTACTACGCTCCTCTTTGCTAATACTACTGATACTGAACGTCCCTACATTAATATTAACGTTAACGGTTTACTCTTATCTGGATTATTAGATAGTGGTAGTGCAATCACTATTTTAGGGAATAACTCTCATAAATTATTGCTTCAACATGGTTTTGCGATAGAACATAACAACATTATACACGGAACGGTTGCAAATGGTCAACCCATACGTTTCATTGGTTATATTAACTTACCTACTATATATAATAATCAATTTTCTAATATTATTGCTCACATCATACCGAACATATCTGAATCATTTATACTAGGAATTGATTTTTGGAAAGCTTTCAACCTAGCTCCCCAAATCCTTTCCAAAATTACTATCCATAAATCCTCAAACGCTCCAACTTTCCTAATCAATACTACTGATATTAAATTGAATAATTATAACATTTTTTCCGAAACTCAACGCCTAATTTCTGATACCATCATTCAAAATTTTAAAAACATTTTTACTGAAACTTTGCCCCTTGGGAAAACTCACTTAGCTGAACATCACATTGACACGGGTGACCACCCTCCAATACGTCAACGATGTTATCGCTTATCTCCTGAAAAACAAAAAGCTCTTCGCCAAGAAGTAGATAAAATGTTAGAATTAGATGTGATTGAACCTTGCGAAAGCCCTTGGCTTAACCCAGTTATTATCACCCCTAAAAAAGATGGAACTTGGCGTTTCTGTGTAGACAGCCGTAAACTAAACGACATTACTAGAAAAGATGCATATAAATTACCTTTTATCTCAGATATTATTGATAACTTGAAAGACGCTAAATACTTGTCTTCTATTGATATTGCTAAAGCCTTCTGGGAGATCCCTCTCCGGGTTGAAGACCGTCCCAAGACTTCTTTTCACGTTCCTGGTCGCGGAACATATCAATTTAAGGTTATGCCTTTTGGTCTCACCAACGCACCCGCAACTCAGCAAAGATTCATAGATAATCTTCTTTGTGACGTTGACAGTTCCGTATTCTGTTACTTGGATGACATAATTATCATTAGTAAAACATTTGACGATCATATTAACCTACTAAATAAAGTTTTCAGTAAATTAAAATCAGCTAACATTACTGTTAACTTTCCAAAATGCGCTTTCTTTCGTAACGAACTTAAATATTTAGGCTATGTAGTTAACGACATAGGTTTACATACCGACCCCGACAAAATTAAAGCAATTCTAGATATACAACCGCCTAAGTCTATTAAAGAAGTCAAAAAATTTCTCGGTACAGCAAGCTGGTACCGTCGTTTTATACCAAATCTCAGCACTCTGGCTGCCCCTCTCACTAGATTAACTTCAACCAGCAAAAAAGCACCTCCTTTTAAATGGCTTCCTGAAGCAAACAATGCATTCAATTTAATTAAACAAGCTCTAGTTTCTACCCCAATCTTAACTTGTCCTGATTTTTCAAAACCTTTTGCTGTTCACTGTGATGCATCAGCATACGGGTTGGGAGCAATGCTCACACAGGATTTTGATGGGATAGAGAAACCTATTGCTTATATGAGTAAATCCCTTACCCAACCCCAAAGGAATTATTCAATCACTGAACGCGAGTTATTAAGTGTCATAACTGCTCTAGAGCATTGGCGTTGTTATTTAGATAACGGTCAAAAGTTCACTATCTATACAGACCATTCTGCCCTTCAATGGTTTTTACGACTCGATAACCCCACAGGTCGACTAGCCAGATGGAGTATCCGTTTATCCATGTTTAATTTTGAAATAAAACATAAAAAAGGTAAAGATCATCTAGTACCAGATACCCTATCCCGTATAAAAACCATTAATGCCATCAACATAAATATTTCAAAGTCCAATGATGATTGGTATAATACCATCTTTTCTAAATGTAAAGCTAACCCATCTTCAACCCCTGATTATTCTATTATAAACAATAACTTATATAAATATTCAAGATCTAATACCCCATATCATTCTGAGTTTTCTTGGAAATTAGTTGTTCCTTTAGAACTACGAGATTCCCTTATTTCCGAAAACCATTCTACGCCTACGACAGCTCATTTCGGAACTTTCAAAACATATCACCGCATCAAAAATAGCTACTTTTGGCCTGGCATGTATAAAGACATAGCTACATATATATCCAAATGTGAAACTTACCTTGCCTACAAACACCAAAACCAACACACAATTGGTTTGATGGGTAAACCTAAACATTGTTCACGTCCTTTTCAATGTTTATCAATTGATTTAATTGGACCATTACCATTTTCTCGTAAACTTAACAGATTTATTTTTGTAGCAACTTGTTGTTTTTCTAAATATTGTTTATTATATCCTATTAAACGTGCTACATCTTCAGTCATTAAGCATCTTCTTGAAAATCTAGTTTTTATGACCTATGGTATTCCTGAAACAATTATTTTAGACAATGGCCCTCAAATGATAAGCAATGAAATCACAGATTTATTTAAATCCTTCAACATACCCAAAGTACACTATACTCCACGCTATTGCCCACAAGTAAATACAGTTGAACGTTAAAACAAAACCATCATTACCGCAATCGCTTCATTTGTCGATGACGATCATAGAACATGGGATATCCATCTCAGCAAAATTCAGTTTGCAATTAATTCGGCTGTGAACGAAACAACCCATTTCACGCCATCTTATCTAGTTTTCGGTCGTGAACTTGTCACATGCGGTTCTATCTACAACACCGACACAACAGAAGATGCCATTCTAGCACCTAAAGACAAATATTCTGAGAACATTGGTTTACTTAGCCCAATATTTTCAGAAGTCCAAGCTCGTCTCTACAAATGTCACCAAACTAATGCTCATTATTATAATAAACAACATCAACAATTAGAATTCAACCAAGGTGATATTGTCTGGAAACGGAATTACCCCATTAGCTTAGCTGATAAATATTTTTCGGCAAAATTAGCACCTAAATTTATTAAATGTAAAGTCACAAACAAAGTTTCACCTCTCATTTACGATCTATCGGACATGTCCAATAAACCATTAGGTCGTTGGCATGTAAAAGACATTAAACCTATTCCAAAATTAAGATAACTATCGATCACCGTATTCTCTAATTTACCATATTTTCTTTATATAATTACTTATTGATTTATTATAATTTATTATTACTTTAAGCGTGACGCATGTCACTTAATCTCTTGATTTATATAGGTACTGTTTTTATATACATCTTCATCCTTTCGGCTAACCATTAACTACCATGTCAATACGTAATTTTGTACATATAAGATTATTATGTTTTATTATTTTTTTAAAAACGACTAGTCGTATTTCCGGCTTTAGTCATTAGTCATTTTTTCTATGGAGCGGATAACAACTCCTTAAATAAGCCTATGTTATAGTAATCGTCGTATTTTTCCCTATGGAGCGGATAACAACTCCTTAAATAAGCCTCTGTTATTTTCTCCCTAGTAGGTGGACTACAACCAACTTACTTATTACCTTATTAGTAATTACTTTTAACAAGTACTTACTTATTAAAGTCTCTAACGAGATTCAAATCTTATCTTTTGACCATATTAAGGTTAGTAAACTTGTACATTTTTAAGACACTTAACACCAACACTTACACATGACATTCATCACACACATAAAAACTAAACATGATCACCAAAAGCCAGCGGGTGGTGACTGGCATATTTAAATAAGCCTGCACTAATCTGGGTTAGTTTCATGAGAAACATCTTCTATTATATAAGATTTCTCTACTTGACTGATGCCTTAATTCAAACTTACAGAATTAAGACTTTGTTAGATACGACGGATGTTAGTATTTGAATGAAACCGAAACCAGCCTAGTGTAAATTTCTCACTGTAAAAAACATTCGTTTACCCAAAATTCTATCATGCACTTCCATTTAATTAATTAATAGGTTATTACTTATATTGTATTTTTTATAAAATAAGTGACTTGTTTGTTGACTTGTTTGTTGACTTGTTTGTTGACTTGTTTGTTGACTTGGTTGTTGACTTGTAACTATCAACTTATCTTCCAAATTTAACTTATTGTAAAAACGACATCGTTAACATAACCTTATTTTTTTTACTTAACTTTTACATAACTTAACTTAACTTTAACTTAACTTAACTTTAACTTTCAAAAAAAAAATCCTTAAAGATTTTTTTTGCGCCGGCCACCCCGGTATTGTAACGATGCCGTTTCCCTTCAGTCTCGTGGACGTTACAACCTCCACGATCGCTGGAAACTTCATGGTTTAACTGCTGGCCATTAAAAGTATTTTGTACTTGTTTTCAAATTTGATTCAATTCGATTTTTGTTTCGCATTGCATGCGCAGCTTTTTTGATTCAGTCCTACCAAAACCATCGTACTGAACAGTTTGTGAGCATTTTACCAGATTACCAGTTTAAGTATAACTTACTTGATGGTGTATTTTTAAATACTTTAAATAACCAATTATTGTAAACAGTTAAAACAGTTATAAGTAACAGGAACCCGTGTATCGGGTTTTTCTTTCCTACCTATACTTTTACCCTATTTAATAAACAAGTCACTGGATTGGCTGATCTTTTATTAACTATTCCACAACTACATCTACTCTTAAATATTGTGTGACGAATCCTGGCGCTTCGGCTCCTATATTGCTGGCGACGACGCCAGTATGACTTGGTCATCACCGTATAGATTCTAAAGAGTTGTTGAAAAAAAAACGTGAATCATTTACTCCTGTACTCTGTAATTTCATTGATTTAGCAAGATAGAGTTTGTTCATGGTTTGAGTTTGACTCTTTTTTAATATTTATATTTAAAACTCATGCAATTTTACCCCATTTTTGAATTTTTGGCAGCAATTTACTTACCTGTTTAACTCAGATTTCTGTAAATAGTTTATAGACGTTTCTAGCAAGGTTTATTAGGTTTTATTTTTATTTCCTAAACATTCGTTCACTCTTCTAGAGGTTGAAATAAATATTTTAATTTATTTGGTATAACATTTAATAGAACGATTTTTTTTAACATTATTTTACTCAATCGATAGTCATGTATTTGCAAACAAAATTATTCCGGATGTCGAAAGGCGCTTGCCTTAAAAAGTTGATGAAACAACGTTGGTTTACAGCAAAAAATACACAAGACTAATTCGCTAGGGGGCTGACTCTCGTTCAACTCACAGCCGAAGTTTCGTGCACTGTTCCGTTTTCACTACAGATTGCACGGGTATGCAAGAGCAGGATAGCGAACGAAACTTCCGCCGTAAGTTGAACGGGAGTAGGGCCTCAGGACTGTTAACGGCATCGATAGCTAAGTTAGAAGAGCAGGCTCCTGGAAGACGCGAGGTTCGTGTCCCGAAAAAGCTCTAGAATCAGGTAGTTTTTTTCCAGGTTTTATCTTTAGTTTTGATATCTTGTCACTGAACCAAAAAATATTCAAAGTGACTATGCTCAACTGTCGAAATACCCAGCAAACTCGTGGAACCACTTAAAAGTTTGCCCCCAACAGTTTGTTTAAATGTTAGTGTATTTTACGTGGCGCTGAGTTCGGTGCATTTAACGAGTTAGAACTAGTTAAAGTAATTAACTAATCCAAACACTTTGCTGGAAAATATACCCGGTATAATGTTACCTGTAACTTAATATAATTATGAGATGTTAACTTACTAAAGCATTAATTTTGATTGTCAGATACTTACGACTAATTCTGGGGGCCTACTCGCGATCGAAATATCCGTAGTTTCGGTCAAAAAAACATGTCAAAAAACCTACGAAAATATGATTTTCTTGAATATTTATTTGTGTGTGGTAAATAGGTATGTTCGTTGGCATGATAAGTATATATAATTTATATGTATTTATGTAGTATATTATGATCTATATATGATTTATTTGAGTTCACAAATTGTATTAGGTATTTGTTAGTTTGAGTATTAGTAGGTTTAAAGTTTTAGTTAAGGAACAAATTTGCTGTTTGTATTTTCTTGCACCAAATTCCATACCTTGCACAGCCCAAAATTCGTATGTTATCTGTTAAACCTTGCGGTTGACTGGTAGAGAATGCCTCTCGGCATTAAGTCCGCCAATTGTACCTATTTTATAAATGTGCAATAAAGAATAAATAAATAAATAAATATCATATTAAAAAGTAAAAAAATCGTAACGGTTATTAAAATTATCCTCGCTTTTATACTAATTAAGACCATGTTAGTTTGCCCAAAACCAACGTCACCAGCCTTTGGGTCTACCATGACCACTTTGGCAGTTGATTGTCAACAGCCGTAAAGAACATTCATGTTATTAATACGTGTCTAGTAAGTTGCTAAGCAATGATTTTGAGCCCGGCGAACATTTTATTCCTTTATTTCATAAAGTGTACTGCACTGCCAGTATTTGACTGGCTTCTTACATTAACGAAAGTAGCCCTGGCAATATAGTCACATGACAGCAAGCATTTACAAATGATAAAATTTGAAATTATCTTATGTGTGATTTATCTGTTTCGTAGTAGGTAACTATTACGTAATCTGTAACCATAGTATGTAGTTATTATGGACAGAAGTGTAACAGGCTTTCAGGATTGCAGTGAAAGGAAAAAAAATTACAAGTAGAGGAAAAAAAAGTACACGGAAACACTACCTTTCTGAGAAAAAACTTTTTACGATGTAAGAAAATATACAAAGCTTGTAGAAAAAGATGAGTAGCAGGTAAAAGTTTGAAAACTGATTACTCACCCCTAACGTCTAATAAGTCACTTCTTATAAATTCTTAAAATATTTTTCGGCTCCCCTTCTGTATATAAATTTCCAAGTTGTAACCGAAAACTCTTTTACGAGGGCCTTAAAGGTAATTTTTATCTGTTGAAAACTACAGTTAAATTCAATAAGACGGCACCTTTGCTACTGTAACTTGAGAGTTTATTATTTATGGTTTTCTTCTTTTATAACGCCTTGGAAGTTTAAATCCAATTTTCACGGTTTACTTTGTTATTTTCTTGAAAATACTTTTTAGCCTAAACAGTGTTTGCGAGAGTTGGTGAGTTTAAATTTTGATGATTATTCAAATCGCGCCAGTAACGTTAAAATTTTATGTTTTGTTAGATACTTACTTACTCCTGTGGCTCAGCGACCCAAAGTGTGTCTTGGCCTCCGATACAAGATAGCGCCACCTATCTCGGTCCCCTGCGGTTTCACGCCAGTCTCCCGGTTGAAGCTCTTGAAGGCCTGCACCTACAGCGTCACCCCACCGGTAGCGAGGGCGACCGACCGGCCGTCGACCAACAGGTTTTCCGAGATATGCTTTCTTGATACTTCGATCTGAAGCCATTCTTTCAATATGACCGAGCCACCGAAGTCTGTGTGCTTTGGTCTCTCCGATAATGTTGGGCTCAGCCATCAGTTCCTCCAGCTTCTTTTTTTTCAGGATTCTCCAGTTTCCATCCTCTGTTCTCTTAGGTCCAAACATTTTTCGGAGTATCTTCCTTTCGACAACCAGCAACTTATTTTCCTCTTTGAGTGTTAGTGTCCAAGTCTCGCACCCTTACATGAGAATTGGTCGTATAACGGTTTTATAGATTCTCATCTTTGTTGTTCGGCTTAGGAGCTTGGACAACAACACCTTATGAAGTGCAGCGGTACACCTCAAGGCGTTCTGAATCCGGATGTCGATCTCTTCACCCCTGGTGTTAGTGTCAGTGATGGTACAGCCTAAGTATTTAAATTCAGCCACTCCCTTGTACGTAGTATCTCCAGCCTGTAGATCTTGTCGTTTAGCGCGTATATCTTTATAACGTCGCATGTGAAGATACTCTGTTTTATCGTGGCTAATTTTCAAACCCAGCTTTAAGGCTTCTTCCTCGAGGGTCTTAGCAGAAGTCTTAACCTGTGCACCGGTTTCGCCAAGCAAGGCCAAATCATCCGCATAGCCAATTACCTTATGCCTTCCATTCAGCTCTACCCCGACGTCTAGTGTCAACACTCGCCGTATTGCATACTCAAGAACCAAATTAAAAAGCATTGGAGACAGAGCATCGCCTTGCTTCAGCCCGGTAACAACCGGAAACTGCTCCGTCAATTCCCCCTGGACTCGGACCCTCATCATACTGTCTCGCGTGGCTACCTGGATCATATCCACAAGTTTCCTTGGGATGTCGAAATTCCTCAGGATAGTAAATAAGGCGTTTCGATCTATGCTATCGTACGCCTTTCACACCTCTTCTCCATAAGCTGTTTAAGGAGGAAGATCTGGTCGACTGTACTACGGTTCGGACGAAAGCCGCACTGGTAGTCCCCCACAATGGCTTCCGTGTATGGCTCCAGACGTTCGAGCAAAATATATGAAAGAACTTTATACGCTGTTGGTAGCAAAGCTATTCCCCGATAATTATTGCACCTTTTTCGACACCCCTTTTTGTGGATCGGGCATATGACCCCAACGTTCCATTCCACCGGCTGCTGCTCCTTATCCCAGATCATGCACAGTAGCTCATACAACTTGGACTGTGTCGCTCCTCCTCCATACTTCCATAATTCACCTGGTATGCCATCAATTCCTGGAGCCTTATTATTCTTAAGTCTCACTATGGCGCGTCTGGTCTCTTCAAAAGTAGGTGGTGTTAACTCGTCCTCATTGTCCGCTGAAGTGCGAGTAACGGGCTCTTCGGATGAGGGACAATTCAGAAGTTCCTGAAAATACTGGCGCCATTGCGATTTCACTTCATCCCTGTCCGTTAGCAAATTCCCACTGTCATCTTCGAGCCACTGTGCGATGGGTTGATAACCTTTCTTGAAGGATCTCACCTCTTGATAGAACTTCCTACTGTGGTTTGCTTTAATCAATGTTTCCATTCCCAGCACTAGATTATTCAGATGCTGTCTCTTTGCACTTCGAATATTTCTCTTCACCTCATGCCTTGCTTCCTGGTATTTATCTTCCCACTGCGCATCTTGTTCAGACAATGTTTTATATCTTCGTCTCTTTATGACTGCACTTTCACATTCCTGACTCCACCACTTCCCTCGTCTATGAATCTTTCTTGTCCCTAAGATTTTAAATGCTGCACGTTTAATTGTTGTTTGTATCGTTTCCCAGTTCTGATCTATATCCTCTTCTAATTTTAACCCATTAAAACTATTCCGGAGTTCCAATTGAAATTATCCCTTGATATTTGTGTCCTTTAATTTATCTATATTAACATGATCTTGTCTTTTAATTCTTACTACTCTATTCACTTTAATTTTTACTTTTGTTTTAATACCTAATAAGTAGTGGTCGCTGTCACAGTCGGCCCCTCTATAAGTTCGAACATCCTCAATTATGGTTTTGTGTCGATCGTCTATAAGAACATGATCAATTTGGTTGACCGTTGTTCCGTCTGGGGACTTCCATGTCCCTTTATAGATAGTTTTGTGTGGGTACATCGTACTCTTTACCACCATATCCTTAGATGCAGCAAAGTTTATGAGTCTCAATCCATTGTCGTTAGAGGTTTCATGTTTACTATGCTTACCTATCGTTGGAGTGAATGCGTCATCTCTACCTACTTTCGCGTTTAGGTCTCCCAATACCATTTTGACATCATAGCTTGGCAATCGTTCGTAGATTAATTCCAGTTGGTCGTAGAATTCATCTTTACTCTCATCTTCAGCTATTTCAGTTGGTGCATACGCACAAATGATCGAGAAATTCTGGAATTTTCCTCTAATTCGGAGAACAGAGATTCTACTAGAAACCGGCTCAAATCTAATCACATTCCCAATCAGTCTCCGCGCTACCATAAAACCTGTGCCATGTGTGTGCTGTCCAGCATCACCACCACTAAAAAATAATACAGAACTGTTATCTACGTTGCATTCACCTTTCCCCGGCCACCTAATTTCTTGTAAAGCCGCTATGCCTATGTTATATCGTATGAGCTCCTGATTTAGTTGGTATATTGCTCCGGGTCTGTAAAGGGAACGCACATTCCAAGAAGCTAATCGGAGGTCCCTGAATTCATGCCAATGTTTGTTAGTTGTGGGATCAGATCGGTTTTTATCTTTTCTCGGTTTCGTAACTTTGAGATTTTTCCGTGGAAGGGGTGTTAACCCGTCGCACAACCCCCGAAATGCTGGAGGACCACATCCTTCTTTGGTCAGCGAGTCCATCGGACTTAGCCAGTAGCTAGCTAGGCTGTACTACCGACCGTTCCCCCATCCGCCACCCGGGGGACGCTCCTCTACGCCGTGAGGCCCAGCGCGAGGAGGTTTTGTTAGATGAAGAAACAAAAACCTTCAGTCTCAATTGACACATAATTAAAGGTACTATTCGGAAGCACGCTGCACGTGCTGTCGGTAGTTGCAGCGTGCAGCTCGCTTTCAAATAGTACCTTTAAGCAAATATAACATTATCTTTTAATTCTTGACATGTGAACATTTTTTAGAATCAGTCCTAAATATACCAGAGTTTTGACAAAATTAGTCAGTTGTCATAAATGGCATAACCTAACCAACTTTTATTACGTGATGTAGCCACGAACGAAGTTAGCCAGTTTACTTTACCAGAAATAGTAGTCACAAGGGTTGTTGCATATTCAACTTAAGACTGTAACCTTTAGCTTCTGCAATTTCTATCTTAACATTAGCGCTATAAGGCCTACTGTTGGTATTTGAATATGTCAAGGCATTGAGATCCTTAATAAAATGTACTGGCGAAGCTCTCGTTTCGGAAACTTGGGATCACGAATACTGCAGCTGCTGCCTTTGAAACAATCCAATTTCATGCCTTTCTGACAAGTTTTCTTTGATCTGAATAAACTGTGTAACTTAAATAAATTTACTCTACAGTGGAGTTGATGAAATTTAATTTAATTGTATAAAATGCTACTAAGTTTCATTTTATTTAAATTTATAAGTTTTCTATAAAGAAAACTAATATTAATTTTATTATGGACTTTGTTTATTTTATTTACTACTGATAGTAATTTATTCTTAATAATTTTGATGTGGACATTCACTGTCATAGTTGACTTTATATTATTCAACTCAAACTACTATACAAAAAATCTTTAGACATGAAAAATACCATCAAGGTTTGAAGAACATATTAAAAAATGATTTAAAAAATTTAATAAAATTTAAATAATTTATTCTCAGATATCATAGCTATTCAGAGTTGTTACTAATACATTTAATGGAAAAAAACTACTTAAATGTAAGTTAATATAAATGACAAAGCTAGGTCAAAAATAAATTCAATTCAATTCACTATATCCAAAATTCCATTCAATTTGATAATATTAAAAAAAAATGTGCACTGTTATCAATTTACCATAAATTACGATTGCTAAAAACATTCCAATTTAAAACCTAAGGTCAAAATCAAATTTAGGGTAATACTTTAGGTCGTGGGTTCGATCCCCACCCATGACAAATATTTGTGTGACGAACATTTGTATTTGTTGTATGTCTGGGTGTTATTATCTATTTAAGTATGTATATAGAAATATTTAAGTATGTTTATCAGTCTCTGACGCCCATATTACAAGCTCTGCTTAGTTTGGGGTCAGATGATCTTGGTGTGAATTGTCCCAGATATTTATTTATTATTATTTATTATTTACTTACGGCAAGTACATATAACGTAGATGTTAAATGGACGTAAAACTTCTCAGTGTAATAAACCAGGTCAAAGTCAACCTGAACTTGACCTAACCCACATAAAGCCTGATATATTGTTTTGCATTCCGGCCTGAACTGGAGTGAACCAGTGTGAGCCAGATTTTACCCAAACATTAAAGAGATACAGATGGTCCTTTACACAAGTCTTGGAAATATCCTTAATGCATTTCACAGCCTGACATCAGCACAAGGACAATAATGTGGTGAATATGATTTGCTTATAATAAAATCGGTCTAGTATTTTTGGAGTTTGACCAATACAATCAACAAAATATCAAACCTTTGCCCTCAATAGTATTATTAGTGTAGATAAATAAATTTGTATATTTTTTTAAGCATTTTACAATGCTCTATTTTATACACAAAAATCGACCTGATTCTAAGGACTTAAGCGGGATTCGAACCCACAAACTTGGCTTACAACGCAAAATACATAAGAAAAATTTGCCAGGTCTGTTAACGGCCTCGGTAGGGTTCGAATCCCGCTTGAGTCCCTAGGATCAGGTCAAATTTTTCTAGTTTCTATCTTTTGTATAAAATTAATTTGTGTTTTGTTTCCTTTAAATATTCATGAAACTAAATACTAATAAATCACAAGGATTCCGAAGGAATAACAACACGTACTCATACTTTGCTAACTTGGCGATGGCTCTTCAAACTGAGCTAGCTACCTAACATTTGTAAAATATAGTTTAGATATAATACGAAGTGAACCTTCTGTACTTTAATCGCCTATCTACTGCGGTCGCGCCATTTTTCACGCAGCTCTGAATTACCTCGGATACCCCTTTATCCCTTACGGGGCAAAACGGACCCGGCTCCTATATCATGTTTAACGCGAAAGAATCTGGTCTGTGGTCGTAATGGTGGAAAATGGTATTGTCTTCTACTAACGCTGGGTAAACTTAGTTTTGACCCGGGCGCTTTGCCAAGCTTGCGATCCTAAAGCTTTAAGCAATATCTCTTGGCATAATCTGGACGTCCATATTGGAATGATACCTTTACGTGTATTGAATAGAGAATAAGAGTACTGTTATGTTGCTAGTCGATGCTGCTGGCAGAGAGAATTCGGGTTCAAAATTCAGAAATCAAACGTTTTAATTTTGTTTGAAAACAAACTAAACATCTGTTCTGTGCATATGTTTTAAAACTTTTAAAGTATTTAATATCAGAATTCAGACACCAGTTATAGTATACACTCTGCTTAGTTAAATTTATGAGATCGTGGTTTAAGATGTCTATGTATCTTTCATAGGGAAGAGTGTATCTTTATTTTATAACACAAGGCTTACGGCCCGCCTGATGGTAAGCACTTACCGAAGCCTATGGACGCCTGTAACACCGGAGGCAGTACGTGCGCGTTTCCGACCATTTAGAAGATACCTATTAACTCCCCTCTCAAAGGACCCCATACTGTACTGTTATCTTATGGAGATGGAAGGAGTATTTTGATAGTTTACTTGAAAGGGATGATGCATTTTCAGAAATAGCTAAGATAACGCTGAGTTCAATGATGGCGAAGTATGGCAGGAGTGACACAGGAAAAGTATAATCAGAGAGCATTCTAGAGTGAAAGGGGATGTGGTCACTTAACATTAGATGGGATCTTAAGATGATTTGGTCATATGGAAATAATGGATAAAAGGCGATTCACGAAACAAATTGATAAGACAATCGATCTGTTGGAAGGGGAATGCCTGGACGGACGTACCTAGGACAAATCCAAGACGTTCTTAAAAAAGGTCAGGTGGAAGAAGCGCAAAATGTGTATCAGGACCGTAGCAAGTGGAAATATGTGGTCTCGACCTACCCCTTTGCCAAAAAGACGTGATGTCATGTATGTATGTATCAATCAGGAAAAGTCTTTTGATTTTAGTTTTAACGTGTACCAAAGTTGTCTGCAAATTAATTACTATTTATTATATCTGTTGATACATTTATTAAAGTAAATCATTCCAGGTTCTCGTATTGTTTAGTGTCTTAATTTAGGTTTTTTTTGAATTCTATACGTCAGTCTAAGTGAGCTTTAAATTGAATGGTCGCGCGAAGTTGAAAATTAAACTGACAGTATTTTCGGTTGTTTTCTTTTCATTTACATACTATACATTGCACGTAAATAACGTATTCTGGTTTATTTTTCAATAACATAAGCTTTTCCAAAAAAAAATATGCTTAATTTATTCTGATTTTTAGCAACTGTCTCGTTCCAAAATAAACCGGATAAAATTAGTTCGCCATTAAACTTGAACCACCAAGCTACGATTACATAATTAAGTCTACTATAAACACCTACTGACGTCATAATTAGCCCAAGTAGTTACAGATCAAACGCCGAGCGTCAGTAGACGGTCCGGAACTCCGGACGGCGTTGGAAGTCGATTACTGCCCGGATAATGCCTGTTGATGATTGTGCGTGTCACGATGGGCATGGTTAGTGCTCGGACTCTTTTACGCACTGGTAGAAAAACCGCGCGCGTTTATGGATATTTAAGATTTTCAAATGTAAGAGATTTTAAGGACATCTAAAAAATCCAAGTCAACCTCACCTACACGCGGTGCATCCTGCCGATTAACAAACCAGGCCCTGGCGGTTCTAAATACCTACCAACCCGCAGTGGACTAGCGTGGTAGGATATAGTCCACAACCCCCCCAAACAACATGATTAAATACGGGGGAGACCTTTGCACAGCTGTGGGACATTACAGGTTATATATACTTTTTCCTACTAGAACTTACTTATCATCATCATCATCATCCGTGCGGTCTATCCCGGTTGTGAACCCACACTGGTGTGTGGGGTCCCAGGGTCCGCCTTTCTTATTTTCTTGGCCCACTTCGCGCGGTCTTGTGCATCCTCAGTGGTGAGTCTGTTGGCACGCATGTCACCCTTAACGACGTCGAGCCACCGCTTCTTGGGTCGACCTCTTCTACCGGTACCTGGCGGGGGCGGCATAGCCAGACATTTGTTGCCCACGTAGTTTGCCGATCTCCGTGAGACATGACCATACCAACGAAGGCGGCACTCCTGCAGCTTGTCTGCGATGTCACGAACACGAAGGCTGCCGCGGATGTGGGTGTTCCGCACACGATCTTTGCGTGAGACTCCGTGACGCGCAGCTCCTGCTTGTGTCGCTCTAGTAACGGCCATGTTTCACTGCCATATAAAATGACAGGCCTAATGATGGTTTTATAGACCTGCCCTTTCAGCTTGATCGGCATTTTGGGGTCACAAATAACACCAGCCACCTCACGCCATTTAGCCCAAGCCGCGGAATTCGGACTCTGACGTCGCGGTCGATGTCCCCGGACGCGCTTAACACAGATCCCAGGTATTTGACACGGTCCGTGCGCTCGACTACGTCAACGCCTATGCGGACAGACTGGGTATCTGTGGTGTTGCAGGCCATGTACTCCGTCTTCGCTACATTAAGTTTCAGACCGCCGTTTTCAATTGAGTTTTTCCACTTATTCACCCGTTGTACCAGCCGTCCCCTGTCCGAATCTGCTAGCGCTATATCATCAGCATACATAAGCAACCAGGGTGGTTGCTCATGGTGGTCTAGGATGCTGTTTGACAGAACGTCTAATATTACGCTGAACAGAAACGGGCTAAGCACGGAGCCTTGGTGTACTCCTACGGTAATAGCGAAGGGAAACGTGTCACCAACCGCAGTCCTAACTATGGAACTGGAATCGTGGTACATGTCCCGGATAATGTCAATAAAGACTTCGGGAACGGCCCTGGACTGCAGCGCCCAGCCGATCATCTCACGAGGGACACAGTCGAAGGCCTTCTGCATGTCTAAGAAAAGTAGATGCAGAGGTGTATTCTTCAGTCTGCATCCCTCCATGAGCGTTCTCAAGGCAAATATGGAGTCCATGGTCTCGCAACCTGGTCGAAACCCATACTGACACCCCGAGATTGTACACTCTTGTCGGATCCGAGAGTCTACAATGCGCTCGAGGAGCTTCATGGTGTGGGACATCACCTTTATGCCACGATAATTGCTGCACTCCTGCACCGAGCCCTTGCCCTTGAAGACTGGCGTGATAATGCTCAGTCTCCATTGGTCAGGTATCTTCCCGGTGAGAAGAATGCGGTTAAAAAGGTGGGTAAGTATGCCCACACCACGAGAGCCCATCGATTTCCACGCTTCGATAGGGATTCCATCGGGTCCGACAGCTTTCCGGTTCTTTATGCGGCGAAGAGCTTACTTATAATATGACCAAAATTGACAATATGAGATAGGTAAGTAGTCCTTACTCCCATCAGTTTTTTACGTCACGCGCTTTCCTTATGCCATAGACGTTAATTATAAGCCTATCTAATCCAGGCCACTCTTAAAATATTATGTCTGGAGAGGATTATTTGATAGCAGTGGACTTCAACTGCGAATTTAATAATCACGAATATAACAAGCAATGTTTAATAGATATTTTAAGCTAAAATAAAACTGTAACATCATTTTGTATTTTGATGAATTAAAATGAAGGATCAAAAGATACTTCGATTCTCTCGCTATGTTTTTGTTTATTTTTATCGCATAAAGTTGTCCGCGATGATATTTTTCTACTAGATATTTGGATGAAAAAACTATAACAAGATATCCCTAGATTTATGGAATCCAATATTCAGTCTGTGCTTCACAAAAAAGTAAACAATAAAAGTACAGAAGCTACCAGTAGCTCTATTAATTAAATTTAAATAAAAAACACTAATATTAATAATGTTAAAAACAACGTGACGGGATACAGACACTATGAATTGATTTTTAATGCACATTAAAAACCACGGTACAAATTATTTGAGATAACGTAGTGGGGACTTGTTAAGTACTTTCTAAACCAACATTATAAAGAAAGGAAGAAAGAAATAAAAATTTGTCCCAACCATGCACAGGGACAAAATATCAAGTAAACAGTTACCTTATTAACTCCATCGAACAAAAAAACAAAACGGGCCATTCAGGCCCCTTTTTTTAGTAACGTAAGGAAATCCTCATGGATACCTCGCCGCCCGGGGTAATGACGAGGTTATGTCGGACTTCTACCGACTAAAACCCCACGGTACTCGACCTCAACACTTCGGCGGTGAGGCGGGGTCCCTTAAAAGTTTCCCTACGCCCCGCCGCCAGTGCTTCCCCGTATTGGGGCCCCCTCCAGCCGACCCCTCATTGAAAGGGGGAGGCCGCGGAAGTACCTGGAGCACACTGGTACTTCCGCCGTCGCGGTGAAAGCAGTGCATTGCGAGCAAAAGCAACCCCGTACTCAAGCCCGCTGGCTCCCACCGTACGCGGACCCTACTAGATCCACAACCACGATCCACCTAAAAGGTGGATCCGCTGCCGCATCTGGCAGTGCGGCCCCACCGAGCCGCAGTGCACAGGGGGGGCCAGCCGCGGATCACTGACCCCCTCCAAACGGTTGTGCACCGCGGCTCCCACCTCGCGCCCTAAGGCGCTGCATGGGCGCCCCTTTGGGCGGGCAGTGGTAGCACCATACCACCACCACGCCCGGCGGCAGGCAATGGGTGGGAAGTCCACCGCACTGCCATGCCTGAGCCTTCTTAGCTTTCCGGTGGTACCACCTGCCACCAGTACTAAGCCCCCCAGCCACGACAAGGCAAAAGCTCATGGGGGGGCCACTCAGGCCCCTGCCTCAGCATATGCCGCTGCAGTACAAGACTGGAGAGTCACTGGTATTCTGGCAGGGCCTGTGGACTGATCGTCGTTCACATGTTTAATAACATAGGTATTGTCACCTGTCAGCACGAGCTGCCCCAACAGACTTCGTTCTGTCAAATGTTTGACAGCTGTTGACTATCATCATATCTCGCCCGCTTTTCTCCGACTTGATTCACATATTGCACTTCTATATTTTCGTTGCTCCCTGGTCTTGAGTGCTAAGTATGCTCCTGGGTCCTCCCTGGGTTGGTACGTGACAATCGTTCAGTTCGTCTAGGCTGAATTTTATTCGAATGGCGTGCTAAGTAAAATTGTGAGACGTAAAATTATTTAGGATTTTATCGAATCTTCTTTATTGTGTTGTTTTAATTTTGTATGTGCAGCGATACAACTTAAATTGAATGACTTTGTCAAATGTTTTTGGTTTTCGACATTGTGGCCTAATAGCAGTAAATTTTACATTCTTTTCAAAATGCAAAAAGGCTTTTAGAATGTATTTTTATTAATTTATTTGATAAACATATTATTATTAGATGAAGACAAATAAAATGCTAGTTTGATTGCGTTGCCTCCGTAGATTTTTTTAATATAGTAGAGTATGATGTAAAGGTTCCATCATTCAGCATTTTAAAATCAGAATGTATGTAACGATTAAGAATCGCTTTTGATTTTGAAAGCCTTTTTAATATTAATGCAATTACCCTAACACAACTGGACGTGGTCACCGCAACACGAGCGCTAACTCCCATTAATTGGCCGACAATTGATCGATCACAATTTAAGGGTTAGTAATTAGAGGGCCTAAATGATCGACTACCTGAATATTGGCTAATGAGTTAATTATCTCTCCAATGTAAATTAAATTTTGATTATTTTGTGTTTTGTTCACGAACATTGTAGCTTTTTTTAGTACGTTACTCTAGCTTTTTTTTTTATAATGCCTAATCACTCCACTTGGATAGCGGTCGTGAGGTTCAGATATGAGGCTGAAAAGCACAGTACTGCAAGCAATCACAGAGCTGGTGATACTCTGTTCTGTTCTTCTTCTGTTCTGTTCTAAGTCGAGTTACACAATAACAGATTATTGTTAAGTAATGTTTTGAAATACTTCAGAACTGATTTATAATGATGCACTCAGCATTGCAGCGATCGCTCTGAAGTCACGCTGTATATAGTGGCGCTTAAGTCACGCTCCAGGCGCAGCCAAGCGTAGTTGCTTTTCGGTTTGCAATAGTACAGACGCGTTGACATCAACCTTTACCAACCATTGCAGAATGGGTCTGGAGAATGCAGCTTAGGGTGCTCCTATGTAAAACTTAACGTGAATGCGTGTGGACATCTGCAATGTTGTTTTCCTATTTAAACAAATTTCAAAACGCATCAGTCAGTAAGTAGCGCTTAGACTAATTTGGTTAACATAGTGCCCAAAACAACGAGCCGAAAAAGCCTGGTTCCTCGACATCGACCTGCGAATAATTTGCTATTAACGTTATACCTAAGGGTACAAATATTTTGTTTACCAAAATAAGTTTTGTGAACCTAATAATATTATAATATATACCTCAAAGGTATAAGTTACCCTTAAAAAAAGAAAAGTGGTCCAAAAAAAGAATAGTCTACAGTCTACCAAATATTGAAATCTTAAATAGTAAATTCGCTAAGCAAATAAGATGTAACTAGTATCTGAAAAAGTGATCCGTCGTCAACTGTAAAATGTAACCGTATGTCAAAATTAGTAAATGTTCACCAAATTTGACATACCTACCCAATTTACGCGGCAACGCTACCTAAATAAAGTTGGTACAATGCTTGCAGTCAAATGTTTTTTTTCGAGCCAAATATGGTCATTTAACCTTGCGGCTGATTATGAGTTATGCAGTATGCTGCGGCCGCACTATCGCGCTAGTGCGAAAATTTGCGGTGTCGACAGGTCTGGTCAAAAAATTCGTTCTAACGCGAATAATCTTCGCGAACACGAATGCTCTTCGCGTCGCTGTCGGTAAATTGCTGCTCATCAAAGAGTTTTGTCGCGATAAAGTTCGTGCGGTACACTACGCGCGCTTGCAGTTTGAACGTGTTAATCATGGATTGGAATACAAAATGAGAGGATATTAGTATTCATACAAAATTAGTAATCTTAACCAGTTTTATGGAACCCCATGAGCAAAACCACAAGAAAAACGATCGAAATCCCGTTCGGGCAAACTTAGTTCGGCAGCATTTGCTGTCAGTAAAATAAGGTTATTAACAAATGTTGACATTGACACGGCTCGTTCTGTTTATTTCAGCTATTTCCACAGCGTAATGTTTTACGGCATTGTACTTTGGGGTTAGGCAGCAGATATACAAACCATCTTTATCCTGTAAAAGCGAGCGAGCTTCGTGCACGGGCCTCACTCAGAGAGCTTTTTAAGGAAATTGAGATTCTTATATTGGCTTCCCAATTTATTTACAACTGTATTGTCTTGGTGAAAAAGAATATCAGTCTTTTCACAAAACACTGCGATATACACGCCAAAAATACTAGGAATAAGGATACAATTGCGCTTCCATTGTTTAAATTACAAAAAGTTTTGGGATCCTTTATGGGGCAAAGTGTACACTACTACACCAAAGTTCCGTGGGCAATTTTTATGTTACCGCTGCACAGATTCAAAAACCACATCAAATCTGATTTGTTAAAAAAGGGGTATTAAACTACCAATGACTACCTTTTAGATAAAAAAGCTTGGGATTGAAGCTCTCTGCTCAGTCTGGGATCAGTTACGTCTTGTAATACTTATTAATTAAATTCCGGACTTAAGTGTATTAATGACTAACAATTTTTATCTTTGGAATTGTATAGATGACTTGGTACAGCCTATTGTTTTATTATATTATATCATTATGAAGCTTTGCTATACTTGTTAGTTTGTTCTGTCTATTAATGTAAGAATTGAAACAGTTTTTTTTCTCAAGAAAAAAATTGTCCTTTACTAACCCGCATTGTAAAACCACAACAAGATTAAAAGAGTAACTACTGAGTTTCACGCCGGGGTTTCTCAGTAAGAATCAACTTCTCCGACGCGGTGGTAGAGTCGCATTGTGTTTGTATACTGTTTATTTATACATTCATATTATTATAGTATTTATGTCTATTACTTAGCATATTTTATGACTATTCAAAAGTACTGATTAAGTCTATTTAAATAAAGATATTTGAGTTTGAAATGAATGATCGCGACGTTCTAGATTATCGCGACGTCGCTAAGTTTTTCTTCATGTGGCCAAGCACTTTGTCATGGAGCGAACACGAAGTTTTATCGCGACAGCGCGAACACCCATCCACACGTTCAAGTATGGACGTAGCATTGAAACTTTTTTAGGTTTCCATTGGTGCGAAATATACAATAGTACCAACTCTTAAATATAGCAGGCCACATTGGCAGTAATTAGCACGAGGATGCATATTAATAAACTTTAAAATATGTTCATTGTATCGCAACGCAAAGTTTTAAATAGGAACCCTGTTTAATATCGGTACTAATTTTTGTCAGTTAAATAAATAATAAAAGCTATTTCAAATAGTTTTTTAAAGTAAGTGAACTCTTTTTGGATGCTGATATTTTATAACATAACAAAATGGGCATATTGAAATAACAGATATGAAAAAATTGGAATTTCAATTTTGATAAACATCAACTAAATGTGAGTTATAGATACATATTTAGGTGTTAGTTGCTTTATTAGGCCAACGTTGACTTAAATAAATGGGTACGTTTCAGTATTAAATAGGGTAACAAAATTTCGTGAACATTTACCAATTTTAGGGCAAAAAAAAAATTTTTTTTGGGTGTCACTCTTAAAATCAATTTGGTGAGCAGTTAAACATAAACCTATACCTCTACTAAGAATCACCTATTTTGCTCATTGTAAATTACCACCATGAGTACCAATAGCGCACTATCAAACTAACATCAAAAACTCAAAAGCAAAATCCTAAAACAGTATTGTAAGACTGTCTTATTTTTAATGATCCATGGGATAGCTATATACTTAGTCAATCAGCATTGTAAAAACAGCAGATAAATTTGAAAGTTCAGCCAAAATAGAAGCAAATACTTCGTAAGCGCATATCGCTGACTTAGTGAAGTGCGTGAACTGCCTAAAAGCTTTTCCGGTTATCGTCCAATGGTCGAAATTAGAGCTTTTGCCCATTAGTGGGGCCACTTCAAGCGGAATAGGGAGGCAAATAATAGCTCCGTAATAACTGAGAGCGTAAGAATGTAATAGTTATAAATAGAAGGTTTAGTTTTGATGGTCTGTTAGATTCTGAATAATATTAACAAGTAAATAGGTCAGAATACTATTCTACTGAGAAAAAGAAGTCTTTGGCCCATGTGCTCTTACCAAGGTATTTGGCATTAAACTAAGAAATCAAATTTTCACCTGATCCCCATGATGTCAGATATTTTTTCGTAGTTCTTTCTTGAAACCAAAATTTCATTTCACATTCTGAATGCAAAAATAATATAAAACTTTTAAATAACAAGTTTCAAAGACATTTGTGCTTATAATGAACGTTATATAAAACCAGAAAAAAACAATCATTTAAATGATTTTGACATAAAGCCCACCCGAAGACACAAAGACCAACCTTAAATATGTAATATCTTAGAATAATAGTATGATATAATACTATTATATCATACTATTATTTATGTGTTTCATTTTTTCTGGTTTTATATAACGTTATTTATAATCACAAATGTCTTTGAAACTTATTATTTAAAAGTTTTATATTATTTTTGCATTCAGAATGTGAAATGAAATTTTGGTTTCAAGAAAGAACTAGGAAAAAATATCTGACATCATGGGGATCAGGTGGAAATTTGATTTCTTAGTTTAATGCCAAATACCTTGGTAAGAGCACATGGGCCAAAGACTTAGTGCTACCACTAAGGTATATTTTACGAATTGATTTAAAAATAGGATTATTGCAACATTGTTAAATTTGTTGAATGTTTTAAGTGTTTAAGTAAAGATATTTTTTTAGTCTGCCAAATACGTTTTTCAGGTTTCTATTTAGATCTGTTGATCTCCTGTTGTATCCGTCCAATTTCGACCGCATATTATGTTTAAAATAATATGCCATCTGACACCCTGTGTATTTATTTTTCTGCATTGTCCTACCTTACAGCAAATAAGAATCTTAATAACCTTTCCGAATATTGGATAGAGCGTAAACGAAACGAAACTTTACCAGTACAGACAGATACATCATCTGAAATAGATAACGCAAGTGTGTCCTTCGCGAGTCAAAAAAGAGTGCAGTGCACCTCTTTCAAGAAAGCTTCATTAAGTAAAAAAGTAAAGTAAAAAATATCTTTATTCATATAGACTTATAAAAAGTACTTATGACATGTCATGTAACAAAAATAAAATTGTAGCAAAAATATACTGAATAAAAATAAACTTACATAAAATAATACTATGATAGTTCATATCATAATTAAATATAATGTGACTCTACCACCGGTTCGGAGGTTGTTTCCGATCGAGAAGACTCCGGAAAGAAACTCGATGGTTACTCTTTTCAATCTTGTTTTTATACACAAAAATGGAATTGACAGAGTAAAGTCATAACAAAAAAGTGTGCAGAGGAACAGATTATACCTAAGATGACCACAAATTCTTATCATTTAAGAAATCGTCAACACTATAATAACCCCGCTTCATTAACTTAGCTTTAATTTGTGACTTAAACTTGTGAAGAGGCAGTTCAACAAGAGTTTGCGGAATCTTATTAAAATATTTTACACATTGACCAACAAATGATTTCCCTACCTTATGCAGTCTTAGACTGGGAGTTACGAGCTTATTTTTATTTCTGGTATTGAGTTTATGAACATCACTGTTTTTCTTGAAGAGATGCAAGTTTTTACGGACATATACTACATTATCATAAATAAATTGAGAGTACACAGTTAAAATATCTATCTCTTTGAATACTTCACGAAGCGAGTCGCGTGGTCTAAGGTTGTAAATGGAGCGGATGGCTCTTTTTTGAAGAACAAAGATGGTGTTGAGATCCGCTGCCGAGCCCCACAACTGAAGACCATACGACATAACACTGTGAAAATAACTGAAGTACACTAATCTTGCTGTTGCGATATCAGTCAGGAGCCTTATTTTTCTAACAGCATAAGCTGCCGAACTAAGTCTTCCTGCCAGGGCAGAAATATGCGGACCCCACTGTAACTTGGAATCGAGAGTAATTCCCAGAAATACAGTGGAATTCGCAATCTCTAATGGCTCGTTATTCATGTTTATAATGGTATCGACCTGTCTTACATTGGGCATAGAAAATTTGATACATTTGGTCTTCTTAGCATTAAGCAGTAAATTGTTACTCGTGAACCAATGCAGTACCTTAGAAAGAGTATTATTTACGTCGTCAAGTGCTTTGTTACTTCTATCTACGTTAAAAATTAGAGAAGTGTCATCAGCAAATAATACAATCCCACATAGGTCTTTGACAAAATAAGGCAGGTCATTTATATAGATTAACATTTAGTGCCCTCTCAATATTTTTAGCATCAGGGGCCTTATCCTTACCAGCAATACCTACTCAGTCAGTAGGTCCTGAGTCAACTTTTTCAGATCTCCAAATAACTTAGAGAGCGTAATAAGAAGAGAGTGATTCAGCCAAGTTGTATAAATGACTTGGCACAGCCTATTGTTTTATATTCTGTAGCTTTGCTGTACTTGTTAGGTTGTTCTGTCTATTAATGTTAGAATTTAAGCAGTTTATTTTTCTCAAGAAACAAATTGTACTCTACTAACTCGCATTGTAAAACCACAACAAGTTTAAAAGAGTAACTACTGAGTTTCTCGCCGGGTCTTCTCAGTAAGAATCAACTCTTCCGACGCGGTGGTAGAGTCGCATTATGTTTGTATGCTGTTTATTTATATATTCATATTATTTAGTATATTTGTTTACTATTTAAAAGTACTGATTAAATCTATTTAAATAAAGATATTTGAGTTTGAGTTTGCCCCTTGGGTTCCTATCACTGAAACGTTATTGGGACGGCACAATAAGCATCAAAAAGTAGACCGCTTGGTTGTCATACAAACGAAGCGCCTCGCGATATCTATTTAGTTATATACTTGTGATTGCAGACGAAGGTTAACATGCCCACCCCTGATTAGACGCCATTTGACCCCTTCTAAGAAGGCGCTGAATCACTCTCTTCTTATTACGCTCCCTAAGTTATTTGGAGATCTGAAAAAGTTAACTTAGGACCTACTGACTGAGTAGGTATTGCTTGTGTCTAGAAACGTCCTATATATTATGTTGGCAAAGGGTATTAGGGTAGCCCAGGAAAATAATACAATTAAAACTTTAATGCAAGTTGTAGGTAATGCTAATACAAGTAGAGTATGAACCTTAACAAGAAACAAAGGTATGTACTCGAAATTTGAAACAATATTCAAAATAAAATAATACCGTCCCAAACAAGTGCCTCAAAATACGACACGAAAAGTGTTTTTTTTAATACTACGTCGGTGACAAACAAGCACGCGGACCGCCTACGCAGCCTACGCGTGCAACACCAGGGGCATCACTCGCGCGTTATCGACCCTAAAACATAACATAAAACAGTTTTTTTATACGTTTTAAGTCTTTTGATAGCCCCGTAGCATATAGATATAGCTAGTTTTGTATTACGAGGATATTAATCCCAGACGCGAGACATCTCCCCACGTCTGCGAAGTCATTTCGCGAAGCAGCTAAATCCTATTACCGCGCGTGTCCTGAGACAGAACTTAACAGATCTAATACGAGGGAGCCTGCTGCGTTTGGATTGAGCCACGAAATTGGCGATAGCTCCGCTTTCGATGTGTTTTGACTGTCGTTTTGCTCTGTAATGTTTTTTGAACTATTATTTTTCGATAAATGTAATCGTTTATTTAAGTTATTCGATCTTCTAAGCTTATGAGCTTCTTTACTACGGATAAGTCGCCAAGTTTCGTTCATTCATTTTATTGTCTTCTTTAATATTTGAAAAAAGAACGTTCGTTCCTTGTAGCTGAACTAGTCAATAATTATGAAATACTTACAACATGTGTTTTATGACGTTTTTATCTCAATAGAAAGTATAGGTAATGAATGATTAATAATGTGCTAAAAGAAGTCAAACTAAGGTGCTAAGGGTAGTAGCCCTGACATCTCTTTGGAGACAATTGGGATTAATGAAAGCATATACACACATCAAAAGTGTCTAGGGATCAAGCATTTTTATGTGGATTTCTTGAGATTGAGATGTGGCTTTGTAATAAATTTATGATTTTATAAATTTATATGGATCCTTTTTGGTGCATTTCATAATTTGAAACAGGAACTGTCAATCAAATTCGAGTAAAAGATGAAAATCAGCTGTCAATATTTTCCCTATAAAAACATACAACGCATTGAAGACGTTATTAGTGCTACTGTTTCCCTACTACTGATTAAAACCAACGTTATTATGGAGCGGCGACGTTATTTAAGCAGGGAAGAAATGCTCAGAGCCGTGGGAATGATAGAAGCTGGTTCCCGGCAACGTACTGTGGCTTTAGCTCTGAATACAAGTCAGAGTGTTATCAGTCGACTTTGGACACGTTACCGAAGCACTGGTACCGTGGCTGAGCGCCATGGAGGACGATATCGCTGCACCACACGGAGACAAGACCGATACATTCAAATCACAACTCGAAGAGCTCCAACAATAACCGCCATGATGTTAGCCGTGAGGCTTCATCACTCTTCAGGGAACTTAATTAGCGACCAAACAGTCAGAAACCGCTTGCATGAAGTGAACCTTCATTTCCGAAGACCGCTAAGGGTACCACCTATAGCAATGCACAATCGTAGGATTCGATATCAATGGGCTCTTGAACACAGAAATTGGGCAGAAGAACAATGGCGTTTCGTGTGCTTTTCTGATGAGTCTCGTTTTGGTATGAGACCGGATACAAGACGTATACGACACTGGAGAACCCCTGGACGCCAACAGCGATTAAAATCCTGCCAGGAAGTCCATCCTTATAGTGGTGGAACCATCATGGTATGGGCGGGTATTTGGATCGGCGGAAGAACTGAGTTGATTTGGATCAGAGGCAACTTCAACGCTCAAATTTATGCTGAGACGATTGTATCAGACGTCATCGTTCCTCTACAAGTGCAAATCGGTCCCTTATTTCAGTTAATGCACGACCGCACACCGCAAGAGTTGTAAGACAGACTCTCGCCGCAGCTAACATCAATGTCCTGCCCTGGCCTGCTCAGTCGCCAGACTTGAACCCGATTGAGCATGCATGGGATATGCTACAGAGAAAAGCTCTGCCGAATATGGAGGGTATCCAGTCGCAAGAAGACCTTTTTTTGTTGTTGCGACGAACATGGGCGGCCATTCCACAGCGTGATTTGGATGAACTCATTTTGAGTATGCCAAACCGATGTTCTTGTGTTGTTAGTGTTCGCGGTAGAAACACGGATTATTAATTGTTTAAGTTACCCAATAAAATTTTAAAGAAAACTGTTATTTCAGTCTTTTTTTCGAACTTTAATGTTAGTGGTTCAAATGTCAAAAATCCCTTTATTAGGAAAATGGCAAATTTCTTTATTAATGCAAAGGTGACTTGGTTTATCGTTACTGTAGACAAACGAAAACACTTTATTTGATGAATCCTTAAAGAAAATTTTAATTAATATCAATCAGGAGAAAAGTTATTGCAAAAATATATGTTGATCCCTAGACACTTTTGATGTGTTTAGTTTAATAAACAGAACTACTTTCTTTTTGTTTTCGAGTTTCCAATATTTCGGCACTGTTGCAAGTGCCATTTGCACGAAGTAACTATTTTTTATTTGACGACCGACTTGGTGTAATGGTTAAGAAGTTGGCTACTACACCAGAGGTCGCGGGTTCGATCCCCGCACAGTACAAACATTTGTGTGCATGAACATGTCTGTTTGTACTGGTCTGGGTGTCTCCTATGTATAATAAGTATGTATTTACAAAAGAAAATGTATTTAAGTATGTTTATCCGTTGTCTAGTATCCCATAACACAAGCTTTAATTAGCTTACTTTGGGGCTAGATGGCGCTGTGTGGAATAATGTCCAGGGATATTTATTTATTTATTTATGAAAGATATTAGGCCATTATGTGTATGAATACGTACTAAATAAAGAATAAGTGAAAACACAATAATTGTAGGGAATTATATATTTGGGTAATTCTCAGTGGTAATGCCTAATTGTCCCGTATCCAACATATAAGAATATACTCGAAGTTACTTTGAACTCTAAAGTGTAAATGATATTTGATAACGCATTCAAAGTTGGCTGATTTTTTCCAAGAAGCCCTCATTTAAACGTTCAATTCTACCGTCTTATGGCCCAGAAGAAGCCAGCTCACTGAATGCTACTTCGCGATGGCTATACCGAAGACCGAGACCTTTTTACAAGAACCACTCCGACCCCTTGAGGGGCTAATTGTGTCGGTAGAACAGTCGGGGGATTACCCCGAGGCTTTCATTTGCCGATAAAACTTTGCGGGATTAAAGAATAGTTAAGTGGAGGAAGCAAATTAGGGGGGTAAAAGAGTTTTGTAAAGGTGAACCTGACTTGTGCACAAAAAAAACAAGTTTTAGACTGTTCAAAAAAGCTGTAACTCAGTAGCAATTAAACGTGAATGCGGAAAAACCATTCATTCAATGTTTTTTATGAAAACCTATTGTGAATTATTAGTATATATGTAAACGAGTATATACTAAAATTGCGCCAGACAACACACCACTTGTCATGGCTCGAAGTAGGGATACATATCCCTGTGTTACAAGGTGCTAGACAAGGAATTAAGCCAGGGTGGTCTCCCAGTACACTCAGACCCAAGCCAATTTATAAGAGATCGGGAATCAAGGCGAGAAACCGTGCTACAGCGCACTAAAGTCTGCAATTACAGCAAAGTTGCTAAAACAAGGTTATTATAATGTGGAGGATTACTTGAACGACAAGAGTTTGCGGTCATAGTAGGAATAATCTGCTCCTCTGCTCAAATAATGTATTTTTGTTGTTATTTTGACTGTACTCTGAATTTATTTGTTGTAAAACAAGACAAAGTTCAAAAGAATAACTATCGACTTTCTTGCCGGAGTCTTGTCGATATGAGGCAACGTCCTAACCGGTGGTAGATTCGCATTGTTTATTTACGATATGTACTATTATTGTATTATTGTATTTACGTCTATTATTGTTTATACAATATACTTTTTGTGAATTTTAACATTTCATAAGTGCTTCTTTGTAAAAGCCTATGTGAATAAATGATTTTTCACTTTTTACATTTACTTTTACTACGACCAAACATATTTTTCTAGCATTGTGTTGAAACTCCTAAATCGATTGCATTGAAATTTCGTACACCTATAATTTAAACCGTGACGACAACAGACCTTGGGCCGTATTACCATCTCTTATAGCCAGTCAAGATAATTTCCTAAACTGAACGTAGCAAGCGATTTCCCAATATGATCTTAAGTTTTAAGCCAGTCAGCGGTTACCTGTCAATAATACATCCTCTAGGCCAGATATTTTGCTCGCTACACGTTTAGGAAATTAACTTGACTGGCTATAAGATATGGTAATACGGCCTGTACGAGTAAACCTTGTACATTTGCATAGTATTGCATTTTAACGACGTCGGCGATTCATACTGATTTGACCTAGTTTAATTAGTCATTGTAATTAGCATAATCAATTTATAATTTTAGTGTTGAATGAAGACTACGCCAATCGACATTTCTCTTATCATTTCTTACATCTGCATCAGTCTTCGGCACTCACAGCATATCAAATCTTTAATGTGTAGACCTGACACTGCACATTATACATGGTCCATCGAGCGACACTGAACCACGACATCTGGAGAATACACGACATTAATCGACATATTCGACATTGACTTGGTGAGTTTGTTGCTTAAGTGTAGTAGCGTATCGGTTTGGTCGGCCACCCAGAAGCGGGTATCACCGATCGAATTGAGAAGGGTGACGCACATACTACGCAGAGGCTACAAATCTTACTAAGTTCATCATCATCTGACATTTTCGACATTATCGACATGGAGGTGTTATTCACCCGCCAAAACACTATCATCAATGAAGTTGAAAGGATTTTCACCAACTTTTGCAAGGACAGTGAGTCCAGGAAAACAAGTGACTACATTCAATTACGTGTGCAAGCATTGGACATTAAGTGGGGTGAATTCCTGCAGAACAACTCTGAGCTAGAACAGCAAAGAGACGACAAGTATGAATATTTTGCGAAAAACGTCTTTGATGAGTTCATGAAATATTTTGACAGTACAAGGGAGACAATTTCTTCTTTCAAGAAAATCCCACTCTCAAATGCATCTGACATGAAATTCAATGTTCCGGTAGCCGATGCGGGAAAGGCGGATAGCCAACCTTCAGATCGGCTGGAAGATCTGTTATCTCAGCAGAGGACGAATTTCAGAGCACTGCAACGTCTTATTGACAATATCGATATCACTGACATCTCAGAAAAGTGGGAAATCGAAGACGAGCTGAAGAACATACAGCATCGGTGGCATACTATTGACGAACTCCACTTGAAAATCGATAACCTGCTAAAAGGAGAAGATGGTTTCTATGATGGTGAATTCCAACGTATGGAAATGATTTTCAAGGACACGAAAAAAGCATTAAACAGGAAAATTTTTTCGACAAATCACAGTCAGCGATCTGTACCGCAAATTGATTCACCAGTATTTATCGGCAACTACATTCAATGGCCTACATTCTGCGATCTATTTACTGAGACAATCCATGCTAACAACTACTTGACAAAGACGCAGAAGATGCAACATCTGAAAAGCAAGGTTAAGGGCGAAGCAGAACGTTTGATACAACATCTTAACATATCATGCGACAACTACGACACTGCCTGGGACCTTCTCTTCCACCGTTACAACAACCCCCAAGTATTGTTCAAAAATATACAAGATACACTCATTGACACCGTGACGAATATATATAATGGAAAGTTAAATATTCATCTAATGACACCACAGCAATTACAAGACGAGCTCAACATCATTACTAGTCAGATTTCGAAGGACGTCATACTACCGATTGAGAACATCCAGACTGACTTCCAAAACATACTCGTATATCATCTGTTGAAAATCAAGGCCAGAATGACAAGTGATTACATGTTATTTGAAATAAGACTCCCACTTGTCAGCAGAGACAATTACGAATTATATAAAATAATTCCAGTACCACAACAAACTCATAACGACATGATACAAATAATTCCACTGTCTGAATATGTAGGAATGAACATACAAAAGGATTCCTACCTTCCCGTGACAGTTGAGGACATTGGGCAATGTTTAGTACATAATTTAGAGACATATATGTGCCATTTACAAACCCCCATATATTCCATGAGATCAGACAAAGACTTATGCATAAAATCCAGAGAGAATAAAAATGAATGCCAGACAAGCAAAGCCGCATGTGAGAGCAAGTGGATAAACTTGAAAAGGTTGAACACCTATTTATATTTTTGTTGCGATAACTGCAGTCTGAGAGCGATATGCGCCGATCAAGTTACGACATACAGTCTGGCGCGAGCTAACTTAGTCAGCGTTTCTGACAATTGCGTTATCAAAGCTGAGAAATTCGTCATTTATTCCCATATGTTATTTGAAAACAGATTGGAGTTTAGAAAAGATATGGGACGACTTGAGATACGCGCTATAAACTAGATACTTAACATAAGGTTAGAACAACCACAAACAAACAGCACAGACGCACAGAAGCTGGAGGATCCGGAACTTAGAGCAATCGGCGATCGAATAGCAAACCTGAAGGAAGATAGTTATATAAATGATCAGATATCCTATCATGACATTCATCACTACACCGTCATATACATTCTACTGGCTACGGTAGCAGTGGCTGGCATTGGAGTCACGTACAGATACATCCGACGTCGAAGACAGTGGACACGGGAGGAGCAGCAGGTCGCGTCACCTGAACCCACACCGCGCCACCGCCCCAGCAGTGTGAGTCAAGACCGGCTGGACATCCCTCTACAGTCAACGCCAGTACAAGTTCAGTTTAAGATCCCTATTAATGACAGCCCCCAATGATGTTGTGATCGTCTTCTCTTTGAGTCGGCAAATGTACGAGTAAACCTTGTACATTTGCATAGTATTGCATTTTAACGACGTCGGCGATTCATACTGATTTGACCTAGTTTAATTAGTCATTGTAATTAGCATAATCAATTTATAATTTTAGTGTTGAATAAAGACTACGACAATCGACATTTCTCTTATCATTTCTTACATCGGCATCAGTCTTCGGCACTCACAGCTTATCAAATCTTTGATGTGTAGACCTGACATTGCACATTATACACGGCCCCTTGCCTCTAACTACCCAGTTTGGGATGTGATCGTTATGGTATGTTATGTTGTACTTGGCCTGCGAAGTAGTGTTACTGAAATGATAATTCTGGATAACTATGAATATTCGTCTTCGAGTTAAAAGTTCGAGATATAATGATTTTTTTTTATGGTATTTACCTAATTTGAAATAAACTTAACAATATGACTAGCATGAACAAATGCTATCACCGCATTACTTTGTTGAACTGTTAAAGCTAATGAAAATTTGACTTGATAGGAATTAATCAAATTGTTATAAATGACTTTTATTGCTAATTGAACGTTCTTGCAATTATTTTCCATTTTGTGTTTTATCCAATTATTTTTCACAACAAAACTGTATCTTTGAAATTTTAGACTCGCGACATTTTTTTAGTAAGTAACTGTTATCTTCTAATTTATTTCAGGTCAAAGCAATTTCGTTTCAAATAAACAGATCTGTTTGAGATCTTTCAATTAAAATTTGTTCTTGGTCTCTCCTATAAAAACACAATCATTTTCATAAACTAATTTGCCTGGTTTCATTATTTAACGAATTTCTGTCTATTAGTCTGTTCTCAGCTCAGTCAGAACAACGCGTGAGCTAAAATAATGTTAGTGACTGATCAAGGTATTTTTAAAACAAATAAAATATGTTAAGGATCTTTTTTGTTATTTTGAGAGAGTTTATTTAAGAAAACGTTTTTTCTAGTAAAGTAAATAAGAATCTCTACGACCACTTTTTAATACGTGCGGGCCTTCTGAGACCCACCATAACGTCATCTAGATAGACGCGCCGGAACGGTTGGGCACAAACGGCCTGACGCGCCCTAGATGGCAATCTGGTGAAATATTGCTATAACATTACGTGCGTTCGTTTTTATACTTTGGTTTGTTTACAGATATACGAGAATGATATGAGATTACGAATATGCAATTGTTTTGTAGGTTGAACTGAGCTATCCCAGTTGAGGGTGCTCCTTCGTTCTTTATTGATCAGATTAGATTAGATTAGATTTATTTCTCTCTTAGTTTATAATTACAATATTATTTTACATTGAATGTCAGATATAAGAATTTGTATTAAGATCGTCAACAATATAGTAATAATAATAGCATGCATAGAAATGTCAAGGTTAAAAAAATCATACAATCAAATGCCATTAATATAAATACAAATGTCAACTAAAATTAAAATACACAATTTAAATATTCGTCAATGGAATAGATAGACTTTTCCAACAAAAGGTTTCTCAGTTGGCGTCGGAATGCTTCGTCGGATTGTGCATTTTTCAGCGCAGTGGGAAGGTGGTTGTAGTATGTTGGACCGATTATACGTGGGTTCTTTTCTGCAAGCGCCATGCGACGAGGGACCGCATTAAGCCGGCCTACTAGATGAGATCGCTTACTCGCACTCATGCACTGATAATGCGAAATGGTGGATCTTATGAACGTCAATAGTTCATAAAGATAGACTAAGTAGTGCGTCAGTATACGCTGCTTCACAAACAAATCCCT
Organism: Udea olivalis; assembly: GCA_947369235.1. Classification (NCBI taxonomy): domain Eukaryota; kingdom Metazoa; phylum Arthropoda; class Insecta; order Lepidoptera; family Crambidae; genus Udea; species Udea olivalis. The sequence continues at coordinate 20,897,183 of OX376351.1, read as the reverse complement.
GCACGAGTGTCTAGCTTTCACCCCGACAAGTGTACGTAAAGCGCGTTTTTGCAAAACGAACACCCTGCTGGCATCCGTTGAGTTACCTCAGATAAGAGTGCCGTACGACATCAGGGAATGAAAGTGGGCATAATAGGCTTGCCTCAGAGCATCCGCAGAGATAAATGGTCTACGTTTTCGTAAAGCAAAGACTGCACCACTCAGTCTGTCACAAAGCTTGTCGACATGGCACTTCCAGTTCAGATTACAGTCTATTGTGAAGCCCAGAAACCTACTCTCACTACACACCGGCATTGGGCAATCTTTCAAACATGCAGGCAACGAGATGGGACGGCCAGAAAAAAACATAATGTTTGATTTGCTCACATTCAACAACAAACCGTTTGCTGTAAACCATTTCTGCAACTGTTTGCAAGTTTCGTGGATTTTCACGCGTAGTTGCTCGTATTTGTGAGCACCGACTACCACAGTTGTGTCATCGGCAAACAACACAGTAAGGCTGGCAGCTACTGAAGTGGGCAAGTCATTAATAAACAATAGAAAAAAAGTATTCCCCAGCGAAGATACCTGAGGAATGCCTAAGCTAACGTTGCCCGGGTCAGACGTCACTCTCCTACCGCCTATAGTTACCTGTACGACTTGCCTGCGGTCAGATAAAAAGGACGCAAATAGCTGATGGGCGCTATCTTTGATGCCATAGCTCAGTAATTTGTCCAATAGGATCTGATGGTCTACCACATCAAAGGCCTTAGACAAGTCGCACAGTATACCAGCCATTTTGAGCTTATCGTCTAGGCCCGTAATAATGCAATCAAAGATTCTATGAGCTGCAGTAGTGGTCGATGTTTTCTTCCTGTAAGCAAATTGTCTGTTAGTCAGTAGGTCATTGTCCTCGAGGTGACGCATAACGTAAGATGAGAGCAAAGACTCAACCATTTTAGAAATAGTGGGAACAATGGTTATTGGGCGGTAATTATTAACATCACCCTTATCACCCTTGCCCTTATACACAGGACACACCCGTGTGCTCTTTAAAACGTCAGGGTACGCACCTACTTGGAACATTTCGTTTATTAAAGCAACCAAAATCATTGAAATGATTGGCCAAATTATAATAATTAGATTAAGTGATATGTCATATCCATCCAATGTTGTACGCGTTTTCAACATGTGCTGGAGCTCTTTGTCCAAGCAATCGCGGGTGACTTGGGGCAGTGTGAATACAGGTACGTCGGCATGGCTAAGGTAATTATTTAAATATTGTGCCGTCCTTAGTTGGTCACCCGTTAAAGCATATTTAGAGGCGACGTTTATGAAATTTGAATTGAAAGTGTTAGGAATTTCACTCCACGGTATATCCCCATTCGGAGTTTCCAAATGGATGTCTTGGGACCTGTGTTTTGTACCTATTTCGTCATTAACAATTTTCCATATTTCTTTAGCCGGGTTATTTGCCTCTGACAGTCTTTTTTCAACATATATTTGGGGGCTCGATCCTCATTGCAATACTAGATAAACCAAATTATGACAAAATTATGAATAATTTTCTGTTCTTTGCTAGTTTTTTTTAATTCTTTCATCTTCTCTGCCTAGTTTGGGGTCAGATGATCTTGGTGTAATTTATCCCAGATATTTATTTATTTTATTTAAATCCCATACTTCTGTTTAGTTTGGGATCACATAGCCCCGAGTAAAGATGCCCTAAAGATACTTATTTTACAATAAAAAGTTATTAGCATGGATTACTACTGTAAATAGGCTACGTTGAAAGTATTTCAGAGCAGCAAATAATAAATGATATCTATACGAGTTACAGATACCATCAGATAATGAACTAAACAGAACTTCTGAATAACTAATAGCTGTAAGAGACTAATAAAAACAATTTTATTTTTGCCTTGACCAACGTCGAGTGAATTCAGAAAACAATCCATTCTAAATTGACTCGGGTCTGGGTGTGCTGGGAAGACGCTCCTGGCTTTAACTTCTTGAAATACAGGGATGTTTATCGTGCTTCGAGCTGCTAGCGCATATTTAAAAAAAACAGCGCTCAAAATACCTCCGCTAAAAACCAAACAACTAATTCGGTTTTCCCATTCATCCATCAGATAATGGTTTCCATTCAAAAACTTCTTCGCACTGCTAACCAGTTCCTCGAACTAGCGCGCTATATTATTTCAATGTAGCATCAAAACTTCACATCCCCAGATTTATAGGTACTCCAGCAGAACAATTGAACTGACAAGCCCTAGATGGCAATCTCGTGAAATATTGCAAAAACATTGCACGCCAGTTTTTACGCTCGCATTTGTGAAAGGCTTTCACTCCGTGATTTACTTACTATGATAAATTCTGGAGGCGTTCACTGGAAACTTTGAGGGAAGTTTTTCTTTAATAACAGTTTGTGAATCACACAATGATAGCTAGAGAATAATAACTACTATTCTGTCAGAGATACAGTCAGAGAATCGGGGTCTAAAGCTTACAGTTTTACCATAAAACGATCTTTAGTTATTTTTGTTGTCAACCTTTTAATCAGTGTAAAAAAAGAAAAAAATTAAATGTTGAGGATTTCTCGTTCTCTCCATTATTTGTTTTTTATAATCTTACTACTTACTAATATTATGAATGCGAAAGTTTGTGAGGAAGTATGAATGTGTGAATGTGTGTTACTCTTTCAGGCAAAAACTACTGAACGGATTTGAATAAAACTTGACAGCAGTACAGCTTTTACGTCAGAATTGTAACTTTTTATGTAACTTGGAAATATAGCCAACAATATGTATTAAATAACGACATTTAAATACATTGGAAACAATTGACAAAATTGGCATTTGTGGCCTTGTAAATAATTTTGGAGTAGGTATTGATAAATTATTTAACTAATATTAAAATATTTGTTTATCATGCCTAAGTACATAATATTTGTGACATATTGTTTACGTTTAACATTATATTAATGTAGCAATTATTTGTAGGACTCAGTATTAACGTGTATCGGAACGTAACTGACAATAATTTTATTGGGACAGTAAAGTAAAGTGAAAAGTAAAAAATCATTTATTCATTTAAGCTTGTACAAAGCACTTATGATATGTCAAAAAAAAAGTATATAGAAATAATATTACTAAACGTAAATAAAATAGTACAATATTAGTACACATCGTGAATATACATAATGTGAATCTACCACCGGTTCGGACGTTGCTTCTTATCGAGAAGACTCCGACAAGAAACTCGATAGTTACTCTTTTGAACTTTGTTTGTTTTACAAAAAAATAATTCAGAGTACAGTCAATGAGAGTAGAAAAAAGAACACAACATTGAGCAGAGGAGCAGATTATTCCTACTATGACCACAAACTTTTGTCGTTCAAGTAATCCTCTACATAATAATAACCTTGTTTCATTAACTTTGCTTTAATTGGAGACTTAAACTTATGAAGAGGTAGATCAAAAAGACTGAGATATTTTGTTATAGTATTTCACAGATTGACCCACAAATGAGTTTCCCACCTTGTGTAGCCTAAGACTGGGAGTTTTCAATTGGTTTTTATTTCTGGTATTATGTTTATGAGTATCACTGTTTTTTTTGAACAGATGCAAGTTTTTGCGCACATTCATTATGTTATCTAAAATATACTGAGCATGCACAGGTAAAATATCGATCTTCTTAAATACTTCCCTAAGCGAGTCGCGTGGTCTAAGTTTGTAAATGGAACGGATGGCTCTTCTTTGAAGCACAAAATTGGTGTTCAAGTCTGCAGCTGAACCCCACAACAGTAGACCATACGACATAACACTATGTTTCAATATCAGTCAAGAGTCTTATTTTTCTAACAGCACAAGCAGCAGAACTGAGTCTCCCTGCTAGGGCCGTTATATGCGGACCCCATTAAAACTTAGAATCTAAAGTTATTCCTAAAAATACAGTAGAATTTGTTAATTCTAATGGCTCGTCATTCATAGTTACAACAGTATCAACCTGTCTCACATTGGGCATAGAGAATTTGGTGCACTTTGTTTTTTTTTGCATTAAGTAATAAATAATTACTAGTGAACCAACACAGTACTTTTGAGAGAGTAATATTTACATCGACAAATGCTTGCTTGCCTCTGTCGACTTTAAAAATCAACGAGGTATCGTCAGCAAATAATACTATCTCACAAATATCTTTGAAATAGGTAGGAAGGTCATTTATATAAATAAGAAAAAGCAAAGCTCCTAATATAGATCCCTGGGGCACTCTCATACGTATGGTGGCACCGGAAGATGCAGTTCCGTTGATACTAACTTTTTGAGTTCTATCTGTAAGATAGGATTGTATTAATCGAGATGAGATACCTGAAACACCGTTATATCTTAGCTTAATCAGTAATATTTCATGAACCACGCAATCAAATGCTTTTGAAAGATCACAAAATATTCCTACTGCATCTTGCTTGTTTACCCAAGCATCAAATATGTGTTTGATAAGTGCTACACCTGCATCAGTTGTGCTCTTGTGTTTAGTAAAACCAAATTGTTTCTCATGTAGTAAGTTATTTAAATCAGAGTGTGAAAGCAGCTGGTTCAATATAATTTTTAAAAGATTTTACTGAGAGCTGGTAGTATAGAAATGGATCTATAATTAGATGGGTCACTTTTGCTACCAGATTTGAAAAGCGGGATGACCTTACTAAATTTCATTAAGTTGGGAAACTGACCTTGGTCTATGCAATTATTAAAAAGTTTAGCTAAGTGGGGTGATATCGTATTAATGATTGATTTAAGCAGATTAATCGAAATACCCCACAAATCTTCGGTATTTTTCATATTAAGTTCCTTAAATACCATAAGGACGTCATGAGAATTAACATGATCAAAGCAGAACTGATTTGTGCACCCATCAACACTAGATGTTAGCAGGGACTCAGCTATATGTGGACTAGAATTTAACGTGCTTGTAGTTACAATAGGTATATAAAAAAATAAGTTTAAAATGTATTTGCTATTTCAATCTCAGACTCAATAACATTATTTTGAATTTTGAGAGAGAATGAGTGATTGCAAGGTTTCGATTTACAGGTTTCTTTATAAATTATGTTCCAAGTGGCTTTGATTTTATTTTTAGCCTGTTTTAAATTTTATTTAATTAATTTGTGTATCGCAAAAAATGGACTTTGCAATATGACATGATTTCTTGAATGTTTTTGAATATAATTTAACATGCTCAACTAGTTTTTGACAGTTTGAGTTAGCTTTTAATCCATATAATTCGTATAATTTATTTCTACTTTTATGGACGCCTGGAGTGGCCCAATCACGAAATTTGAACATAAACTTATCAACAGTTACTTTCTTCTTAGGGAAAATATGGTTATGTTCATGCAATATTATCTCAAAGAGATGCCTATATGTTATGATGACCTTGGGGCAGTAGGTTAGAAATATTTTTATTTATATTAGTTTGAAACTTTTTTACTCGACTCTTGGTAACTGGTCTATAACTAATGTCCACTTATTGAGAGACATGACGGTGCTCAAACTTGGTCAATAGACCGCAGTGATCTGATTTCAAACAGTTTATAATTGATTTCTCAATAGAAATATTTTCACAAAAAATATTGTCTAAGCAGTTGGCTCATAGCTCGGTGATCCTGGTTGGTTGATCAAAAAGATTAAGTAAATCAACTGATTTAAAAAGATTTAAAAATTCACAATTAAGGGTAGTTTAATATGCATTCAAGTTTATTCTGCCTTCGCTTTTGTTGATTTCTTCGAAGTGCAACGACCAGGACGGACGCAGTGCAGCTTTTTGGCTAGTGCTCGGAGTAATGAGATCTCCCTTGTGCCTAATTATCGTATTAGTGCATCGAATAGTGACATCACCATTTGTGATATAAACATTCCATGTTTTGGTTTACATTGTGAATTATTTCGTTTCGGCAAAAAAGTAGCTTGCTCATTCCGATCAAGCGGTGGCGTGGTGATCCAGCTCTATGGAGTCATGAAGATCTTATTTGACAACAGTGCTGGGAGTCGGTGACAGGTATGAGGAATCAATATTTACGTTAATAGAGCTACCAAAACTGTCTTTACCAGTGTTAACAACAAATTCAAAAACCAACCACTATTAATATTTTTGGTTTTTATCGAGTCAACCTATCTTACTCATATTTGACCTAATTGACATACAGCTAGTGTAGAAGCGGACATCAACCCTGTAACACTATTTATATATTCCCAAAAAATACCTGTTGGTTGGGGTAAGCATATCTGTACATCTACCACTAGTTGCCATTTTAAATTTACGTCATCGTTCGCGTAAAAAAATTGTACTGGGATGATACATGAGATGACAGGACAATGTTAAATCCCAATGCATTTTTTTACGCGAACGATAATATAAATTTAATGTGGCAACTCGTGGTAGACGTACTCAATAGTTATTGCATTTCCTGTAGTAATCATAACAAATTCACGTCAATTACTTAGAAATTCATTTTCGTAAGTGTACTTAGAATTTTATTATACTTTGTGATGCGATAACCTTCTCTTATGTCACTCTTGCTGGTTTTTTGAGCATACAGAGGACCCCCTTACTATTTTTAACGAAGAAGATAATTATAAAAAAATAAATATGCGCCAGACAACACACATCTTGTCATGGTCTCGAAGTAGGGATAAATATCCCTGTGCTCCGAGGTACCATACAGGAAGTAAGCCAAGGGCGTCTCCCAGCTCACCCAGACCCAGGCCAATTTAGAAAATATCATTTTCTGAATTGACCTGACCGGGGATCGAACCCGGGACACTACGGAATTAAAGGCGAGAAACCGTGCTACAGCGCACTACGCCCAATCGTGTCGTCAAACGTCAAATTATAAATAAAACACGCTTGTTTTATCTCGAAAAATTATAAAGACCCATCTCAACTAGTGGTTTTAGATAAACTCAGTTTTCTTATGCCTCAAATATTTAGGACACCTCACTCCAAGATCATCTGACCCCAAACTAAGCCAGCTTGTACTATGACTGTCAGAGACTGATAAACATACTTAACATTTCTAATTATATACTAAAATAAAATAAAGCCTACAAACAAAACAAAGACAAATTCTAGTCAAATTAATATCAGCCTTAAGTGAGGATCAAACCCAAGACCATTGGTGCCGAAGGCAGGCTACCATTACGACCAAAGGCCAGTTAGTTTCTGTGTTGCCGCAGCTACAGTTAAAAAACCTTTATAGTAGTACTTAGCAGTGGACGATGTACCTAAATAAAGCATGCTATTTGTATTTATTTAAAAATTCCTAGAGCTGTTTCTTTAAAATATCCATAAAATGACATGTCTCAAGAGCCCCTCGAATAGGGCTTCCACTAAATGGTCGTAAAAATATGTAAATCGCACGAGGGCGTTCTTGACTCGACGCGTCCGAACCGACGTCCCATCGCCTTGAGTTATTATGAGTCAAACACAGATCTACTTCGGTGTTTGTGTGTGAATTATGCATGAGATTGAGGAAGTTCCGATATTGACACCGAATAGATGATAGTCATCATCATTGTAAGTACTACCAACATTGTGGAAATCAGCACAATTATTTTGAAAACGCATGACCTATTGACAAGGAGCTCCATCCAACATGTCCAACTTAAAATCATAAGGTTTCAAAGAAAACAGCTAGATAAGAAAAGGTTTAATAATAATAATTTAATAATAATAAACAATATCACCGTTATTGTTAGGGCGAGCACATGTACTTATTTATTCATTTATTTATTCTTTATTGCACAAAGAAAAAGTACAATTGGCGGACTTAATGCCTCATGGCATTCTCTACCAGTCAACCACTGGGCGAAGCAGAAATCGTGTTAGCGGTGTCTCATAAAACCGGAAATAAAACATACTATTAATACAAAAAACATACTTATACCAAAATTATACATATTACACATACATAATCATAATACATAAATTTAAATATACATACACTAAATATCGTACCTAAATCTTAAAATATTGTCTTGAAAGGAGAGAGGTTTGGTTAAATGAGTTTAGGTTTATCTAAGAAGAAGTTATGGATTGCTTTTTTGAAGGAAAACCTACTACATGTACTTGTGCAAGTTGACTCGTAAGAAAGAATCCTTCGCAGTCTAAAATCAATTGCTTGATTTGATCAGCTGTGATGAGAATAGACATGCTATCCACTTGTAATTATGACTCTAGTGAATGAATTTTAGAAAGTTGCTATTAGATTTAGATAGATTTTCAGAGACTAAAAATATCATGGAGGTATATTTTTTTTAGGTGTTGACCTTGCCTACGTCATACGGTTTAGTGTCTTTCAATTTTAATAACATGGGTAAATAGTTCTCAAAAGGGCAATATCCCCTAAACATAAGTCACAGGGGAGTGGCGAAAGGTAGGCTCTTAATTCGGACAAGAGACCTCGTCGCGTGACGCACGCGAGCGCCCTTATTAAAAACGCCCTGCGACGTCACTCTGTCATTGGTTTTGTTTCAGGGTTCAATTAGAAGATAAGTGAATTCTTATTTATAGCATATATCAGTGCACTATTTTCTACAAAAAGATAGAAACTGGAAAATTTCGACCTGATCCTAGGGCGCACTTGAATACCTAGGACTCCCTGGGACTCCCTAGTCTCTATCTTTCTATTCAATTAGAAGAGTTTTTCAGTATGGTTTTCATGCTTTTTCAATGCAAAATATTCTAACATTCTTATGGCGAATATTGAAGATGTTTTTTTTTATCTGAACTTGGTTATAAAAATAGGTAATTTTATCATCTGCCATAGCTTCCCGCCCTGGTTAACTCGGATGCAATGTTTACTTACTAATGGTTATGTGGAGTGAAATACACAACCTTCCTTTTGAACCACTTTGCACATACTATCACGTTCAAATGACTGTTCGGTCACTACTATATCCCAAACGGGGTAGTCAAAGGCAAGTGACTGTAATTGCCGTCATGGTGCCGGGACACTTAGAAGCTCACTTTTCCCCAATGGTATTAAAACTTTGTAAATTGATGAAAAGCTCACTAAAATCCGTTGAGTAGTTTGAAATATTAATATGCTCTGGACAACACACCACTTGTCATGGTCTCGAAGAAGGGATAAATATCCCTGTGTTACGAGGTATCAGACAAAGAATTAAACCAGGCGGTCTCCCAGCAGGTGACACTTCAAAACGCATGTTTATTGTCATAATTTTAATTGCCATACATCATATGGCATTACAAATGAAAAAGCATAATAGCTTTAAGCAAATTTTTCATAACACATACACATAATAACGCTTAGTTGTTAAAAGGCATAATAATAAAAACCATTATCATTAAAATTCATATTATTGTTTGCCATAATTTTATTAAGCGTACCTTAAAGCGCATAATTTTGTTTGACATACCTACTCTTAGAAAGCATAACTCCAAAAGTACGATAAAAAACATTGTTTTTTCAGCATTTATATTTAAAGAAGTACATCGTTCATAGGTTAGGTTAGAACTGCGACGAATCAATAGGAAACTCGCTATTTAGCTTTATGCGTGCATGGAAGCATGCTTGCTTGCATGCACGCATAATTCTTCCATAAGAGTTTAGGGTTTTTTTCAGTTATGCTTATTTCATATATGCTTTTTGCTAATATGCCTTTTTAATATTATGGCAAATGAAAAGTATGCCTTTTGATATTTATGCTTTCGAAATTATGCCATTCTATGATTATGCTTTACGAATTTCGGCCATTTGATGTTATGCGTAATGAAGTTATGCTTTAGAGGCTTATGGCACATGCCTATTATGGCCATTAACATTATGCATTGTAATTGTATGGCAGAAAACATTATGCGTTTTAATTGGTAGCCCTCCCAGCACACCCAGACCAAAAGATCTAAGCGTACCTACAGACGATAGGAAGCGACCATCCCTTGTTTTGTACTATGTTTGTTTTACACTGTCGTCCTGTTTTCCGTTTCATGTTTATACTCCGGAACATTTTACGGTAAAGTTAGACACGCTTGACCATTCTTCGAGATAGCATCACAGGAAAAGGTCCTTTTATGAACACGTCATGACTGAGGCCATTAAGTTCATGTTAATTTATTTATATTTGTTCCTTTCTTTCATTTTCAATTGCGACTTGCGGTGTTGTAATAAATCATAAATCAACAATGGAGTACCATTAAGGCCTCGTTTGAATATTAAGTACGTTACACAAAATTACTATTATTTCAGTGTCAATTTCTATGAATATCTTTTTTTAAATTACATTGGTGTAAGTATATTTGAATAGGGATTTAATCACCATCTTAAAAGTTATCCATCCTTATCTACACGCAGCGTATCCTGTCAACGAACAAACAAGGCTCTGGTGACACACCCACCAACACGTATTGGACCAGCGTGCAGCGTGGTGACGTCATAAGGTCCAGACAGGAGACATTTGGACCAAAGTACAGAGACGAATTTGAGGCAAACCTTTATCCAGCAGCGCGGGACAATCTAAATAAAATAACAAGAGATTTGTGTAACTACGTCATTTTTGATATTTTTAAAATTGTATGTAGGTACTCTGAAATTTTTTGCTTTTATGTGAATTCTTTTAAAATTGCGTCTTTCATTGGGGTGCAGAATTCTCTGAATAATAGACGCACTCAGATGTCAACAGTATAATCTATGACGTGTCGACCTTCTATAACCTTATCTATAATGAAAACTTAAACCACTTTAAACTTTAAGAATTATTTATTTTATCACTTTACAATTTCGTATTTCTCCTGTCAACCCGCTTACGACCGTAATGGCGGCGCCAAGACCACATTAGTCAATCGACTTACTATAATTATACTTTTAAACTTATTAAATTATTATGTTTATCAAATTAAATGCAATCACCCTTTAAAATAGCAACATAAATATTTTACTTAATTAATAATTAAAGAATTGTTCACATTATTAATCATTTGCTTACATTCGGCCCTTTCTGACCCAGAACGCGTCCCCGCGTGTTGTGATGGTAAAGAATAAGAATCACAAACAATAGCTACGAGAATAATAGCTTCATTATAATTAAACTTATCACTGGTTTAACACTATCTTAAAATTCTAAACAAAAGGATATTCTCTAGTTAATAACTAACAGACTAATAATTTAGCTGACTATAACTATTAAATTAACGTTATCTTAACTGTAAATTACTTCCTCTTGAACCTTTTTTTTTATAAATTACAATAGTCATGAATTCTTAATATTGTAACCATATTCAGTTCAGATAGGCTTAGACACATGGTTAGTAACGCCACACATGGTTAGTAACGCCACACAGGGCTAGTAACGCCACACAGGGCTAGCAACGCCACAAAGGGCTAGTAACGCCACACAGGGCTAGTAACGCCACACAGGGCTAGTAACGCCACACAGGGCTAGTAACGCCACACAGGGCTAGTAACGCCACACAGGGCTAGTAACGCCACAAAGGGCTAGCAACGCCACAAAGGGCTAGTAACACCACAAAGGGCTAGTAACGCCACAAAGGGCTAGTAACGCCACACAGGGCTAGTAACGCCACACAGGGCTAGTAACGCCACACTGGGCTAATCCACCAATTAATAACAAAAGATTAACAACGTTTAACACAATACGATCAATAAAAAGTTGTAGATTTTAATTAGTACTACTATCATTCAAATCACTATCTATGGGGTCATTGGAAAATACTAACCATGGGTGAATTTTGTCCACCGCAAATATAGCTTTGTAGGCAGGTTTACCATGCTTTTTAGTTATGGGAGTATCTTCGATCTCATACCTATCATTGTCTAACACTCTTACCACGCGGTATGGTCCACTACATTTAGGAATTAATTTTCTCAATTGTCCCGGTAAGGAAGATCCTATCTCACACTCCACTCGAACAAGATCCCCAATTTCGTAGATATGAGCTATTTTTCGACTCTTATCAAAATGCTGCTTCTGTTTTTCTTGGTGACATTTATTCCTCTTACTAACTTCACCCCTTATAAGGTCACGATCTTCGCATGTATTTCCTTCTGATACAATAGAATTCATCGCACCATCAGAGATACCCGTAAGGGCCACACCAAATAAAACCTCAGCCGGACTTTTACCAATAGCCTTATTCACTGTGTTATTAAGACCCCATTGAACTTTGGGTATCATAGTGTCCCATTCATCATCTGGTCGGTCATGGTTAATTGCAGTGAGTGCATCTACAATAGATCGATTGTAACGCTCAATTTGCCCATTGGCTCGCGGTGTTGCGACCGCATTGACTATATGGCTAACACCTTTTCATAGGTTTCGTGCATTTAGTTCGAATGTGGCCGGTTTCCCCACAGTTAAAACAAATGATTCCAGGTTTAGAAACATCAGAGGGATTAAACGAGGAATTTGACTGTGGTCCTGAATCTGTGCTCCATGGTGATTTTCGCCTTTGCGAAGCATTTCCATCACTCAGAACTAAGGTTTTGAGATACGAAAACAGTTGCTCTGGCTCTTCGAAACGACATGAATTTGCACTCATCCTAATAAATTTATCATCTATACCGTGTACTAGACACCCTACTGCCTTGCGTCCATTTATTTCACATTTATTAATCAAAATCATTTTTTCATAGTAATAAACATCCAATGGTTGACCCATCTTGCAGCGTAGTTGCAACATTCGCTGAAGAAGGTCACCATAATTCTCGGTAGACGGAAAAGCAGACTTCAGTTTTTCTGTCCATTGTTCCCAATTAAAAAGAAGCGAAGGAAGTCCTTGATACCATCGCTTGGCTAATCCTGCTAATCTAGATAACGCATAATGGCATATCTGTACGTCGTTCCATGAGTATATAGTAGCGCATTCATTAACTTTATGTATCCAAGACTCAATGCTTTGAGAACCATCATTAGGATCGAACTCCGGAATAACGTTAATATGTGCAAAAGATTTGGTAGGTATTGCAAAATTATTCGTATTATTTACAGATTTCCCCGTATTATTAGTCCCTAAAACATTTGATACACCTAGCGCACGTATATCGGTACTAAGTACGTTTACCCCTGCTGAAGCCTTAACGTATGGGGGGGTTCCCGCCAGTGACCTACATGGACTACGACGAATAGTCCTCGATGATTTTGACTTCCTTATCTGCTTCGATTGCTTATGAGATCGTTTACTTTTGTAATGTCTTGATCGCCCTTTAGATCTTTTACTTTGCCTATAGTGTTCACTACTATCCGTAGATGAAGAAGTTATCGAACTAGAACGATTTGATTTGCGACGGCGGCGATGTTTAGACGTATTACGCTTACGTGAACGTGAACGTCTATCAGACCTCATAATTAATGATTCGAATATTGAAGCCTCTACCCTCCTTATAATTGACAAGTAAGTACCTAGTAGTATGTTTTTAGTATTTTTTTTTGTTCTTATCACAATAGTAAAACTACTTTAATGTTTATGACTAAGCATAATCTCAATATCTTAATTATAAATATTACAGTTTATTCGTTGCAAACATTTAACAGATGTAGTAATTAATGATCACTTATTTGTTCAGTATTCAAATGTTGCACATCACTAGTAACTTTGTGTTTTGAAGATCACATCCGTAGTTACAGTAAATTTTTATTTCCGTACCAAAGTATAAACCGTAACCGCTACGAACAAATTACAACTTGTTTGTAAGTTCAAAAAAAATGCATCACAAAGTACTTTCACACCGATGATATTAAAACTATTATTGCACAAGTAAACTTGTAAAGTTTTATTTGTGTTCTTGAAGATTATGTCCACGAGACCCGTCGTAGTTCTTAGCAATTCTTATTTGCGTATCAAATTAGGAACCATAGGTACCTAAACGCAACGAACAATTACTTACAATGATTTGTTTTCAAGTTTAAAGACAAACTGTCTCTCAAAATACTTTCGCAAAGCACTCTCACCAGTGATGTTGAATCTCATACACTATATTTGTGCAAGTAAACTTGTAAAGTTTTATGTTTGCTCATGTAGTTATTGCACCCATGAATTACACAGAACACCATCCGTTAAAAAGAATATGTATTCGTATTTCAATCACTCACAGTTTTCACAGGCTTGCGTTACGTTCATCCCACTTCTGATTGAAAACTTAAACCACTTTAAACTTTAAGAATTATTTATTTTATCACTTTACAATTTCGTATTTCTCCTGTCAACCCGCTTACGACCGTAATGGCGGCGCCAAGACCACATTAGTCAATCGACTTACTATAATTATACTTTTAAACTTATTAAATTATTATGTTTATCAAATTAAATGCAATCACCCTTTAAAATAGCAACATAAATATTTTACTTAATTAATAATTAAAGAATTGTTCACATTATTAATCATTTGCTTACAATAACGTATTCTGAAAACCGTACCGGTGTATGTTTTTTATTCAGGGAACTGTCAAAGAGTTTGAATAAACTGTCTTTTATACAAAGCAATGTGTTTCCTTCCTCTTATAGTCCCGGGTTCTTCAGGCGGGGCGTGAAAAGGCATTTCTGCAGGCCTTCAAGGTGAGGATGGCCAGCCAAGTGATTCTTTTGAATGACTGGGCTTGTCAGCCTCATATCTGGACCTCACGACCGCTTTCCATCAGGTGGAGTGAGGTCATCTTGACGGGCAATATTAAAAAAAGAAAAGAAAAAAAAAGCAAGTTACTGGAGCGTATTCGCTCAAGGATAAACACCAACTTTTTCTCACTTGTTTTACAGGAAATGCAATTGACACATGCACAACATCATGCAGATTAATCTTATTGGTATAATTAGACTGAGCCCCTTTTTACAATCTCTTACTTTTTTAATTTCTTTAGTTAAAATATCATTGGCCGCTTCTGCCAGAGAAGAAACTTATTATAATAACATGATTATGTTACCCCCTCTTTTTTGTCAAGGGTTAAAAATAGTGCATTGTTTTTATGCTAAAATAAAAATTCACTTATTTAAGGCATGTAGTCATTAAAATTTGATGACAAGATTTATGCGCATTTGAACATGTTCATGAACCTTTAGAGTTCTACGTGAATATTCCTGGCATTAAATTAATCCAGCGAGATCAAGGTAGAAGGTTTAATAGGTGAGGTTTTAAGGGAACGGCAATTTCCTTAGTTTTACAGCCTATTAACAAGCCTACTATACGGACGAAACCTTATTTATCACCCCCAAGGTAAGGTTCCAATATAATTATTCTGAAACCAACAAAGTTCTCAAACTATTTGCAAAGTATACATATACGTTTTTCTTGTTTTTTTTTGTAAATAACCACACTAGTTCATTAATTTATTTAATTTTGTAAGTTTATTCATAATTATTTATGCCGTTCATTTAGCAATAAGATTTGCTATTTTATTTTATTTCATGCACAGTAGTCTTTTTTTTATGTCTCCTGCTCGTAGGCTTCGCGGATTGTTTTCAAGTGATGGTTGTAACTGCTTGCATCTTAACTCCTGCACATTTACTGGTCATCTGTATGGATAACTGGACACAGGTGGATTGAGGGTTTGTCATTCTTTTCGCACATCATTTGATAGTTCTTACATGGTCTCCATTCTGGAACTTTCCTCCTTTATCAGTTCTTTGCGCTATGTGCCCTGCTCAAATACTCCTTCAACTTTCGTACAGGTTATTATAGTGTTGAGGATTTCTTAAATGATAAGAATTTGTGGTCATCTTAGGTATAATCTGCTCCTCTGCACACTTTTTTGTTATGACTTTACTCTGTCAATTCAATTTTTGTGTTAAAAAACAAGATTGAAAAGAGTAACCATCGAGTTTCTTGCCGAAGTCTTCTGGTTCGGAAACAACCTCCGAACCGGTGTGGTAGAGTGACATTATGTTTAATTATGATATTTACGATCATAGTATTATTTTATTTAAGTTTATTTTAGTATATTTTTGCTATTTTTTTTTGTAACTATATGACTTGTCATAAGTACTTTCTATAAGTCTATATGAATAAAGATATTTTTAATTTTACTTTTTACTTTACAGTATGATTCACGAAAGATGACCGCTGCGCAGAAGTAATTTTTTAGGTCCCTTTGGAGGTCCAGGGTAAGGCGCGGGTGGAATGCATCAAGACCGGAGCGACGCCTGTGGTTTAAAATATTGGTACATTTTCTTCATGAGTGTACGTGCGCACACGGCTGCCATTTGTGGTCATTTTTTGTGAACCGATCTATACTTGCTGGACTACCTCAGTGATTTAAGTGTAACTTGTAATGATTGCATTATTTTCGATGATTTGATAAGTGTGTTCCCGCAACGGCATAGGTTCCTTTTAAAGCCGTATAGGTCGTTGGTCCAAATCTCTATATAAATGATGGGTACTGATGAGCATAAGCGTTTTTTCTGTGCCTGCAAAATTATTTAGTTCGATAATTTACCTATTCAGAAATATACTATAACAAAAATAAGTTTTTGACCTTCCAGCTAGTATCGGTTCTTTTCAGTTTGACGTCTGATTAAGATATCTTAAAATGCTTAAGGTATAACGTGGTGAACTACTGAGTTTAACCACAAATTACGCATGCGGCGCGGAGCCTCTTAGAGGTAGTCCGCTTAGAACAAACCCGCCATTTTGATCAAGCACACAGACACAGTGAGTTTACGGGCGATGCCAGCTTCAGTGTCGCGGCAAGTCGCGAGTGTTTTTGCTTTTGTCGAACTTGGTGCAATTTTTCGAATGATGAATTTTGTTTTAAGCCGGTTCTGTTAAGTAGATTCACACCTACTTCATTTTGAATATTCAGAGTGAATATAGTAGTAACTCTGGTCGTTTACGCAAGTTTAGAAAAAAAAGTGCAGGCGGTCCTTCCTTTATTTCTGTAAACTGTTTATTTTGCGGGATATCTCTGTACTAAACTCTTATCAGCTTTTGTTATTTCCAAGAAAATTAACGCATAGCTTCTACGAGAGCTCTCCATCCCCTAAGTGAGTAATTCTTTGAGTACAATAAGAAGCGAGCTTATAATCCCATTCCTTAGTCGTATTATCGAAATAATAACATTTATCAGTAATAACTTTATCAACGTCACTTTGGTTGTATAAGAGCGCTTGACCTATAATTCAGAAATCTCTGCGTCGAATCTCTGATCTGAAAAAAATTGTTTCGGTTTTATTCGGGGTTTGGCACCTGAATGTGGCAATAAAATGTGTGGCGTGGGAATAAAAAACGTTGGTTTTAATGTAATGAGTTTGAATATATTATGTTATTCTAAAAATTGCGACACAATCCACAACGCGTGGTGACAGTGAAGTAAACCGATTACTTAAAGAGTTTAAATATAACTTTCAAAGATAATGTCAAGCCCCCATAAATAAACATAACCAACCTTGACTAAATTATCACAAAAAGTACTATGAAATTGTCCGAGTACTACGCCCATTTTGACGTAGAGGTTACTAGTAGTATATTTCAGAGATAGCTGAATAATCTTGTTAAATATACTGGATTACAGACTAACAAAAACAATATGGCATAGAAACTCATTATATGGTGTACTAACTATGTGTGAAAATTATATTTTTTCAAATGACTTTAATTTCAAGGCTACCGTATAAAATCAGTAGTTAAGTCAGTAATTATGTATGAAAACCAAGAAGGCTAGAAACTAAGGAGAGATAACTCCCGAGGTGGGGGTAAGCTTTCGAGGGCCGAAAGTCGTATACTCTGTGCCGGGCAAAACGCTGTATTGCGCATGTGCAGCGGCAGCTATTTGTCATTTCATGGTCACATGGTTTTGTTTTGAACGGTGTCACGTGCGACAGTTGTTGTTTTTCGAGGTTGTGTTGACCAATTTTGACACTTCGCGAGGATCGCGGCAAAGAAGCGTAATGCGCATGCGTCACTGTGGGATACGGATTTAGTCCAACCCTTTCCAGGGAGTTATCTCTCCTTAGTCTCTAGCCTTCTTGATGAAAACCTAAAAATTACAGTGGATTGAAAAAACAATCACTTACGTAGTTACCTACTACATCACTAGCTACCTTTGCCCGTGTCAAAGCCTATTTCCTCTCACTATGACCTACTCCTCATGGTTGTTTTGTTGGTGTCTAGCATCATAATGTGACGTCCTTGCCAAAATAAATCTATGTATGTGTGTAAGGTATATATGTTTATTATATTTATTTATGTCTAGGTAATAAATAAATAAATAATAATAAATAAATATTGATTGTTTGTTTATATATTTATTGTATGTTTTATATATAAAATTGATTGAAGTTGTATTCTTTCATATTTTATGTTTTTGCTCTTATAGTTGTTTTCACTCCACACTCTTTATGCTTTAAGAAGTTCCTCTTCTCAAATGTTGCCTAGATAAGGCTGCCTAATTTGTACAAATTGTTTAAATTGTTGAATATTACTGTTATTGTTGAGGTGCCCGTGGCTAAAGAGGTGCCCGTGGCTAAGTGACGGCAGCGGATCGGCAACGATTCGATGTTAAGCAACGCCAGTCAGGTCGGCTTATGGATGGGTGGCCATTAATTAAGTGATGTGTTTTTCGGGCATCTCCGTGCTTCGGAAGGCACGTTAAACTGTTGGTCCCGGCTGACGTCACAAGATATCAGTCGTAAAGCCTAGTCAGAGGCCTAAAAGGCGGCTAAATAATAACATCTGACGGTGAGGTTTATCACTGGCCTTACATTCACCTCTCCAACAATCCGCACTGAGCCCGCGTGTTGGAGTATGGCTCGTACCACCTCATAGTTGAGGTGAGGCCTGTGCCCAGCAGTGGGACGTATAAGGCTGTATTTGTTGTTTGTTGTTGTACTGTTATTGTTTTAGTACAATAAAGTATTATTCTATCTATCTATCTATCACTAACTGAGCATACCATTTCTATTTTGAAGTCTTTTGACAATCATCCGCCATAAACTTTTATATCCGGTATAACGTTTTTTAAAATATAAATAAATGTTGAGACATCCAACATAATCGCAATAAATTACAAAAATTAAAGATAAT